>PVLA01003256.1:0-221616 GCA_004027455.1 Hydrochoerus hydrochaeris | reverse complement strand
GAAATAAGAAAAAAATTTAAAAAGTAAATAACAACAAAACAGATCAGTAAGGTACTGAGAAATCTGAAACATGATATAACTAAACAGATAATGGTCTAAAAAAGCAAAAGGAGGAAAAGCAAGTGCACTAAAGGATGGATATAACTGCATGTATATTTAAGTGTGTAGAATCTATAACCATTTTGCTAAGTTTTTGTTGGCTTGGTGAACAGAACTGTTTGAATGTCCACTTTGTATGCTTTAATTTTGTAACTTGAACAACTGTATCCAAGAAGACAATATGTAATGTATCAACTAGTGATTTACTGTTTATTTTTTTGAAATTTTGTATTGTTTCTACCTTTTTTGTCTGTTTTGCTTTTTCCCCCTCTATTTAAATAAAAACTTTTAAAAAAGAAATTCTATTAATAAAAAAGTAGACAATCAAATAATGACAGTACAAACTATTCTATTTGATGAACTAACAAAAACTCAATAGTATGGTTATTATTGTAGTCAGGTGTTGTGAGGAGAACAATTAGAATTAGGACATGGACTTTATAATATTGTTTTATGATGGCCACCCAGAGTTAACACAAGAAAATGCAGGAAATCTATCCACAACACTAAAGACATAGAATATTTACTCAAGGGCCTGAATACCACAGCAGTGTCCTGCATGTGTCCAGATGAAGACCCAGAGTCCTTAACAGTGCATCCCGCAAGTCCAGCTGGAGATCTAGAGCCCACAGGAAGGACTCATGCCAGTCTCTTTAAGGATCCATGCTGGGAAGACCCAATGGTCAGCTGTGGTAGCTAGAAAGTCTATGCCAGCAGGGTGAAAGAGTTGTGCTGGTAGGTTGAGGGTTCTATGCTGGAGCAGAGAAGTACCACTCATAATAAAGACCAGGGCTGTCCTGAAAAGCACCACAGCCATCGTCAGTGACAGGAGGACCCCGAGCTCTTCTGACGATAAGCACAGTCGAGTACATGCCAAGAAGCCAGCATGAGTTCATCCCGGAGATTAAGCGGCACACGTCTTCCTCTCTGGAACCAGGAAGCAATGCTCAATGTGAGGACAAGAGCTTCTCCAGGAGAACCAAACAGCAACACGTAGTGAAACCCACAATGTGTCGATGCCTCAACACCTAGCTTCTTCTCCACCTCTCTACTTATGCTGGCAACTTTCCTCAGCTGGAACATCTACACCCAGCACCATGGTGATTTAATTCTGTTGGCATTATGTTGGTCACTAGTTTTTAACCTGTAACAGTTATTTAAAGCAGTTAAAATTGCAAAATATTTTTAAACCACTGAATTTCAGGTAATTTGTTTCAGTAATAGCTAGAATACATGAGTGAATAAATATTCACATCTAAAAATACTGATGCTTATCTCTTTTTAACACTGAAGAGATTTAAAAATAGATACAAATTCCTTTAAGGAATAATTCTTAATATTTCTTATTTCTAGTCCTCGGTGGGGGGAGTTTATAGCTATAAATGCCCACCTCAGAAGCAGTTAGCCCAAATAAATAACTTCATAATGCATCTCAAGGTCCTAGAAAAACAAGAACAAGCCAAATTCCAAGGTAGTACAAGGGAGGAAATTATAAAGATGAGAGAAAGAAAATCAATGAAATGGAGACAAAAGTAAATCATTAATTGAAGAGCTAATTCTTTAAAAAAAATAAAGTAGACAGACACTTGGCTAACTTTACCAAAACAAGGAGAAAAAAAAAACCCAAATGAATGCATTTAGAAATGAAAAAGATGAAATCACAACGGACTCTGTCAAAATCCAGAATATTGCTAGTAACTGATTTCTAAACCTATATGCCAATAAATAGGGGAATTTAGAAGAAATAGATAAACTCTCAGATACACAAAAGTTACCAAGATAGAGTCAAGAAGATGTGAAATAATAAAATAACAGGTAATGGAACTAAGAAGAGAACAAAAACAAAAGAAAATAAACAAAAAAGAAAATCACCAAATAAGAAAAGTCCACATCCTATTGCATTCATTGCTAAGTTCTATGAAAAAATAAGGGAAGATCTAACAACATTATTCATCAAACTCTTTAATGAACTTAAAAGGAAAAGAGTAATCAGAAAGGAATTTTGAGAAGTTAACATTACCCTCATTCCAAAACCAGGTAAGGACCAACCTAAATAAATAAAAATAAATAAATATAAAAAAAGAAAGAAAAGAGTTTGACAGACCAAACTTTTTAATGAAAATAAATTCAAAGATCCTCAACAAATTTATGACACACAGAATGAAACAAATCATTAAAAACACCCTGCGCTATGAAGAAGCAGACTTCTTCCTAGTAATGAAAGTGTGGTTCACACAAAAGTGAATAACTGTAATACATTATGTAAACATGAGCAAGGACAAAAGTCACATGATCATTTGAATGGCACCAGAAAAAGCCTTTAACAAATACAACATCTATTCATGATAAAAACATTGGAAAAAACTAAGTATACCTTATCTCTACCTGATAAAAGTCAAATTCAGGGATGTAGCAGGCTATAAAATCAACAAACAAAAACAGTAGTATTTCTGTACACCAACAATGAACTCACTGAGAAAAAATTAGGAAGACCACAACAATATCAAGAAAAACTAAATTCAAAGAGGTAAAGACCTCTGCAACAAAACTTCAGTATGATTTTTAAAAAGGAAATCAAAGAGAACATCAGAAAATATTACTGGATAGAAAGAACCAATATAGTCTAAATGGTGATATTCCCAAAACTGATATGCAGATTTAGTACAATCCCATTTGAAATAGCAACAATATTCTTCACAATATTCTTGAGAAAACAATCCTGAAAGTCATACATAACCAGAAAATCCAGTAACAATCCTGAGAAACAAGAGCAAAGCAGAAAATATCACAATCTTATGTTTGAAGTTATATTACAAAGCTACAGTGATAAAAAAAAACAGCATGGTGTTGGCACAAATAGAGGTATGTAAAACAGTGGAACAGAATAGAAGAAGCAGAAATAATCCCAAGAACATGCAGCTATTTGGTCTTAGACAAAAGGATCAAAAACATATACTAGAGGAAAGACAGTCTCTTTAATAAACAGGGCTGAAAAAATTGGGTATCCACACATACAAAATTGAACCTAGACCTTATAGCTAACCATGAACTAATCTAAAATCAAAATGGGTCAAAGATTTAAATGTCAAAATAGAAATATTTAATATGCAGGAAGATAAAATAAGTAAAATTCAAGACATAGGCATAGGCAAGAACTTTCTGAATGAAATCACAGTGGTGCAAGAACTAGTACCAAGAATCAACAAATGGGACCATATTAAATTAAAAAGCTTCTGCATAGCAAAGAAAACAAATAACTGACAATGGGAAAAGCTTTTGTCAAAAATGGGCAACTGAAACGAATAGACATTTCTCAAAAAGCTACAAATAGTCAATAAAATACATGAAAAATGTTCAATATCACTAAGCACTAGAGAAATACAAACTAAAACATTCCAGGAAGAATGATTATCATCAAGAAATCAAATAACAACAAATGCAGGAGAGGCTTCAGGGACAAAATAAAATAAAATAAAATAATCCTTCTGCATTGTTGGCAAGAATGTAAAAGATGCAACCACTCTGGAGATTTCCAACAAAACCAAAACTAAAAATTTCATTTGACTCAGCTATTCCCCTTCTGGATATCTTCCCGAAAGTGTTAAAGACATTCTAACACAGTGATGAATGCATATTACGTTTACAGCAACACAATTCATAATAGATAAATCTTGAGGGCAGTCTATATGTCCACCAATAGGTGAATTGATGAAGAAAATATAGTATTTTTTTCAAACATGAAAGAAGATTCAGAGATTGAAAGAAAATGGAGGAAGGGAAGAGACAGGGGATGAAAAAACAAGGTGTGTTTTGTACACCTTACAAACTCCTCACAATAACTGTAATTATTATATAAAGCAAAGATGTACTAATAAAAATCAATTCTCATTTTTTTTCTTTCTTTGCTTTTCTAACAATTTATTAACAATCAATTACTTTGGTATTTGGTTTCCTAAGTTTACCTCTCTGAAAAGTCATCAGAAAAAGAAGATTCTTAAAATGATTCATATATTTCACTGCAACTGTTTTTAATAATAGCTACATGAATCTTAGCCATACTGAAATGTAAAAAAAATACTTTGGAGTGTTAAGTTTTATAGAATACATTATATATTGTGTAATTATCATTTATTTTTAAAATGACATGAATTTAGATATAATTCTCATAAATACAGTTCTCTGATTTTTCAAAATATGGGGACATAATAGGGTAAACATGATGTAAATATTTACTTAGCTCCCATTTACTGGTGGAAACACTGCTTACTGTTTCTCATATACTTATTACTCAACCATTTGTCTGTACCCTGCAGATCCCTGGTTGCTGTCTTTCTTTAATGTTCACAATCCCATGCATGTCTTCCTGCTGATAGGTTAGCTGTCACTTTTTAAAACTAGCAAAACAGTTATTTTTTGGAATCCTTTCTGGGAAAACCTTGCATGATGGGATGCGAGGCCGCACTGTACGCGTCTGCCTTCATGTGAGGAGCTCATTCATTGTCCTGCCCACCGTGGCAGGCTTGCTGATGGGATATAAAACAAAGGCCTTTTGGGGAAGAATTCACCAGACAGAGCAGGACAGGCCTTTGAATCATTTCCTAATATCCAGCCCACCCGAGGATTAATGGAATTCTACCTAATATCCAGTGATTTGCATCTTGTTAATCTAATTGCCAACTTGGGTGAATTAAAAGACTCTTGGAAAATTGATTGTATCTTTGAGGGTGATTAATTCACTGATGTTCATACATGAACATGCTGGTAGGAAGTGTGGCCCAATTGGGAGTGGGCCATTGTGGGCATAACTTTAGAGCACATATTTCTGCCATAGCTGTTCCTGTGCTCTGCTCCCCAGCCACTATAAAGTGGTTATATCGAGCTCATTTGTCATGATATTTCTTTTTTGGAGCCAGACAATTATGGACCGAACCCTTGAAACCATAAGTCTAATTACATTCCTCATCCTTAAATTTTAGGTGTTGGGTATTTTGTCCCCGTGGCAGGAATGCTAACTAATACACAGCCTTTCCCATTGCGACAGCTCTTTCTGTTTGTATATTCAACCAGCCTATAGAAGCTACTGTCTTGATTTCCTGACTGTTTCTCTAGATGGGATAGGGACTCTTTCTAGAACCTCAGTCCATTAGATTAAGATCTTGACAGTATTCAAAGTCTTCCCAATCCTAGCCCCTTCTCTTTAGGATTTGGACTTACCCAACTAGCTGCTGTCTATGGCACTAATTCACATAACAAACAGTGCCTGGAACCAAACGCCATCATAATGAGTATCATCATTCCCTAGAAAAGAATAAGTGAACAAAACCAAACCTTGAGGAACAGTGCAGTTGACAATGAACCAAACAAAATAATCTCCCCCTATACAGCCCTGTACATGTATTCATATCACCCCAGTGACCATCATGATTACTAATATTCTAAGAGCAACTATATATTCCATATTATTATAAATACTATACTTAATCTTATGAGCTAGATGTTATTATTACATGATGGAGACCATACAAAGCAACTCTGAGCAGGATTTAAAATTAACTAATTAACTTTCTATGTTTATCTGTGACTCTGTCCTAGGCCTCAGCCCCTTGCCTGACAATGGGAGCTGATTCATAGTAAGTGAACCTCTATGAATCACTGGTCCTGGCTGAGGCCTGTAGTGGCCTGTGAGGCCAGAGATACCTCAAAGGGCAAGATAAGACCACAGCTGCTGACACTTAGCTCAAACATCAATTAAGTAGATAGAGACAACAGCTGCACTACAGTCTCACTTCTACCATGTCCTTATGATAAGACAGTTCTACTAAACTGACATGATTCATTACTTGGAGATGTCCTTGAATTGACTCCCAAGGTCCTGCTCATTGCCTGCACTTTCCTCAGTTTCCCCTGCCCCTTGTTTTGGGACCTAATAAAGTGGGCAGGCCAGAGAAGTCTTTGTCTTAGTCCTCGTAGTCTCGAGCTCAACTAAAGGGTTTTGACCCTCCTGGAGCCCTAAAATCATAACATTTGTCTCATTTTATTTAAACTTCCACCAAACACTCATTTGGAAGATGGGGATCTAGGTCAGGACCTGATAATTACATATGTTCTATATGAAAAAGTTGGGGGGGGGGGCACAGTCCTTGAGAGAATTCCCCAGTGCCACACAGTAAGGAAGAAGAGTCAGGTTTCAAAGTCATGCAAGGTACTAACAGACTTTGTACCCCTGAGCACTGTACCAGAGTGCCACCCACAGTGCTAGCTTTGGTGATTTGATAGCCTTTTTCTCTATCTCTGCAACTCAATGATGCCTACCCGGAATGTACATTATCTAGAGACCATTTTGGAGCTATCTGGATGTCAGTATGATGGGAGAAGCAGTGAAGACTTAGTGAAAAAATTAGCCATTCTGTCCCCTCAATGAGATTTACATTTCTATCCTCCAGTGATGGCTTGTTTACAGGATTTTCAACTCTCCTATGCCTTAAAGCATTGCAATTTTGAAAACATAACTCAAAATTTCCACATTGCTTAACTATATTTTTCTGCTTCTGCCCTACTTTTAATTCCTGGTGGGAAATAGTGCAATTATTTGTGAGAATTACCTGGAAATATAACATTGTTTCTTCATCCTTCTCAGGTTTCATCTTCCTTAAACTGAAGTGGAAATTATTTCACAAATTAGGAAATTCCACAAGTGTCATTCAAGTATATTAGTTCTTATGGTGAATTTATACTTAATTTTTCTTTACCTGCTTTTTAACAACAACTCATTGCCAAGGTCTTAATTAAGATTTAGCTGTTCAAATGCCTATATGTTCTCTTGTTAGAGGAGTTAAAAATTCTCCTAGACATTTTATCTGTAGGTGCAGTGTATCCTTCATTTAAACAATTGTCAGAGCAACTAATCTATATTTCTAATTCTCATTCTTTATACTTGGTAATTCAGATCCTCAAAAAGTTTAAACAGATCACCATGGGAATTCAGTTTGGGATGTTGTTTCACATATGACATTCTTAGAAACCCTGATCGTGTAACTTTATTACACAAGTAAACATGGGAAGATCCAAAGGTAGACTTTAACGTATGAGTTCAGAGCTAGGGTGTTCTTAATTTTTTGTTATAATTTCCTACAAGCAATGAGAGATAGGATGACTGTCATTTTAAACTTCAGATCTCTAAGTGAAGTAATCAAAAAATAATCTTTGAAACAAAAAATTCTGCATGAAAATTAAAGAGATCACAGACAAAAAGAAAGAAGTAAAGCCATGTTTATTTTTTTCTCATACCTCCATTACCCAAAGAAAATAATAAAAAGCATCTACAATGAGAAACAAGGATGTGAACAGAGAAGAAAATTTAGGTATATAATTTTTTAATTCTTGCCCTTGAAAATTAGATACAATTGAGGGTATTATGAGCATAAACTTGCTAGACCCTAGAGACAAGTGAGAATATTTCTCATAGAATTCTTAAACTGAGACATTCAGAGAGGCAATCCATTTTAGCATGAGTACAGCTAAGATTCTTCTGTCTCTCATTTTAGCCTGGTCTGATGGATTTGAAACCAGAACCACTAGCTTTGGTGGCTGGATCCTAACCAACTAGGAGCTCTATTTTTGCTCATATAGCTATTTACCTTTTCTGTACTTTGTAGATGATTTTACTTAATATTACTGATAACTATTCAAAGTCAGACTACCCTTCCTCTATGTAACTCCATCCTAACTGACCACAATGAACTTGGAATCCTGTCTCATGAGGCCCTTTAGCACTGACCAATAATCTTTTTTCCCTAGTTCTTTTGCTAGAGAGACATGATCTGGCTTCTCCCCTTTCTTCTGATTTTATCAGGTGCATTCTGCACAATTTCTATAGGCTTCAACATCACTCCAATGACATCTGGCTTTCCATAAGTCATGACAAGACAAATGTTGTTCTTTAACCTAAGTGATTCTTTTTTATTTGGTGCTTAGTCTGGATCAACTGGATTAGCTTAGGTTAAAAAGGGTTGGAGAAATTCACAACAGTCATCTCCTAGGACCCACCTTCCCAAGGGTTTTAGAGTACACTGTGAGAATCAGAAACACATTCATAGAGCAAAGAACAAAAACTACATCATCATTTCATTAAATGGAAAAAAATTCAAAAAAGCAAATATTCTTCCTAAGAAAAAATAGTCAAAATTCTAGGAAAAGAAGAAAAACATTATAATTAGTAGTGAAAAACGGAGCCTTTCCCCTCTAGGATTGACACAAAGCAAAAGAGTCTCACCATTCTTATTTGACATTGTATTGGGAGGTCTAGTCACAGTAATTATGTAATAAAAAGAAATAGAAGGTATACCGAATGGAAAAGAAGAAGTAAAGTTATTACTATTTACAGTTCACAGGATGATATGGATCATTTGAGCTCAAGAGTTTGGACCAATGAAGGTGAGAGAGAGAAAAAGTATAATGCTTTCTCTCTCTCTTTCTCTCTCTCTCTCTCTTTCTCTGTCTCTGTGTGTGTGTGTCTGCTTCTCTCTGTCTCTGTCTCTCTGCCTCTGTCTCTCTATCTCTCTCTCTTTTTGTGGCAATCTTAGACAATAATAATTCAAGCAATCCATTAGAAAGCATGGAAAGCATATGTACAGACATGTCTTTTAAAAGTTATATAAGTGCCCAGTATGTTTATCCCACTAAACTTTAGAGTATAAGAAGCCTAGTCCTACAACCACCAGAAAATGAATTCTGCCAACAAGTTAAATGAAATCTGAATAAGTTTCATTCCCCAAAACTCCAGATCAGAGCCTAGGCTCAATTTTAGAGTTATGAAACACTGAACATAGAACTCCCCTGAGCCCATCCAAACTTCTGATCTACAAACCTGTGAAACAATAATAAGATATTGTTTAAAGTTTTACAATAAAGAAATTTCTTATAACAATAGAAAATCTAGATTCTACATAGAAAGATGTAGAGAGAGAGAAGGAGGAGAGAGAAACTTCCCCGAATCTATATCATTACCAACACTTTCTCACAGAAAACATTAACTGAAGAATATTTCCTTATCTTTCTTCCTCTTCTCCACACTCTGACTTGATTCTGTCTCTAACCTTCAAATGAACAGGTATCTGTAGTCTTTCCCAGGACCCCCCTAATTGTGAAATCCAGTCAACAACATTACGTTGAGTTTCTTTCCTGGGCCTGAGCAGCACTTGACTCAACTGATCCTTCTTCCTTCCTAAAACTCCTGCTGTGGCTTCTAAGACAGCCCAGGACTCTTGCACTTCTCTGCCATTCCTATGTGCACAATTAGCCATTTCTACTCTGAAATGAAATGCTAATGGTTTGCCAAAATTTGATCTCATACATGCTTCTCTTTCTGTTCTTTCACTTAAAGGAGTTAGCAAAGTCCAGCTTTCCCTCCTGTTTTAATCACCTACATACTTAACACATTTCATGGCCGTAGTAGCACTGTGAGTGGAGAGTTCAGGCGAAGCTTAATCATGTCAAGTCCACGTATGAATGTGCTGGGTTCCTAATCAAAAGGGTCTAGAGATGGGTGAAGCCATGTATCATCTCTAGGCAGTCTGATCTACAAACCTGACTTCACATAGTACCCATGCACTGTTAATTCTCAATGCTTTACCTGCAACTCTTTTTCTCTTCTGAATTTAAAACCTATAATCTCAGTAGGTTTTATGGACAAACTATCTGTTGTTTCCATAGTCTCCCATGTCACTGAGTAACAGCATGTCTATCAACTGTGCAAAAAACCAGAGTGACCTTTCTGAAATTCAGTCCTTTACCTTGGATATCTCTGAGGCAACTCCAATGTAAGGTGACTATGTCAGTTTATATTGTCAGCTTGACTGGATTAAGAGGTTCCCAGAAACATAAGTAGATTATGGGGCTATTATAAACATCAGTGGATTTCCTGACTCTTCCTTTTTAGTGAATTCCATCATTTTCCATCAACTGTACAAAAAAGCAAGCAGTTGTAAGCTTTAAGAACATCCCTCTCAGCCTGGAACCTCCCCCGTGGGCCTGCCCTGTCACCAGAAACTTAGCGGAAAGCTGCATCAGGCGTAAGCTGCCTGGAACCTCCACCGTGGGCCCGCACTGGCACCAAGAACATCAAGGAAGCCCACCTCAGGCATAGGCTGCCTGGAACCTCCCCCAAGGGCCACCCTGCCACCAGGAACTTAGCAGAAGCCTACATCAGGGGTAAGCTACCTGGAACTGCCCCCCAGAGCCCGCCCTGCCACTGGGAACTTAGTGGAAGCCTACATCTGGGGTAAGTTGCCTGTAACCTGCCCTGAGGGCCTGCCCTGCCACCAGGAACATCTAGGAGGCCCGCCTCAGGCATAGTCTGTCTGGAACCTCCCCTGTGGGTGCACCCTGCCACCTGGAACATCTCAGAAGCCCACCCAAGACTGAAAACTGCCCTAGACTGCTTCTGCTGGGCCTGCCCTCTCACCTGGAACATCAGAAGACCTCAGCAGGCTCCAGTTAGTGTGAAAATATTTGGAACTTTGCTCCTACGTGGTGAATCTTGGACTAGAGCAGATTAACTGTATCAATGTGGTGAGTATGACCCTAAAATAGAGGTGTACAGTGGATAAATAGGGCCAGTAATAAAACCCTCTCCAACTAACTGTAAGACTTTGGTAAGTCTGAAAAGAGTGTGTGTGACTCCCTCCTACACATAGAAAACATCAGGCAGAGTGAAAATGACAAAATGAAAAAGCAAAATGCAGTCTTAAACATATAGCTCACCAGGAGCAAGTATAGGAGACATTGAAATATAGGACCCCAAAAGTAACACACTGGGAATCTCTGAAAAGATAGGGAGTGAAATAAAAAAAAAAAAACTGCATCAGGCTATAGAGGAAATCAAATTAGAAGTAGTCTCCCATGTAAACAGAAATAACAACTTTAGTAAAGGAGTTGTTGAATGCAGCTAAAGAAGAACTAGAGAAAAAAGTACATGAGTATGGGAAACTTATTGAAACTTTGAGAGAACAATATACAAAACAAGCAGAATTCATGAAACAAACTGAAAGAGACACCAAAGAAACAAAAATTCTATTGAAAGCATGGACAACTGCCTAAAGGAAGCTGAGGATAGGATTTTGGACCTTGAGGACAGGATCACAATTAGTGATCAGGAAAGGATAGAACTTTTAAAAATAACAAAGCAGTGTGAAGTGATAATCCAGAAGCTTCATGATGATGCCAAGAGCAATAATATAAGAATAATGGGCATTAGCGAAGATACAGGACTCCAGGCAAATGACATACATAAAGTATTTACAGAAATCATAGCAGAAAATTTCCTTAACATGGGGAAAGAATCTGATATGCAGATAAGTGAGGCATATAGAACACCAAACAGTCAAAATCAACGTAAACCTACACCAAGACACATAATAATTAAGATCTCAGACATATAGCATAAAAACAGAATACTAAAAGCTGTCAGAGAAGAGACACAACTCACCTATCAAGGGAAGCCCATTAGGTTCATGGCAGACTTTTCAGCACAAACCCTCAAGTCAAGTAGAGCTTAGAGTGAGGTATTTCAAGCCCTGAAAGAAAACAACCTTCAACCCAGACTGATGTTCTATCATTCACATTTAATGGAGAAACAAGATACTTCCATGACAAAGAACAACTGAAGAAATTAATGTCCACCAAACCAACCCTAGAAAGAGTACTGAAAGACATACTAGGCAGAGAAAAAAATGACCACAATCCCCAAAACAACAACAGAAAGAAACCACCAGGTAGGATAAGCAATTAAATAAGGGGAAAAGCAGAAAGAAACAACTGGAACATAACATGGCAAAGTTGAGCCAGTATATATCAGTGATATCCATAAATATAAATGGTCTCAATTCACCTATAAAAAGAAATAGATTGACAGAATGGATCAAGAAACAGGATCCCACAATATGCTGTATACAAGAAACACATCTGACCCAAAAGGAAACTCATAGATTAAAAGTCAAAGGATGGAAAACAGTATTCCATGCAACAGGAACCCAGAAAAAAGCAGGGGTAGCTATTCTATTTGCAGACAATGTAAACTTTAAACCTAAAATGATTAAAAGAGATAGAGAAGGTCACTACATACTTGTTAGTGGAAAAATTCAAGAGGAAGAACTTAAAATTATAAATATAAATTCACCAAATACAGGAGCACCCAACTATATAAGACAGATACTAATGGACATGAAAAACCAAATACATAAGAACACAATTATAACAGGAGATCTTAACACCCCATAATCACAAAGAGATAGATGAACTAGACAAAAAGTCAGCAAAGAAACAACAGAAATGAATCATACCTGTGAGTAATTGGATTTAGTAGATGTTTACAGAGTGTTCCACCCAACCACATCAGAATACACATTCTTCTCAGCTGCACATGGGACATTCTCCAAAATAGACCATATATTATCCCATTAAAAATTCTTAAGTAAATGCAAAGTTATTAAAATCATACCATGCATAATATCTGACCATAGTGTACTGAAATTGGAAATTAATGGCAAGAGAAACTGTAAAACCCACATAAATACATGGAAATTAAATAACAGACTTTCAAACAACCTGTGGGCTACAGATGAAATTAAAGAAGAAATAAAGCAATACCTACAGATCAGTGAAAATATAGAAACAATATACTGTAATCTGTGGGATGCAATGAAAGTGGTCTTAAGAGGGAAATATAAAGAAATAAACTGTCATATCAAGAAAACTGAATGAGCACAAATAAACAACTTAATGCTCCATCTCAAGCTTCTAGAAAAAGAAGAGCAAGCTAAATCCAAAACTCATAGAAGAGAGGAAATTGTAAAGATTAGAGCAGAAATCAATGCAATTGAACCTAAAAAAACAATACAAATAATTAATGAATCAAAAAGCTGGTTTTTTGAGAGAATCAACAAAATTGACAAATCCCTAGCTAACATTATCAAAAGAAAGAAAGAAAAAACACAAATTCATGCAATAAGAACTGAAAAGGGAGAAATTACTACAGATCCCATGGAAATTCAAAAGATCATGAATACCTACTTTGAAAATCTCTACTCACATAGACTGGAAAACACAGAGGAAATGGACAGATTTCTAGAGACATATGAACTACCAAAGCTCAACCAAGAAGATATAGCAATTTTGAACAACCCAGTATCAGCTATTGAAATCGAAAATGTAATGTAATTAAAACTTACCAATAAAGAAAAGCCCAGGTCCGGATGGATTCACAGCTGAATTCTACAAGATATTTAGAGAAGGTTTGATGCCAGTACTCCTTAAACTCTTCAATGAAATTGAGAAAAAAGCAATCCTCCCTAAATCATTCCTGGAGGCAAGTATTACTTTGATACCAAAACCAGAGAAAGATGCAACCAAAAAAGAGAACTATAGGCCAATCTCACTAATGAACATTGATGCAAAGATTCTCAATAAAATACTAGTGAATAGAATGCAGCAAATCATCAAGAAGATTATACATCATGAACAAGTGGGGTTCATTCCAGGAATGCAAGGATGGTTTAACATATGCAAATCAATAAATGTAATACACCACATCAACAGATCCAAAAACAAAAACCACATGGTCATCTCAATAGATGCAGAAAAAGCTTTTGAAAAAGTCCAACACATGTTCATGATAAAACCCTTCAGAAACTTGGAATACATGGTGTCTACCTCAACCTCATAAACACCATGTATGACAAACCAACCACCAACATTATACTAAATGAACAAAACTGAAAGCTTTGACTCTAAAATCAGGAACAAGACAAGGATGTCCACTATCAACAATCCTTTCCAATATAGTTCTGGAAACACTAGCCACAGCAATCAAACAAGAAAAGAAATAAAAGGAGTAAAGATAGGAAAGGAAGAAGTTAAATTATCACTATTTGCAGATGACATGATACTCTACATAGAAAACCCAAAAATCTCCATTAAAAGACTACTAGAGGTAATAAAAAAGTTCAGCAGTGTAGCTGGATACAAAGTCAATGCTCAAAAATCAATAGCATTCCTGTACACAAACAAAAAACTCACTGAGAGAAATTATGGAAATATCACCCTTTATCATAACGTAAAAAAAATGAAATACTTAGGAATCAACCTAACTAACAATGTAAAAGATCTATATGCTGAAAATTATACTATGCTGAAAAAGGAGATTGAAGAGGATATTAGAAAATGGAAGGATATTCCTTGCTCTTGGTTAGGAAGAACCAACATTGTGAAAATGGCCATACTCCCAAAACTGTTTTTCAGATTTAACACAATCCCAATCAAAATACCATTGACATACCTCACAGATCTAGAGAAAACACTCCTAAAATTCATTTGGAAACAGAAGAAACCTAGAATAGCAAAGGCAATTCTAGGCAACAAAACCAAGGCAGGAGGCATCTCAATTCCTGACTTGAAACAGTACTATTAAGCCACAGTGATAAAATCAGCTTGGTACTGGCAAAGAAATAGACCTGAGGGTCAATGGAACAGATTGAAGATGCAAGCACAACTACAAAGACACTCAGCCACCTGATATTTGACAAATGGGGCTAAATATGTCCACTGGAAGAAGGATAGTCTCTTTAATAAATGGTGTTGGAAAAATTGGCTCTCTACATGCCAAAGACTGAAACTAGATCCAAGCCTATCACCATGCACAAAACTAAAGTCTAAATGGATCAAAGACCTAAATATTAAAACAGAAACACTAAATCTGCTTGAAGACAAGGTAGGTAGAAATCTTGGAGACATAGGGGTAGGCAGAGAATTCATGAACAAAATGCAAACTGCACAGGAAACACTTCAAAGAATCAACAAATGGGATTTCATATTATTGAAAAGTTTCTGCACTTTAAAGGAAATCACCAAAAGATTGAAAAGAAAACCCACGGAGTGGGAAAGAATTTTAGCCAGCAACCTCTCAGACAAAAGACTTGTGGCCAGAACATATAAAGAATTGAAAAACATCAAGCCCCCCAAATTCAAAGACCCTCTCCAAAAATAGGCATGTGAGATGAACACACAGTTCTCAGAGAGAGATATACAAAGGGCAAATAAATACATGAAGAAATGTTCACCATCACTGGTCATTCGAGAAATGCAATTAAAAAAAACATTTAGATTCCACCTCACTCCGGAAAGAATAGCTGCCATCAGGAAATCAACTGATAACAAATGTTGGCAAGGCTTCAGGGAAAATGGAACACTGCTCCACTGTTGGTGGGAATGTAGACTGGTGCAACCATTATGGAAATCTTTATGGAGAATTCTTAGAAGACTAGGATTGGAAGCCCCATTCAATCCAGCTATTCCCTTCCTGGGTATTTTCCCAGAAGAACTGAAGAGTTCATATCACAGTGATATATGTGCACCCATGTTCATAGCAGCATAATTTGTGATAGCTAAATCCTGGAAACAACCAAGATGCCCAGCTACTGAAGAGTGGATGAAAACGATGTTGCATTTTTATACAATGAAATATTACTCAGCTATAAAAAAGGATGATCTTAAGGCCTTCATAGGCAAATGGAGACAACTTGAGACTATCCTCACTAGTGAAATAAATACGAATCATATTTATAAATATCATATTGTGTCTCTAGTATAAAAAGTGAATAAGAACTACAAGTGTAATAAAACCAAAATGTGTAATTGCTATTGTAAAAAAGAAGGAAAAGAAAGTGCTCTAAGGGATATAACTGCATATATGTTTGTGTGTGTAAAATAGATGACCATATTGCTGAATCTTTGTTGGATCTTTGAGCAGAACTGTTTGTAGTCTGACTGTTTGAATGTTTACTATGTACCCTTTACCTTTGTAACTTGAACAGCTACATCCAGGATGTCAGTATGTAATTGATAAGCCTGTGATTTCTTAGTGGGGCTTTTTCTCATTTTCCTTTTTTTTCCCCTTTCTTTCTTTTAGAATTCTGTATTGTTGCTACACTTTTTTCTGTTTTGTTTTTTTTTCTTCTCCTTTAGTAAAATTTTTAAAATGTAAAAAAAAAAAGAACATCTGTCTCTTACACATACATTGAATTACTTTCTAAACCTTGACATTCACACCCAAATGTCTTTCTTCCAATCTAAATATCCACTTACATCATCCAAACAACTATCATCATTTCTTGTTCTACTGAAATAAACTGTGTTTTTTGTTTCCTCTTGTTTGCCTTGTATTTCTGCTAGCTACATGAAAACCTGTTCATGATATCATCATACATCAATGTGATACTTATAATTCTCTGATTGTGCATAAAATCATCACCAGAGTCTTATCTGACCTGAAAGGAAATCTTTAATTTCTCTTCCTTTAACTCCTCTGGGTTCTTCAAACCCAGGGCCTTTGCATATGCTCTTTCATCTAAACAGCATGTTTATTTTCTCCTTTTCACTTGGATAATTGCTATCAATCATCATATTTTATCTCAAATATTACTTCTTTTTCATGTCTCCCAGACTAGATAACTTCCAAATATACTTCCTAATATTCTTCACAATGCTTACCAGGGTTGTTATTTTATTAGTATAATTTACTCAGTTGATTAATAACCACCCTTCCATGTAAGATTGTAATTCCACAAGGTAAGAAAGAGTCATACTCCTTTAGCAGTGTACTGGACAAATTGAACATGGAATCATAATGTATCAAATAACTTAATAGATATGAATAAACAGAGCCATACAGAGCTATTTGTATCCTAGATCTCTGTTTTGCAATGTGACTTCAACCAAATAAATTATCCCCCCATGGTAACATTGCTTAGCTATAAAATGGGAATCATAATGTCCCTACCCATTCAGGGTTTCTGCATCAATTAAATGATATGATAATGATATGTTTTAAAAGCTTCTAACACAGTGTCTGGAATACAGTAACTGTTTAGTGTTCTGGAAACATGTAGTTTGGGAGCTTCTTAAAACAAGACCTAGAGGATGACGTGGTTTCCCCTCATCACATAGCTTGCAACTGAGTCTGAATTGCATTTTAACCACAACTGAGCCTTCATTACCTTATTACTCATCTGTATGACATGCTAAAATTTCTTACTTGCCTGCAATGTTGTGTGTGTGTGTGTGTATGTGTGTGCATGTATGTGCTGGATGTCAGTCCTCTTTCTTTCACTGAGCAGACCTTCAGCAGTATTTTCTTTTAGTGCAGTTGGATGTCCTCACAAACCCATGACCCCAGAATGGACCACAGGAGGAATCACAAAAATCAAACATCTCCATTTGTAAAGTATGGGCCATTATAATTCTAAATTCACTGTTGCTGTTTAAATTGGATTAGACGTTCACTTGCTTTTACATAGCATGCAAGACTCTGTGTTATTATTGCTATTCTACCAAGAGATTTAAGTGTGACTGTACCTCCACAATGCCTTAGGGCACCTGCTGTCTAGTAGGAGGCTTCTCTTCTGCGCTGAACATTTATGCACAGTTTACTCACCTGTTTGCTTTTTCTCCATTTGCAACGAGGGCTTCTGATCTCAGAGTGCTTAACGGGAGTCTAGAATAATCAGAAAGCAACAGGAGGAAGGTCCATGCAGGGCAAACTTGGCTGGGAGGCATGGAGTCTATCAGTCACAATTTCTCCTTTCTGGGACAAAAGCGGCCACATGACAGCCTGGCCAGGGAGATTTCCTCAGGCTCATTCCCTGGAATCTAAGCCTTACCCACATTTTGTTTCTATCCCCAGCCTTAATTTGAGCGTCAGATGGAGTTTGCAGAAGCTTTTCTACTCAGTGCTGAAAGGAGCCCACAATAACAATCATCAATCAGTGGACCCTTCTCATCTGGGAAAAATCAGAGGGTAAATTTTAGCATCTTTGTCCACAGGATTTGCATTCTCAGATCAGACTTTCTTCCTCTCTTATTCTACTTTTAAAGGAGGAAATTGTTAACTAGTTAAATCAAGTCAGTAGTATAGACACTGTCCAAGGATATTTGTTTATCCTCCTATTTGTATCCTGAAGACTTAACTCTCAGGGTAGCCCAGTGGAGGTGGGATTTGGCAAGTGAGTAGGATTGGATGATGCAGGGTTCAGCCTCAGGATGGGATTAGTGACAACAACAAAAGGAAACAGGAGAGAGTGAGTTTGTTCTGTCCCTATCTCTGTCTCTGTCTCTCTGTCTCTGTCTATCTCTCTCTCTTTCCCCCTCCTTGTTTCTCTCCCTCCCTCCTCCTCCTTCTCCTTTTCTTTCTGCCTTTCCCTCTTCTGCCTGCTCCTTCTGCCTCTCTCTCCCTCAGAATGAACTGGTAAAGGCCACATGCAGATTTAGCAAGAGGGCTGTCTGCCAATCAAGAGGAAGGCCCTCCCTGAAAAGTGCACTGAATGACACCTTAATGAATCTTGGGTGTCTTGGCCTATGAGATGGTGAGGAATAAATTCCTGTAGTTTATAAGCCACCCATTAATGGTGCTTTGTTATGACAGTGGGAGATGACTAAAGAGTTACCTAGAAGTCACCACCCAATGAAAGAGGTGTAAAAAGGTTTCACCCCCGTGAACTCAGAAGAAGTTAAGACAACTTGAACCAGGTTTAAGTATCCCAGGATAACAGAAAAAATTTAGATAACCTACAAGGTGTCCAGAGTGAGGGACAAGTACACTCCAGTCACATTTCTCTCATGGATCTGCTGCACATGCCAGTACTGAGGGAATCAGAGCAGCTGGCCTTGGTGTGAGCGCCAGCTCCTGCCACAGCCGGTGCACCTCAGAGTTGATCTTGCCATTTTTAACCCACTGTGAATGGCAGCTCTTGTTATTGTTAATATGAGTCTCATTGTCATTCAGGTCACCCTGAGAATGGAAGCAGAGGGTACGAGGACACATGAACTGAGTATTTCTTCGGTTCCCTGGGCTGAATTTCTAGTTCATCCCTCAGTTCATCTCTTTAAGGGTTTGCAGTCCAAAAGAACTTCAAAATCCCCTTGATGCATTCTCTGTAAAGATTTGTTTTCTTTTTTTTTTTTTCAGAAATGATTAAAGAATTCTATTTTTCTTAGACTTGAGACTTCGAGAAAGCCTCAGGGGCTAAAACCTACTCAGCAATGAGAATGAAAATCTACATCAAAACTCAAAATACACAAATAACAGCCCTCATTCAACTACCCCAGAACTTCAGGCTCCCTGTCTGCAAAATGAAATTATTAAACAGTTTTATACTTAATATATTTATGTTGTTTTTGAACAAAGTAGGACTGTACATGTTTCTTATATTCTCTGTGGTTTGGGAAAGATTTTGGATAAATATTTCTGCACATTAGTAATTGCAAAGTCCAGAAATGGTATAAAATTTTTTAACTTTCCTCAAAGTTTGTTAAAGATGAAGAGCTTCATGTCTTACCCAAGACACACTGGACAGGAAATTCTGAGAGAAACCCAGCAATCTGCACTTGACCAAGCCTTCCAGGAGAATAGGGTGTGTACTTCATTTACAGAACCATTGATGCACAGTTTTCTTCACCTATCCTACTTCTAAGCACCTTTACAATATTGGAACTGAAAAGCCAGGTAGTGTGACATATTTCCTTATACAGGGCTGTTGGTTCAGATCAATTCAATTGTCTCAAAGCCTGTGACTTCTGGTCCTTAGTTGTGAACAAGATATCTTTTCCCACTTCCTAGAAGAATGAGAAAAGAGGTTTTGGTTGTTGCTGGTACCCATCACACTCCAGGAGAAGTCAGTCAGTGGACAAGTTTAACTAGAAGAAGACTATGAAATGAAAGAACTGCCTCCTGATACAATCATGCTCGAGTATAAACTGTTGCTAAATCTTTTAATGAAGCAACACAACAAATCCTCTTCATCTTTAGCTAGTTAGAGGAAGACCGACTCATCACTACCCTGCAGCATCCTGACCATGGTAACAGAAAGTCCAGTTGGAAGGCCATGGCAGAAGCCAAGAAAAATATAATGGTGGCTCCGGCTTCAGTGGTAAAAGAATAGGCCATAAAAAAAAGTGAAAAGCTTCTACTTATTTGAAAACAAAAAATTACAAGGTTTAATTTTTACTTGGAAAGGGAATGGAAATTATTATAAGAATCAATAGCAGATACAAAGTCTAGGCCTTTGATTTTAAGACATCATACTACTGTTGACCCTATTTTTACCCTACTCTCATGTACACACACTGGTAATACCTTATAATCATTTTCTTGTTTTCAATTTCTTCTTCATATCCCAATCTACCCTTTATCTATTTCTGGCATCTTGCTTTAATTTACCCTTCTCAGATCTCCCCCATACTCCTCCTTCCATTAAAAATATATGAGCAAACATGTAAGTAAAGGCATAAGTAAATAAAGATGCAATAATCTTTACTGAAAACTTGAATGAATATTCTTTTTGCTGGTTCACTAACACAAAAATTGCTTTTGAACAAAGTCTGAGTATGTCGAAAAAGAAGACAGTTTGCCCTTAAGATTTTATAGTCAAGAACAAGGTTGAGTAACTTTTTTTTTCAAAGGGTCAGATAGTAAATATTTCCAGTTTTGTACGCCTTACAAATTACACAACTCTGAATGCAGTATGAAGGCAACCACAAGCAATATGTAAATGAGTAAGTGTGGCTGTGTTTCCAAGAAACTTCATTTACAAAAACAAGTGCTAGGCTGTATTTGGGCCATAGACCTTTATTTGTGAATGCTTGGTCTAGTTAGACATCCAATAAGACAATGGCAAAACAGTGTAGTGAATATATTAACAAATTGACACCGAAGTGAAATAAGTGCTTATACAAGGCTTGAAGGTACTATTTATGAGCTAATCAAATATTTTTACACTTATTATTTGTAGGTTTTCCCAAAGGCACGCTATGTTTTATGACAAGGGCTCCTTCGACAAGACTGACCCTAAAAGTAAACTTGCTGATTTCCTAAGGAATTAGGTTACCTAGCTGATCAAAAAAGTATAAACTTAAAATACGTAAGAATGCAAGGGTATCTCTTTATACACGAGCAGGGAAATAATGGGAACCAATCATGACCATCGCTCCCTGCAGCATCTGCTCCCTCCTTTCTTCTTGTTCAGAGGCCTCAGGACTTTCCACCTCCTTGTAATACCTGAAATTGGTAATGCACATCGTCACACTACTAAATCATTTTATACATAAGAAACGCGTCTTTTCCATTTCTCAAATCTTTTGTGCCTCTCAGAAGAGTTTTATCACTTTCTTCCAACAGACACTGAGCATTTTTCTAGTTTATTCTTTGACAGTCTTTTTTTTGCTTTTATATATGGGATCTTTCCTGCATTTTATTTTCTGACTTTATTGTTTCTGTCTAGAAAAAACTACTGATTTTTATATATTAACTTTTTTATCAGTCAATCTATAAAATTCTCTTACTATTAAAATATCTTTCAGTTGATTATCTTTTGAAGTGTACAAGCATATCATGTGCAAATAATAAATTTGCCTTCTTTTTAATACTTGGTATTTTAATTTATTTTCTAACCATATTCATTCTTACTTTCTAAATAATTTAAGTAAAAGAATAGTTTACATACTCTTGATTGATAATGGTAATATTTCTTATATTTCACTTATTAATCTTCTTTATGTTTGATTTCATTTTATGTAACATACTAAGGATTTACAAATAGATTTGTATTTCAATATTTTAAATTTACTATTTAACATTTCTAATATCTTGCATTTTATTGGTGAAATTAAATAAATTCACCATTGTGTATGTAAACACATCCAGATATGTAAAATTGACTTATCAAGTCAAGGGAAAAGCTTGATTATTTAATAAACAGCAGTGCTGAAGGGTACTATCTATCAGGAGAAAATCAATTTGAGCTTATATTTTATAGCATTTTCAAAGGAATTTCCAGTGAAATAAACATTCTATTGTAAATATAAAACAATGATAAAGTAGATGAGTTCACAAAGTCAAATAGATGTAAAAATAAATTGTTACTAATTTATTTTTATATGAAAACAGAGTAAGGGTAGCCAATATGTATAATAGTCAAAGAAAATTTATAAATTCACCAGAAAAATATACAGATGCCAACAGAAAAGTTGGATAAAAGCACAAACAATTAACAAAATACTATATTCTAATGCTTAACAAACATGAGAGATTAAAATGCACTTGCTGAGAGAAATGCAAATTTAAATCATAAGAAGATGTCTTGTTAAAAGTATCACACTCAGGAAACTTGAGAGGAATAACAGCGTCAAATATTGTGCAGGAAGTATATCAAAGTTCTTGTGCTCATTGTGGAGTTGAGAATCATTGCAACTTTGGGGGAATGAACCTAGCTTATTTTCAAATATATGTATTCTTCACTCCAGCCATCTGTATTCCGGTGTTCACTTTCACTGTGATTAATCTCTATTCTTGTAGAGGGCCGCTGGTGCGCCACGTAGACGTCACATCAGGACATGATGGCTCATTCTCCAAATGTCAAGGGCATTGTATCATGGTGTTTAATTAGAAAAACAGATTGCTATGGGTGTAATAGAATAAGTGATATATTATAGGAATCAGAAAACTAACATAATAGGATAGGTAACGTCTTTGCTGCTTCTCTACCTCTGATAGCTGGGTCTGAAGTCCAGATAGATGAATCATAGCAGACAGAAGGCTAAGCTGGGCGTGCACCAGGGGAAGACACAATGGAACTGAGATCATGATGTGTAGTCCGTGAAGACAAATTAGAGTTCAGGTCTCTCACCACCCATCCTTCAGTACCATGAGGGATCTGGAGGAGAAACTGTTGCCTGGTATCATGAAGCTGAACAGTCACTCGCATAAGATTTACAGGCACCAAAGCAGTAGATGTGGTGAGAGCAGGGGACATTACAGATACAATTCACTAATAAATCTGGTGAGTCAGTAGCATAGCACAAAGGGGCACAAGTTTCCAGTGCCTGGCTTCCTATACAGATTTTCAGATGTAAGAAAATATCTCAATCTCTTTTAACTCATCTGCTTCTGATATCCAAGTCTCCTGCTGCTTTGCTGTTTGTTCAACATTAAAGAAGAGCATTCAACACAGGGAAGGGAATTCTGGGAAATACAGTTCCATCTTAGCTAAGTTCATAAGGGGCAAAACTGCAAGGTTTCCCAGGCAAGTCACTTTCCAGGAAATAGAAGCTAGCTATTCAAATTATGGTCCCTCTTTAGGGACATCATTCCCAATGGACCACACAGCCTCATGTGCTCCTAGCCGGCTTCATTCATGAAAACTCTGAGCAATCAGCTGGGTCTGGACCTGTCCCAGCTACTGCTGGTGTGAGCATACCTGCAGCATAATGCAGTCTCCTTCTGCCCAATCCTGGGTGTTTTATTCCTCACACATTTGGTTCAGGGAACATTGCTCAATGCTCAATAAGTCTCCTGTAGATGCTCTCAGGCACTTAGAATTTGATTCCCAGAAAACTTTCTACATACATGTATATAGATAATTTATGTGTTTAGAAGTATTTTGTGTGTATACACATATTTCATGGTGACAAAATGAGAAATGAATATGAGTTCAATTATAGACTAAACATATTATGGATTATCTGTACTATAGACAATTTTATGAGGAAGAAAAGAAATTCCCATCAAGCAGTTTGTTGGAGGAGAGAAGTAATATATTAAAACATTCTACATAGTATAAAGACATAATTATTAATGGCAATTTTTGCATATATGGATTTATGTATATGTTTGATTCTGTGGGTATATATTGGTTAAATGTATATAAAAAATTTGGAAGTACATGTGCTAATTTGATGTGTGGGTTACTTGGTAGAGAGGATAAAGTAAAGAGGGAGGAAGAGAGAAATAAAATGGACTAAAAACTGTTCACTATCACATCTACAAAGTATTATATATTTACATATCTATACATCTGTGTAAATAGAGAATATAAATGTGTACATAGACATAATTAAAATATACAAGTGAAATGATTTACTTATTTACAAGGTGTGATAAAAATACGGTGAATGTTTAATTTTAAAACAATTTATTACAGTAAAAATATACTTGACTTAATCCATCTCAAATTACTCCCTCTGTCTTTGAACACACTAATGACATTATTATTGACACTCTGTGAAGCAGTTCTGGAAAATGACTACATTTGTGTAAGTGTTGAGTTTTACTAATAACATCATGGTCCTTTTAGTCAGCTTTCCTACTGTGGGGACAATATTCCTGACATCTGACATCCACAATTTAAAAGAGAGGTTTATTGGACTCAGGGTTCCAGAGGGTTTAGTTCACAGTTAGCTGGTTCCAAGACAGACGTGTCAGAGTGGAAAGTCACAGAAGAGAAAAATTGCTCAACCCATGGCTGCCATGGGAAAAGACAGCAGACAGAGTGAGAGCAAGAGAGCGAGAGAGAGAGGAGAGAATAGCTTCAGAGGCTTATCCCCAGAAACACACTTCCTCCAACCAGCCTCATCTCCTATCAGCACATTCTGTTGTAAACTCATGAAATGATCAATCCACTGATGAATAGAGTGGCCTCGTGATCCAATCACTTTCAATAAGCCTCATCCTTGAATATATGAGACTTTTGGGGAAACATTTTAGATCTAAACCTTAACAGTGATCTACATAGAGATGATCATGAAAAATTTAGGTAAAAGAATTCCTAGTAATGACACATCCACTCTTACCTGGCAGTGTGCATTATAGATTATATATCTATACATCTGTGTAAATAGAAAATATAAATGTATACATATATGCATTATAGGATCCCACTAAGTAATCATTTATGAATGCTGGTCCACTATTTTTAAGGAGATTAGTTTTTAACTGCACTTATGGGAATAATTCTTTGTCTTCTAACTGGCTATTAATTCTGGAGCATGGACCTAGAAAGCCCAGAAAAGAAAAGATTCGAAAATGTAGGAGACAGGCAGAAGTTATAAAAATAGAGGCATGAAAATGAGGGTAACAGACATGAGGAATATCATCAAAAGAGTAAAGAAATGGCTTGTTACATCCAAGAAACTGAGGTTATAAAAAAACAGTAAAATTACTCTCAAGTTTCGGTGTTTGGAAACTGGGTGCAAAATAATTCTGTTTATTGATGTGTGGAAAATGAGAATAGTTGGGGTTAGGGTGGAGGAGAGAAGGAATTAAAAAGAAACAGTAGAAACAGACACACACAAGACCATTGGGAAATTACAAACTGCTTTACAAAACCTAGTTTTGCTAAATGGGACATTATGGGGAAAATTTTTAATTAGAAACATTATTTGAAAAAAATTGATTTTCCTTTTCTAGGCTCTGAGACAGTGTCCATTTCTGTCATATGCGGTGGTACAGCCTACAAATTTAATAGCGTTCCAAGCACTGTTGACTGTTGTTTATAAGACATGGGATAAGAGAGAGTTGGAGAAGCATTTCCCTGGGGCTTCAGCCATGTGAATCTTGAGAATGGAGTTTTAGGGTTTTAGCTTGCCAGAGCCTGCCCTGTGTGCTGTATCCCTAAAGACAGAATTCTCCATGTGTTCATTTATAAATTTACTTTTCCAATGTATGTATTATGAACCTCTAAAGTATGTGTGTGGTCCAGAGTCCACATTCTCTCAATTCCAGTTGAGAAGAAAGATCAAGATGGTGACAGAAAAATAAATGTCCTCCTTGGAAGCCAGTTTTTCAGTTTTTAATTTGGACAAGATGGTGGTGAGTACATCCTAGAACGTGGAGACTGTTGAGCCCGATACAACCCCACGTTGGTATTTCCAGAGTATCTAGGAGGAGGATTTGAGTTGGGCATGCATGGGAAATTGGATCAAACTGGATATAAGAAGAAAGAAAAGAAAGAAAAAGAAAGAGAGAAGAAAGAAAGAAAGAAAGAAAGAAAGAAAGAAAGAAAGAAAGAAAGAAAGAAAGAAAGAAAGAAAGAAAGAAAGAGAAGCCCTCATCATCATAAAAGACCAAAGAAATCTGGGCGGGGAATTTGCATAGAGCAAGTTTCCTGCTCTGGCCTCTGTTGCTTCCTTGGTAGTTTATTGCTCTAAGAATGACACAGCTTGGCTTTATCCGGGTCGGGTGGTGGAGATGTGTTCAGGTCTCCCTTGCTGAAGCAGCGTAGAGACTGCAGTTTCTCAGCCTTGGGCTCTGAGCACCACCAGGCTGCAGAGCTGGCAGAACCTACTGGAATCCAGCGTCTCCTAATCACCTTGACGCTGCTGTGATCTGGGTCGAAAGTGCTCTCAGGCTTCCTGTCTGTGGTTGTCACCTCAAGCCACTTCCAGGTTGTGGTATTTGTGTTTTGTTTTGTTTTTTTTTCTTTTTTGAATTTTCATGTTCTATATTTTAAAATATATGACTCACAGTTTCTACTGTTTTTAATGCTTTCCTTTAAATTCTCCTGACTCATCTCAATTTGTTTTGTTACTCCTTCATTCCATTTATTATTTTCATTCGTTTTTAGTAAAAGCAGTGATTCTGGGAGAGAGTTAACATTCAGCTAAGTTCACTGACTTCCTTAAGAAAATACTTACTTCATGATTCTTCTATACACTATGAGATATGATTTCCTTTGAACAAGAAGATTCTTTACCCACAGTATTTATTACACACATTCTTTAAGTTTGAAAATGTGATGTTAAATTTTCTATTTTGGGAATAATTAATAATTTCTCTATAAATTATTTAGAGAATATGATTCACGTAGTTTTTATGTATGAATTTACAGAATGTATGAATTTATTGAGTTTTTATGTGCTAAAAATGGCTTAATATGTGCTCAACGTTCATAAATGTTCCTTAGGCACTTAAAAAAAGTTCTCTCCCAGGTACACAGTAGCATTTTTCGATTCGTTCTCCTTTCAACACCTGGAATTCTTGGTTATACATTCTGACATTTTATTCTGTGTCGTTTGAAGATGCACCAGCATCCAATTTTCCCTGACTACCCTTTATTATTTTTGTAATTTAATTATTGTCTTGGTTATAATATATTCTGATATTACTATTATGATCTCTGATTTATCATTTCATCTTCGCCTGATGTGGGTTTGGTCTTTTTATTTTCAAAGCTTTTGAGTCAGGATCTGACATATCTCATATATATAGCGTGCAGTTAGGTTTTATTTTTTTATATCATCTAAGTTTTTTCTTTTAATAGGTTAGTTTATCCCACTGACATTTGTTACTATAACAGATATTGTTGTTCTGAATTTTGTCTTTTATGTTTTTCTATTTGTTCTTAATGCTTCTTATAGTATCTGCTATATTCTTGACTCATGTTTTCTTTTCTTTGTGTGCAAGGTTGGGGTTGTAATTTTGATAATATGCACTGTTTAGAGACTCCATTTATATTATTGCAGTGATTTATAATATGCATAAAAATCCTTAATAATCTACTAATTTCAATTTCTATCAAATAAAAATTATGAAAGCAGTAACATCTTGTTATCCCCCAACACTTTCCCATCTATAACAACAAAAACATTTAAGTTAGATTTTGAATTTTAAATTGAGAAGACCAAGCATTTACACTTTGGTGTTCACATCATTACAGTTGCTTAACCACATTACCAAATAAATGGATTTAATACATGCCACCAAGTATTTTTCCTCACAGCTTTGCAAATCCTAAACTTTGCATTTTAGCCCTGCCTGGTGGAATGTAACTATGTTTGCAAAACTCAGTTCCTGGCTTCCCCTGTTCCTTTCTCTCCTAATCCTTCCACTGCCTGTTTCCTCAGCTGACATTCACAGTATCGTGGGGATATTCAAGCCCCTCTCTGCCCACTCTTCTAGCTTCCTTTCCGTCAGTTCCTGCCACAACATTTATATTTCACTTGTGGGGCTGCTTATTATTTGCATATGCACTATTTAATTTTTTGCTCCCAGAGCTATGTCCACAGTGCCAAGTATATAATTCTCTCTGTCTTAGTTTTTTTGATAATTCTTGTTTATTTGTAAATGCTCATGTCAGAATTTGCATGTCAAGTAAAATTTTACTGCATATAAGTTGTCAATAAAAACAACAAATCTGGAGTATTTAGTTTAATGCATTTTTATACATACATACACAATTACACACACACACACACAAACACACCTGTGTAATTCACTATCTCAAACAGGGAATAGAAACTACCAAAAGCACCCTTTAACCCTACTAATCACTGACTTCCTTCTCAAAGTTCATAATTGTCTTGTCCTGGCTTGTCAGCATTAGTTATTCCTTAAAATTCATAAAATTATAATTTCATGACATGTAGCACAACAATATGACAGAAAAGACAATACATATATACTCTTGTATCTGAAGCCACCATCCCTGTGATCCTTGGGTATTTTCTTGGTCTCAGTCAGTTCATCGCTCACAACCTCAGCCACCTCCAGAGCTCTGGCTGTCTATTAGCCCCACAAACTCAGCCAGCCCAGCATAATCCTCAGCCCTGACAGTCTCTTCAGTCAGGAGTCCCTGATGACTTCACTGAAGAGAAACACAATCATAACTGAAGAGAAATAGAAGACAAGGAAAAGGAATGTTAAAGAATCTACTGTATTAGAAGACAAAACAAGGAGAAAAGAAATAGTAGGGATATCTATAATATTCTTATGTGTAGGTATTGATATTTTCAAGCTATTCATACACATATATATTTATTACTCAAATAATACATAAATATATGCTTTGTAGTTAAATTTTTGTAGCCTGTGATTCAGTTTTAAGCACTTCAAGTTTATTTTAAATTCATGCCTAGTGACTTAATACTTCCATTACCTGTGAGTATATTGATACTATTTAGTTTTTTTCTTAGTACTTTTTCTTGTACATCTTGGTTATTTTCAAACAAATGATAGATGTTGAGTATCTAAGAAATGCTGTATACTGTTCCTGTCAATGACAGTCTCTTATTTTAGAGACCTTATCCTTTAAATTATTATTTGTAGCTAGGTTAGTAATGGACTATCAATCTGGGGTTGAACCAACTGGAGGCTTTTAGGCTTTGTAGGATATAATGTACATTCAGGGGGACTCTCTCATTTTTCAGGGGGCTCTGTATAAAGTCATACTGTAGTTTCCAAAGTCCTTCACTTTAAACTACTCTTGGCTACATTTATATTTCATATATCATAATGCAACTGATATCGCTTCTTCTTTTAGTCCTTTTGCAACTATTTCATTTTTTACTTTTTATTTCTTTTGTATTTTGAAATATCATAAATGTATAAAGAGGTAGGTGATGTGATAAAACCCAAAATCTACAATAGATATTAAGAAATAGCTCAAATGTACAGAACAAGTGGGATGGGTAAAAGGATAAAAGAAGGAGGGGAAAATGAGAAAAAAATATATGCTACTGATTTCTCATAGTTCATTGAAAAAATGGTGGTGTTGTTGTTGTTACCGGGGATCGAACTCATGGAACTTGTACTCGCCAGGCAGGCACTTAAGCCACTGAGCTAAATCCCCAGCCCTGAAAAAATGGTTTGTGATTGATTATATTGTTTGATCAATTTTGCTTGCCTATATCTCATAATCTGAGCAACTACTTTGAAGATAATATGTAATATATTAACCATTGTCAACTTTCTATTATCTTGTTTTTGAATCTGTATCTTTGATTTTATTGTATTTTTTTCTCTTAAAATAAAAAACCATTTCTACTACTATCACAAAGTTTGAAAAAAATAAAATTTTTAATTTATCATACTCTCTTCATTACCCCCTTTTGGTACACTTCTAAACTTATCTAAGGTAATATTATTATGATTTTGTGTTCATAAAGTATTTTCACTTTCCTTATGTAGTAAATGTTTATGTCCCTCTAAATATTTTTCAAATATTCTATAACGTTAGAGACTGTGGTGCTACATTTTCCCAAACAGGTTTCCAAAGGCTCAGTGATTTCTATAGTTTGATTGGTATGAGATAGTATGTTACTATCATGTTAATGTACCTTTTATTTCAATATTGGTTTCATCACAAAAATTTTTGTTTCACTTAACTAAATACATAAATAATACTATAAAACTTAACAACTGGATTTTCTGTTTTCCAGCCACCAATTCTATGTCAACATAGATCCCTTATATTTATTAATTTTAGAATATTTTATACTATGACAGTGAGCTCCTTCAAAAATTTATAATCTTACTATCTTTGTCAAAAACGTATGATTTTTATATATTTAGTTTAGGATATCCAAGCTTGAAAAGAGCAGAATTTCATCCATGTAAAACAACAGCAATACTCTTGGGCATTCTGAAAATCCTTAGCTTTTCTTGAATCATTCAGAGAAAGGAAAGGAAAAGAAAAGGGGTGAAGTTGAGAAAGAAAATTCACATGAACCCTTACATCTTATGTCTCCTATTGAACAAAAGTCTTAAATTCTATGCTTTTGTGTTTTGAACATCAGTGAAAATCTATTTCCACTGCAAGAAAAGAACAAAGCAAAAAAAAAATCTTCTACTGAAAAACGCTTTTTCCAATAATAGCAATTTGCTCATTTGTTTCAAGGGCATATGAAACTTTTGTCAGGAAGAGTATATCCTAGGTCCAAACAGTGCTTTTATAACTGAAATTAATTGACATTAGAATAAGTACATTCTTGAACCATCATAGGATAGAACTCAATGAATATTAAATAACAATTTAAAACATCTCTAAATATTTAGAGAGTAAATTGAATATCTTGTGGGTAAAATAGAAATAATTTTGGAGAAATTAATAAACACTTTCAGCTGATTGAAAACGAAGATGCAAGTTAATGAAAAGTTTGGGACACAGGTAAGTCAGTGCTGAAAGTACAGCAGATCCCCTAACAGCTTCTGTTAGAAAACAATCAGTGCTTCGCAATAATGAAGTAAGCCACCACTTAAATTAGAAAAAAAATTATCAAAACCAAAGAAACCAGAATTAATAAAATCCTAAGTTATAGTGTTAAATAATTAAATAAGAAATGGAGCAAAAAGAAAGAAGATAAATTCAAGTAAAAGCCACTTCTTCCAAAAAATTATATTTGCAAGTCATGCCACATTGTCTGAAATAAAAACACAATTATTACAATTATCAAGAATGAAATAAGTAACATCAATACAGATTCTACATGCTTTAAATTGATAATAAAGAAATTATAAAACCAGGTATGCTCATAAACTTGACATGTTCAGTGAAATGAATCAGTTCCTTTAAATCCACATAAAATTCCTAGAACATTCATAATGATAATCTAAATAGACCTATATCTATTCAATAAATTGAATCTGAAACTGACATATTTCAACAGTGGTAATATCTGTCCTAGATACTTCCACTGATAAAGTTCACCAGCTACTTTATACCAATTGTACTCTAATTCTTCCAGCAATTAAGAAAGCTGGAAAAACTTCCAAATTTACATGTTTGTCTATTATCGCAATGCCAAAGCCATTCAGGAACAGTCTAAGAAGAGAGAAAATTGTAAAACATTTTCCTTCTTGAACGTAGGTGTTTGACATCTAGAAGTAAATGAAGTAGAATTTTCCCTAGAAAGGTGGGGCTGGTTAAACATATGAAAATGAAAAAAAAATTAATGTACAACTTGTTCATGCAAAGTATGTTTATTCACTAAGTTTTGAGACCAAAAAAGATTTTAAAGAGACACAGAGTTTATAGAAGAAAGGATAACGGTTTTTTTCAAGTAAAATTCTTATCTAACTTATACGTTTTTGTTTTAAAAACTCACTTAAAAGGCCAACGGTCATTTTTGGAGGCCATTCATAAACACGTCCAAAAATACTTTAGAATATTGCATGTATAGAAAAAAGACATAAAGTAACATTTATGAAAATTTGCCTTACCAGGTACTTTAAAACTATTTTAAAAATAATTTTCAATTTGGTACAAGACAAAGACTGTTGAAATAAAGGAACTGCATGAGTTGTTCAAAACTCTACTTTGAGTTTCTTTGCACTTGATTTCTGACATTCATATTTCGCTTTTTCTTTATAAATGATTTATTATTCTTTTTGTTGTCATGGTGGTGGTAGTGGTTAATAGACAAGATGCGTTATTTTTCATTGTAGTTTTTTGAAACTTAACTGATTCAAACTACTTTCAAATTAGTGCTAAAGCATATTTTCAAAGCATTTATTATAAAAAGTTAAATCTCTCAGTAGACAGATATGTTGAAATAGATTTAAACATTATACAATACATGCACATTTCAAAACAAAACATTACTGTGTACACTTTGCTTTTATGTATCAGATTTAAATGAATTTAATTTTAAAAATAAAAAATGAACACATGAGATAAATCCGTTTTTTAGGAGAGACATTTTCATGCCAATTTCACTTGCTCAGTTAGATTGGACTAATTTCTATTTTTTGAATATCTGAAGTCTTGTGATTTATTTTCATTGCACTTTAATAGGATTCCATCATGTTTTCCAAATTTTGCTTTTTCCCAATTTGCTTCCTTAGATTTTCTTGTATTCTTTCAACTTTTGATAAAATTTACTTCAAGGTATTATGAATAAGTATAGGAAACTCTTCTTTAAGTTCCTGCGTGTTTGAACCTCTCTTACATTTCCATTCATATTCAACTTGTACTTCTCATACATGTTGAGTTCTAAGTTCAAAATTGTTTTCCCTTTAAACTTTGAAGATTTTACTTCCTCAGCCTCAGGTATAGAGTGATATTGAAGAGACGACTTAGGCCTTTGATATTTTTTCTTTGTGGGGAAAAATGTTTTGCTCTGTTTTGCTTCTTGTTTGCTTGGTTATTACTCTCTGACACTTCAGAGACACTTTTTCTCTCTCTCTTTGTAGAGCTGTAGCCTCTTTCAGTCATTTGATTTAATTCTTGTTGAATTTTTGCATTCCAAAATATCTTTCTTGAACTCTGGATATAATTATTATTTAGTTTATTTACTATCTTTTTGTATTACTCAAGAATCCCCAGACAAAGACGAAGATACAGATACAGATGTAAATAGAGACAGAGACACATGTACCTGTATGTATGGGTAGGTATAAATACAGATACAAATATAGATATGTAATTGTAGATGAAGTGATTTATTGCAGAGTTGGCTTATGCATTATACATGCAAAGAAGTCTCTGAATATGTCATTTGAAAAGTGGAGAAACAGGCAATCCTATGGTGTAATTCAGTCTGAGTTCAAAGACCTACAATTCAAGAGGACTGGTGGTATAAGTCTCAGACTTCAGAACTGTTGAGGACTGGAGGGTGAGGGTGCCTTAAGGCCTGCAGTCCAAAGGCTGGAGAACCGGTATCTCTGATGTCTAAGATTAGAAGGAGATGGTTGGGGCTGGGGATTTAGCTCAGTGGCATAAAGCGCCTGCCTTGCAAGCGTGCTGTCGTGAGTTCAATCCCTGGTACCCCTCCTCCCCACAAAAAAGAAGGAGATGGTTGTCTGAACCCTAGTCAGCAGGGTCAATCATTTCCTTACCTTTCTGTTCTACATGAGCTCCTCTTGCCTGGGTAGAAGTATTTATTCAGTCTATGTATTCAAATACTAATGTCTTTCCTAAAATATTCTCACAGACATACCCAGAAACAAAAGTCCCTCTACTCCAATGCTGATAAAACACTGTGATACCTAAAATTAACAGTCACATTTCTTATTCACTTTTTTAAAAAAATTTTTCTTTTTTAAAAGCTCTTCCTGTGTAGATGCTATACACCTGGATTAGTTGTCAATTTTAGCTGAATTCTCAAATGTTCTATTTTTTGTCTCTTGCCCAATATTATGGGAATAAAAAGAACATCTATCTTCCCAATTAACTTTTAATTAAAATGCTTACATTTAAATTCTTCTGAGATTATTAATTTTGTATCACATTAAAATATTAAATCATAGTTTTTCTATAATTTGTTCTTTAGTCCTTCTTAAAATTTTTCTTCTGGCAAGCACAAGGTCCTAAGATCTACTCCTGGCACCAAAAAAAAAAGAAATTTTTCTTCTTCAAGGATTTTTTATGTGACTTGAATGATTTATTTCACTTTCATATTCTACTTGTCCATTTTTTAAAATTTCATTTTACAGTGAATAAAACCAAACAAAATGAAACAGAGGGGAGCCAATCAAAACAAAACAATGAAAGCAATACAGTATTGTGGTGAAGTGTATGTGTGTGTGTGTGTGTGTGTGTGTATCCGTGTGTGGCTTTTAAGTGTCTGATGACGTTGTTGATCTGATAATTACTCTAATGCTATATAGAGATGAAATTTAACTTTATGTGTTTACTGTATATGTATAAAATTTTCACTACTTATAATAATTTTCCTCTGTTTTCTTTAAGTAAAAGTCATTGTCTATAGGTAAATACTTTTTTAAATGTCTCCTATTTGATCTCAAATTATTTTTGAGGTCTTTTGAGATTATACTCACTATAAATTGCAGAAAAAAATAGATTTCAATAATTTTATGAAAATGTAGACAATATATAGTACATGTTACGCATTATAAATATATGGTAAGCTTTAATTATATTGATATCAGGTAGCTGTTTTGAAATTTACATCATATAAAGTTAATATATTTCCACTTGCAGCTTGTTTAAACCTTACTTTTTATATTATTGAATTTATGGAATTGATATAAATTTTTCTTAAATTATTTTTGATATCTATTTATATATTCACTGTTTATTAAAGTGATATATTATTTTAATGTATAATCTGCTGGATGAGCTTCACATTCATGTATAAGTTTTATTTAATTATGTGCTATTTTTTAGCATGCTGGTTTAGATTATTAATGTATTATTAATACATTTTACATTTCTATTCCTAAAAAAATTAGCCTTTGAGTTTTCTTGAGTAATCTTCATGATTTATTATGAAAATTATATTTGATTTATGAATTGAAATGAGAAGAAAATAATTTCTTTCCACAATACAGAAATATTTAGAATGCTTGAACATTAGCTGATCCTTAATCATTTTATACAAACTAGTTTTCTCTATCAAGAACTTTAGGAGAAATCCTTAATAACGTTCAAATTCTTCCTTTTTAATAAATTTATTGACTTGTCTGTGCAGAGAGAAGCACAGAAAGATACTACATGTAGTTTTCAATGTGATGCATATGATTATGTAGTGCTAATCTGCTAAGTTTCTCTCCTATTTGTGTCCCATAACAAGTACACTAATTTAGGTACGTTTAGTTTCTTTAATTTTGCTTCATTTTCTTTTGAAAAAGCTTGCTTCCTGCTAAAGTATACTATAAAACCCATTTGTGTTTATCTTTTTTCACATTTGTAAGATTAGTATTGATTTTGAGTGCTATCTTTGCAATTTGTAACATCTTTGTTAAGATTTTTGGAGGGAGGAGATTTATTATTTGCAAAGTTTATTTTCATTTTTCTAGTTCAATGATTAAACTATCTGAGGTTTTGAGTATGATTCCTAGACCGTATTTTTCTTTTGCATCTTTTAAATTTTCATCTGTATGTTATTCTACTCAGCATTAATACTTCAGACTGTGATGCAATCTCTTATCTTGTCTTCAGTCCTACAGTCTTTTAGTATCTTATTTCCATGTTCTCTCACTGAAATTTCTGCATATAATTTTCTAGGTGCATATTTTGTAAACACCCTAGAGCCACTTTATTTTTATTTTTGTAATTATTTTTAATATATTGCATATTGTTATCTTCTAAGTAGTTGTTCAGATTACAAAATATAGGCATAAAAAAGATCAATCATATAATGAAGGCACAAATTTCTTTTTGATGAAATGACAGGTTAGTAGTATAGTTATCTATCATACGTGTGTGTGTGAATATAGATACAGACATGTAATCGTTTCCCTTTTTTCTTTTCTTCTTTTCCCTGTCCCAGTTGTTCTTGCCTTCTGAGCAGTTTTTTTCCCTTTCACTATATCTATTGTACATTTTGGATATTATTTACTCTTTCAGTTTTTTACACTAGGGAAACAATATTATATTTACACATGCAAGTCTGATTTTTTTAGTTGTTGTAAGTCTTTCTAATTTTTAAACATCTCTATCTCCTGCTTTGCTATAATTAGAGCATAAACTCAACTGCTTTTAAGGTGTTTAAACAAGCAGGCTCATAAAACCAGTCCTGAAAAATTATTTTTCATAGACTATAATCTGAGAAGTCAGATATTCAATTTATGATATTAATATCTAAATCAAGAAACTCAAGAGAAAAGTTAGGGTTTTTCATTAGTTTTTTAATGTGGAAGCTAAGCTCTTACTAAGATTCCATAAGGTCCCATTTACTTAAAATACTTTTTTTGCTTTTAATGCAAAGATAAACCACAATCCAACTCAATTTCAAACATTAAACCATTTAGGCTAGAATTAGTTATGTGGCATCATCAAGAAAAATTACTTCTGACAAGAGTTTTGTCCTGAATCTTTCCAAATAAGTAAATAATCACAAGGGGAAAATTAAGCTTAGCAGAAGCCGATAGGACTTTTTCCAACACATCAGAAGGATAGGGACCCTCTCTTCTGTTTCATGTTACTTTGTATTGATTTCTCCTTTGACCTTTCGGCAAGAGCAGGCTCATGGTTATCTTGATACACTCAGGCGTGGGAGTAGGATGTCCATGACAGCTGCTGTCAGGAATCCTGCGGGTGAGCCAGAAGATATACCATTTCCTCTGAAACGGCACATACCAAAGCAAAGCTGCTGTTGTTTTTGATATGAAAAGCACAAGTAAAAAGCGGTGCAAATTTCCTAAAGCTTTGCTGATGTGGGAGGGTACATTTGCTGGGTGCATCTCAAGGCATAACTGTGCCCACAGAACATTACTTTGGTACTTACCAGTTGAACATTGGAAACTGAGATGCTGAATCCTTATCTTTGGATTCCAAAAATCCATATAATGTCTTATGTTTGTTTCAAAATGGCCATAACTGACCTTTCCATTTGCCTTAAGGCATGCAGTCTTCACTTACTATATTGTTCACTATTGTATTTGTATTTATATTAAATATCTGTTCCCTATGTGAATTTATGAATGCATCTCTTTATACCTAGAGTCAGTTCTTACTCTTGCCTCTGTCTCACAATAATTACCATACTTATGAACAACTACTTTTTTGCAGCAGCAGCAGCAGCAGCAGCAAGGAACACAGTTAACAATTCAGGGTTATAATAAATCTTTATTTATAAAATCAAGGGAACATTATTTTGTCTTCTATCTTACAGGTAAAACGTAGGAGAAGAACGTTTGTCTATAAAAGATGTAAGACTGAAATCTAATTTAGTCTGGCATGCTTTCTTCTCCAACAATCATTTTCTAACCATATACTCCCTCAGATTCTTTAATTGATGTATTCTAATAGGTCAAACAGTATACAAACTATAAAAGAGAAGCTAAGTTAAAATATGCACTGGAGAAGTGGACCTCATCTGTGTAACTTCCCTATCCCTTCCTCTCCAAAGGACCTAGAAGTAACACTGCAAACACATCATTTGAGAACTACTGCGGTGGAGGGGGGGGGAGAGAGAACAAAAAAGAGTATTTTGGAGCCTCAGACCCAAAAGAAAATTCCATGAGGCAGCGACAGAGGGAAATTTTTTCCTGTTTTAGTAAGCGTGGTCAAGTTAAACCTTGTTAAGATGAAAATAGGTAAAAGGGGCAATGCACGAGGACATCAGGAAAAGAACATGCCTGGCAGAAGTAAGAGCCACTTCAAACTCCTGGCTATATCCAAGGCATCAGCAAAAAGGTACATCAGGAAATAGGTAAGAGGAAGTTGTCCTCTGCTAGCCAGTGAAGTGAAATCAGAAGGTGCTTCTGAGCCTTGTTGTAGCAAGCATTACAGCGGAATCACTTTTGACATCATCTTTATTGATATGCCAGTCACTCTCAACCTTCGCTTTTTACAAAGACTTTTTATGTTTTACCAACTTTATGTTCCACAAATGTATGTGTTGTTTAAATATATGCAGTTACACATTAAACATATAGAATATATACATATAGAACATATATATATATATATAGAGAGAGAGAGAGAGAGAGATGCAAGAAAAGTCACCAATGAGCATGTACTAGATGACATCATTAATTGCTAGTGTTTGTAGATATCTTAATACATGTTTAATTAGTGTACCTATCAAACTGGGATCATAACGCTAACAGGGCAAAATATACAACCATATGGGATATGTCATAATCAGATTTAGCTGTAGAAGATGCTTTATATTTCTGTGACTTGTCATGAGGAGCAATGCAGTTCCTATGACCAAAAATTCAGAGAAGCTTTTCCTTTTATACTGATGAAGAAATGAGCTTTGTCAAGTACTTCAGTATTCCCCAAAGCACCATGATCCAGTCCGTACGTCCAGGGTTCTTTGACAAGCACATCTCATTTCCCGTAGGGTCTGGTCGGCTAGGATGCTTTTTCTCTGGACTTCCTATTCATCCTCCAAGATCTATTTCACATTTTACCTCGTTTGAAACAGGCAACACATGTGGCTTCCTCGTTTTTGTTCTTCCAACGTTCTTAGATGCCTCCTTTGGGCACACATTGCATTCTCCTGTTGCTGTATGTATTTACACATCTTTATCTTGTACCAGATTGTGAGATTTTGGATACACATACCAACAATGAATGGATTTCTGCATTCACAGAGTAAACTCAATGACTGATACACAGTAGGCTCTTAATCAGTTTATGTTTCTATTCAACAAATACGTGAATGAATTGTACCAGTTCAATCTTGTTAAGCAGGTGCATGCTGTATGAACAGGCAGAATACACTGGCAGACATGAACTGGATTTGCACTGAACCACTTTTTTATTATATTAGTCATAAAGACTAGAATGATAATTTTCATTCAGTAGATGAGATTTCTATATCACAGAAATAGAGGCCCTTGCCAAAGATGCACATATTTGTTTACCTATTTCAACTTGTTTATTGAGCTGCAGGCACTGTGCTAGATACCAAGATTCATCAGGAAAATAAAAAAGCAAGACCTCTGTCCAAACAGAGCTTGCATTTCATCAGAAACTAGCAGAAAATAATTCATTGATATTTTTCATAGAGTAGAAAAAGGAGTAGAGGTGAAACAAGACATTCAGGAGCAAATTTTAATATAAATAAGGTGGTCTGGTTGGGCCAGTTGGAGAAGTGATTTTTTTTTTAACAGAGATTTCTAAGAGCAAAGGCTTTCCAAAAGATCTCAGTTCAGCAGGATTTCCTATGTACTGGAATTTCTTAGAGGAAATAACTCAGGAAAGTTACTAAGGTAGCTGAGCAAACAAAGAAAATATTCCCAGAATCATGTGTTAAATCCTCCGAGTACCAATAGCCTGCAGAAATGGCTTGCATAAAATATTCTAATAGCATAGCCATCACCAAGATGAGTCTGCTCTATGCATTTTAAAGACAACAAAATGTTTCCATCACTGCTGTGCTTTTCAAATATTGTTAAAGATCAAGGAAATTGGCCAGTTTGGAAATGCAACACTTTTACATCACTTTATATATTACCTACCCTTCAGCAATACATTTTGGGCCTATATCAGGGTTAAAAGTGTGCCCCTACCACCTCATGGGATGAACAAGCTAAGTAAATACTATTGGTAAAAGGCACAGTGATGATAGATTCATGACAAGTTCTCTGAAGGCTGCTGTGCTTAAGATAGGCTGATGTTCCCTTACTTTGCCAGCTCCTATCAGATGCTGCCACTTGTAGAAAATTGACTTGGGCAGAGCTATCATTATTATTATTATTTTATTCTTGCCAGAAAATACCGTTTCAAAGTGTGTTCCTTTCCGGATTGAAAAACAAAATAATGAGCCTGTATTTTTATTTCCTGGGAGGCCACATTCATTTACATTCACTTATTGTTTCGACTCCCTAGGTGCTACAATTTGCACAGTGTGTCTAGAGGCAGGAATATAATCACTGCAGGAGAGAAGTGAGTCCCCAAAGCCTGGATACTGCAGACTGCTCGGGTTGTGCTTATGTTGACTCAAGGGTCCTAGTGTCTTATGCACTACAATTATACATATGTGCTGAGACATTTGATATGGAGAAACTATCTCCTTGCTTTTGTGCTATATCTCTCATGGTCTATGCCTGTCTGCCTATGAGCCTGTCTGCAGAGGCAAAGCACTTTAAATGAGCTCTGCTGGATGAATCAGTCAGAGACCTGTGACCTGTGTTTTTTTCTTTTGTGCTGTGTTTAACAACACCAATTTACATGTATATAGCACTATTTGATAAGTAGCCACACCCCTAGGCTAATTCTGATTGGTGCAAAAGAGTGATTCAATGAAAGCCAATATTTCTATTCTTTGACCTCGTCTATATCGAATATCCAAGCCTTCAGCCCATCCACTTCTGGGAATCTTCAAAGAAATCTCATAGATGTTTCCAATTCTCCAGCTGCTAGCTCTGTGTTATTCTTTTCTCTGCCATCCCCATGACGATATATGTCAGCTGCTTAAGCCATCAGAGCATCCAAAGCAGACAAGAATCATTTCTGTTCTGGTTGTGTATTGCTGCCTAACACATGCACTAAAACTCAGTGGCTTAAAACAGCTACCATTTTATTTGCCTGTGATTCTAATTTGTGTGCTTGGCTCAGCTGGTCTCACCAGTGATCACTCCTGTAGCTGCCTTCAGCTGGCAGGTCCGTTGGGAGCTAGGCTCAGCTGGGATGCTGGTGTGACTGGGCATCTTTCCCTGTCCTGTGGTCTCAGAGCCTCACTCGATCCATGTGAAAAATATAATTCATCTCATCATGTGTCATTGACAATAGTATGACTGTGCCCTTTGCATAGATGTCCAAAGCTCCCAAGAAAACAAAAGCAACAGCTCTCAGACATTCACAAAACCTGGGTGCAAAATAGACCAGTGTCATTCTAGCACATTCCATTTGTTAAAGCAAGTCACCGGCTGAGACTAGAGTTCTGAGAAAGGTAAAGACCAGGGAGAGGCTAATAAGAACACTGGGGTGAAAACTGTGAGCCAGGGCATCCATGAATTTCATGCTCTAGGTGCCAATTTTGCTTCACCCTCATTTAATTTCTGTTGAAGAAAAGAGTACACGGGCATGAATACTGGCAGCACACAAGATTGACTAAGGCTGAGCCAAGTAACAGAGAACTATGATGTGTCCTTCTAGTTCATAAAAACTGACACTTTTTTCACTTATAAAGTAGACTCACTCTCTAACTCATGGAAGCCAAATATCTTGGACCTGGAGGGTCAAGACATTGCCTTCTAAATCAGACCCAAGTATAGATGGAGGTTGTTGTATATTGCTCATTAGGGTCGACTCAGTGAGTGTACATTTTCTCCATCTGAAAACTTATAAATTGATTCCACAGACTTCATGGTATGACACAGTAGGCATAGAAATACAGCATCTGTGTTGGACACACCCATGTAATACAGAAGTTAAAACAAAAAAAAAATAAAAATTCTTGTTGGCCACTGTTTTGTAAAAATCCTAAAGTCTACATGGGCACATGTGTGTATTGCTTCTGTCTTCTGTGCTTCTGGTTCTGTGTCCTGCATAATCTTTTCTTTAAATATGAAAAGCAGCCTAAGTTCTACCTAATTGGTCTTCCAAGCCTGTTTTCTGGGTATAGATCAGAAGTCACTTTGAATTGTCTTGGTCCCTTTTGGTCCAACTTGCTAGTGCTTTCATCAATATTATTGAATTTAAAAACTATAGGTTTTCTTTCTTTCTTTCTTTCTTTCTTTCTTTCTTTCTTTCTTTCTTTCTTTCTTTCTTTCGCTTTCTCTTTTTTTTTTTTTTTTTGTACCAGGAATTGAACTCACGACCTCCCGCTTGCCAGGCAGGTGCTTAAGCCACTTAGCTAAAGCCCTGGCCACTCTATAGGTTTTCTATGAATCATATCAATATTTACTACATCCTACAAAACTATACCCTCAGCTCTTCATGCAACTTACATTCCACTTTGAGGTGCTGTGATACAATGCCCTTAAGATTCTTAGAAGTACTTTGGCTCATCTAAGTCTACAAGAGACATTAAATAATTCCAAACTCTTAGCAAAGGCCTTGTACAGGCATCCTGAGTCACCTTTCTCTCAATCTCTATTTACCATCTCTTCACAGCATTCTAGCATCTGGTTACAGGCTTCTTGTCACCCTTGAGTACTTATATTCTACTAAAGCCCAATGCCAGTATCACATATATTATGAAGTATTATGGTGACACTTTATTTCCAGGTAACAATTTCAATTTTAAACAGTTATGACTGCAAAACAAAGAACTCCAAAACAGTGATTTACAACACCATCTCATTTTCTCATATCACTGTAGGTGAGGAATTTGGAGAACTTGGTAGTTGTGCTCCATATGGCTTGGGCTTGAATCATTTGCTTTGCTATTGTCTGGGCTGATTGGGAGGTGGAAGAAAGGAGCCTCTTCTCATGTGTCTAGCTGTCATGTGCCTCTCTTTCTTTCTGGATGGTTTAAGCTGTCTCACGGCATGCTAGTTTTGGAAAGTCGTATCTTCTATACAGTGTGGGACTTCAAAGAAGGAGGATTCAGAAATGAAAATTAAACCTGGTTAACTCTATTGACTCAATCTTGGAAATTGTCCTGAACTGCTTTTGTTGTACTTGGTTAGTAAAACAGGTCAGAGGTCTTGCACAGATTCACAAGGAAGTGCTGCCCAAAAAAGTCACTGATGCGACAGATTACATATGGATTACCACAGTTCCCTTCCACAAGCTTCCTTCTCTCTAACAGGAAGGCTGATCTGTTTTCTTTCTGATCTGTCTGCTGGGCCTACTTTGACTTATAGTGTGCTTCCACGTGTTCCTGCTACTGTCTTGATTGGGAAAAATATCCTTCTCTTGTCTGTCACATGGGCTACAAAATATTCTACATCGTAGTTTAAAGGCTTTATAGAGATGTTACTAAACCAGCCTCTAATTTTCTTAATTACATTTCATTTATGTGATCTCCTATCACCAGTATCAGGGGTTCATGCAAGCTAGTCTTAGTCGATTTGAGCAAAATAAAGCTAGCTCTTTTTAACATTCCTAAACATCTACTTTATCTTCATAATTTCCATTGATTTCATTGAAGTGTATTTTACATAAAATAAGATTTTATATGTGTAGTTTAATTAGGTTTGACAAATGTATGCACAAAGTTAAATACCAGCACAATTAATATAAATAACACTTTCATCACTCTTTCACAAAAACTTCCCTCATGCCCTCTTGTACTATCTTCTCCTGACTGACAATTCCCAGCCCAGGTGAGTTTTGATCTTTTATACTACTGATAAATTAGTTTTGCTTGCTATAGACTTTTATATAAATTACATTATAGAGCATGTTCACTGTGGTGTCTGGCTTCTTTGAAAGTGTAATCACTTAAGATTAATGCATGGTTTTCCATATATTGGCAGTTAATTTCTTTTTATTGTCAGAAGCACTTGATTACACAAATAGACCACAACTTGTTTATTTTTGCACCTATTGATGTACATTTGTTGAATTGTTTCCTTTTTTTGCTTATTGTGAATAAAATTGTTATGAATATTCATGTGCAAAACTTGTTATCTTATGTTTTCATTTATTCTTGGTAAATACCTAGAAGTAGAACAATTGTTCAGTGAGATGGCAATTACTGTACCATTTTATATTTCTACCAGCAGTGTTTGATAGTTATAGCTGTTCCATATCATTGATAACAATTTGTACATTAGGTTCTTTTAATTTTAGGCATTTAGTGGGTGTGTGGTGGTAAAACATTATAGTTTAATTTGGCAACAGCCAGCGTCGTGAGTTTGATTCCTGGTAGCACAATAAATAAATAACTAAATAGATCTTTATGTTATTTCAAATATTACTATACATCGCTTCATACTGATTGCAAGGAATTTAAAGCATCTTATTTCTTATTCTTTAACTATTTTGGGGGTTATTATAAGGTTTTATGCTACTTCATGTTTTGCTATAAATCTCATAATACTGTAACTGTTTTTTACTTCAAATATTAAAATATTACTCAAAGAATATTTATACCCAACAAGACAGACTTATAGTTATCCACATACTTATCATCCCTGTTCTCTACGATTTCTGTACATCCATGTTTCCATAATTTTTTTTGTTTTGGTGTGAAGAATCTCTAAACATTTCTCACACTGCTGGAAGCCTTCTGGCTATGCTTCTTCTCCTTTGAGGTGAAAAGTGACCATTCCGTCTTCATCTCCTGATACACAGAAGCTGTGCTTCGAGTATGTACAGTATCAGTTTATTTATTAGTGTTGTGTGTCATATAATAGTACATGCCTGACCTTATTGAGCTTATATTTTACTTGGGGGAGGATGTTAAGGTACACAAATGATGCACATTTCAAACATGCGTTATGCAATGTGCAACTAAGAGTAACAAAACTAAGCAGGATAGGGTGAGCAGGTTTGAGTAACAGTGCCAGGACGAGGGCCTGCAATTTGAAGAGAATGGTTAGGGTCAACCTATCTGTGAGGGGACCTTTGGGCAATGTGAATACATGAAGAAAGTCAGCAAATGGCAGCCCAGGCAACAGTTCAGTCAGTGAAAAGTCTTCCAAGTGGGCAAATGTTTGGCATAGGTGAGGCAAAATAAACAGTCCTGTGTGAAGTTAACAAGAATAGTAGTAGGAGATGATGCCCAAGATCAGTTTAGATGCCAGATGACGACATAATGACTTTGACTTTTATTGGGAGTGACATCTCACTTAAGAAACAGTTGAATATTTTAGGGAGAGCACTATGATTTGATTTGCATTGCAAAAGAATCATTGGGTCTGGTATGTTAAGAATAAACTACAGGACAAAAAAGATAAATACAGATTTAATTTATTCCCTTCCAACAAGATTATCATCCTGTTTTCTTGGTCTGTTGCCCTTTCTGGGGTTTCCAAAGTGGAATTATATACCATGATAGAGCATCCTCACATTTTGTATCCATGTCCCCTAAATTTGATCAATGAAATTTGTTGATCTAGGTCCCAAAGCAGTGAACTTGAATGCTATTTTATGGTCTGTTGCCATTCCATTCCAGCACTGGCAAGATGTATTGTCCCTTTCAGGACTCAATTAGATTCACATTTTCTCCTTTCTTGGTGTACCAATTGTCTTTACTAGTTAAGATTCTTTCCACTGCAAGCAACTCAATAAAATGAAGGATTTCTTTAATTTGTTGCTATATTTCAGTAGATCCAACTAATGAAGCCAAACTGCAGAATGTCCTGGAATTAGGATTGGAAAAGCCAATGGGAATGCACCAAATCTTTCAGAAGGTGAGCAGGATTGGCCAAGTCTGGGTCAAATTCATCATAATCTAATGAATGAATCCAAATGGATAATCATATTCTGTACAATTAACCATAGGAAGCTCCTATGTGGATGGAGGAAAGATGGTTCATTGATTCTAGTTTCACACTTATATAATATAGAGATAACTAGTTTTAAGCAGAGCACATTGTTTTTCCTGACTGTATCCCTTGTTAAAAGTTTTAAAAATTTAAAAATTACCTAAAAAAATTAGCTAAAACTATATTGCTCAATGCGTTAGCCTGAAAACATATTTGGCCTATTGAACACTTAAAATTATAATAAACTGAGATGTATGATATGTGCAAACTAGACATCAGAATTTTAAGATGAAGCACAAAAATAGAATTTAAAATATTTCATTAATTTATCAATTATATGTCTATCTTGCACCAAATAAAATGTTGACATCAATTTCACCCTTCTTAGTTTTTTAAGCATAGCTATTAGAATGTTTTAAATTATATATTTAGCTCACATTATTTTTTTCGGACAGTACTGAAATGGACTCATAGTACATTCTATTTTGACATAGAATGAACAGCACAGAAAAAGTATTTAATATAATAAGACACTAGATGTGATATAAAAGTCAATATTCCTCCAACTTTGCCTTGGATTCCCTTTATCATATCTACCCATTTATCTCCAGGTTTTGTACACCTACTTTTTGTAGCTTGCATCTGCAGTCCTTTGTAAACACTGTCCTTTGGCTACTATGGCCTGGTTTATCTACAAGCCTGGAAACTTACCATCCACAGGATCACCCTTATACATTCAAGAACACCAAATTCCTGTGCTATGGGTTTTGACAAACTGTGAGGGGAAAACTACATTTGTGTTTCACTATAGTATCAGGAGATTAAACTCAGCCTAAAGTTATACCCTAAACTAGCTTCTTCCCCTTCCCTCTCTTAACTCCACCATTCCTATACCAGTTTATCCAATGAACATTCCCTTCATCAATTACTTGCAAGTGAAACCTCATCTAAGTTCTGTTTCTGGAGAACTTGCCTCAGCACGTGGTAATTGCTTTAACTGACACTTTGCACACATTTTTGTAAAAAGCCATGATTTCTGATGAGCCACACTCTCTTCTGTGGCAGAGACCTTTGTTTGGCTATATGGAGACTATAGACATCTGCAATTGCAAAATCCGAATCAATACCTCTTCCATGAGGCTTTCAAAGGAGACAAAAGCAGTGAGTGGATGTTGGAAGGATGCTGTCAAGTTGTGAAAAGCCCATTTTCCAGCAACTAAGAAAAATAACTCGCTTTGAATAAGACCAACTTCATCTGAAAAATCTTCTCTGACTCACAGGACACCATTTTCAGATTGCTCTCTTTAGATGCCAGGTATAGCCTTGTACAGGCCATGTGTGGTAGGAAGTGGTAGACCTTTGACTGGCCACCTACATGTCTTCGGACTTACAGACATTGCTCATTAAATTTGGAACAATTCCCAACTTCAACTCTGGTAACACCAGAGCAAAACATCAAAACAACAACTGCAATGATGTCAAAACAATGTCATAAATGGTGCTAAAGCACAACAAAATGGAAGGTTTGAAAAAAATAGAACTTAAAGTGAGAACCAATAGGGCAAAATACAGAAGACAAAATAAAAATCTATTTCTTCATGTTTAAAAACTAGTATTTTAAATCAAGATTGTAGCTTTTATTTTCTTGTAAGGCTGTTGTCTATTGTCTCAGTATGATGGAGCCATTCATTTGTCTTGGGTTCAAATGCATATTTTGCATGAGAAATATCCCTATTCTATTAATATATTTCTTTTCTCTCATTTTATCACTAATTCTCTGGTTTATAATTATGGTTACATCAGAGCACAGATGTTGGTCAGAAAAAAAGAGAGAGAGAGATGACACAAAATTTCAGCAATATTACAAAATGTCTGGAAAGTTGCTTGCTTCCACATACAAAGCTGGTGTGAGAAGAAGCAGGCAAATACGTTTGCCTGAAAATTAAAAAAAAAAAACTTTTTTTTTCTTTAAATAACACCAAATATTTTCCAGTAGTCAAAAACAAATGGCTGTCACCCTCCCCTGAGGTACTGCCAATTGTATCAAAAACTGAGACCCTGTGTTATCACCTGTCCACCCCCTTTTTGTAGTCACACGAGACACAGGAGCACTCACTGCTCACCCACTGAGAGTTACATATAGTGGATGCAGCTGCGCAGAAGTCAAAGACCCTGAGAACTGGGGAAAAGACCCCCAGTAAGGAGCCAGGAGGGTTGTGCAAGGGAACAAATAGATTTCATTCATGAGGAAATAGTAAATTGGCTAGTTTATCCAATATAGTGAGTAATATAATTTCATCAGTAATTTTTTTAAGAGGGCTGGGGTGTAGGACGGTGGCAGAGCACTTACTTTGTGTACAAGAGGTCCTGGGCCTAGCACTGAAAATAAAATAATAATAATAATAATAATAAAAGGTACAGAAGAAAGTTATGACGCTCGAAGAAGTTGGGTTTATGTCTTTAAATCACCAGGAATCATTTTCTGGGCTTCCTTAAACAGCGTGGCTCTCTCTGTACTTTCCTAAGTTTAGGAAACTGATTTTGATTATTCTTATATGTAGAAGTTCAGAGATTTTGTGAGTGTTGTGAGCTATATCCATGTATAGAATGAAGGAAAAAAATAGTATCTACGTTTATCACTAAGGCTCAGTCAGGAATAATTATCTGTTTGTGTTGACTCTGTGTAAACAAAAATAAAACCCAGAAATTTTGTTCTTAAAATCACTGTGTGTTTGCTCATTGGCACTCAACATTGAATTTGGCTCAGGTGTAAGGACAGAATAAGCTTTTCTTTATTATTTTTCAGATAAACTTCTATATATTATATATCTACCATAAGATTTCCAAATTCTTATGTATTGTACTAAAAAATACTGTCACAGATAAATAATAGGTGCATAACGCTACAGCTATAATTGTGACATCAGTTACAGCTACACATTAGTTATGTAAAGTAAGCAGGTTTTCTGCAACTCTGGTTTGTGTTAAATACCCAGACTTTTGGTCTTAATAAATACATATTTACCTAGAGGTATTTTTGGATGTATTTTTAAAACTGTATAAATATCTATTCCATTTACCCTTGGCAAAAAGGAATCGATGGATTTTAATTTATTTATTCAAAATTATCTTTATATTTTAATTAATTTACTATCTTAGGAGTCATTCAGGGATAGAAGGTTGTCTGTATAATTTAACTTCAGAATAGCTATGTGTTGTGAATCTTCTGTGTGTACATGTGTGTACAATGTGTGTGTGTCTGTGTGGGCACAAGTGTTTGTGTGTCTTTTTTATGCCTCTGTCCACTTATTAGCTATTGTTAGGAAATCTGATATTTGAAGGCCAAGATTAAATCTGAGAGGGAAATGTAGATGCTAAAATTTTTCTATCTCCCTTGATTACCTTTATGACAACAAAAAAATAAACAGTGTAAGTGTCAGTTTCCTCATTATAAAGTAAGTGTGCTGACTACACTCATCTGCTAGGGTTTCTAGGAGGCTGAAATAAGGTATTGTAGTAAGTGTTCACAGAGGGTGTCTGTCTTCTTCTGGTTGTTGCTATTGCTATTATTACTATTATTATTCTCATCATTATATAGAATGCAGGTTCTTTCAAGGAGATTCTAAAACAATGCAAAGATTGAAACCTTACCACATCAAAGCACACAGAAACTAGGAGTACCTCTTTGGGCTGCTTAAATTCACTTAACTCTTGGTTTCTGGTTCTGGTCTATGTTGAAATTAACAGGTGCTCCTGGAAAGTGACCTCTAGAAAAAGTGAGTGGTTTCATGAAGAGGTAGAGGACACAGAGCCTCCAAGGTCAGGAAAACTATGCATAGCTCTTTGAACAAAGAAAAATGGCACTATTTCAAGTTGCCCCAGAAAGAGACATTTGTAATAAGTATATAGGAAATTGCCTATGCTGAAGGCTTTTATGATGTTTTCATGTGTTTATTGAACACACATTTACTAAATATTATTAGTTCTATCTCATCATTGTTCTAGAGTCCAAAAATTAAAGGTTATAATTTTAGGAAGTTTGTGTTTGTGTTTTCCTACACAGGGAGGCATGCCAGATAGGGAAGTACAGAGATATGGAAATAAAGTTTTTCTTAAGATATGTACAATATTGTATATGTTCTAAATATATTTTCACAGACCTGGCCAGAACTGGACACAGAGCATGAAAAAATTTGAAGGAAGATTTAGAAAGTATTACATTTTCCAAATAGTATGTAACCATTGTGCTTGAAGCATGAAACTTCTGTTTTGTGCCAGAAATTTGGAAATATTAGGACCTTTATAAAGATGTAAAAATTATTTTTCTTATTTACTAGTTGGGGCTAATTATCCCTGAATTTAGCTGTAAGAATTATGCAAGAAGGGATGGAGTTAATTTCTTATTCTCAATGCCTAGAATAGCCTCATACACTTAGAAAATGCCTAATAAATATTTGTGAATGAGTGGCTGATTTTAAAACAAGAAGAAACCAGATAAATTCAAACATTAATATTACCTAAACCATCATCCTTACAGTTAAAATATTATTCACTTTATGCATAGAATTAGTCTTTAAATCTTTATGTAAAAGTGGGCAGTTAAATAAATTTAATGGAACTCACTTAGTAATAACCATATTGAGTATATACAGACCAGATGCCCCAGAATGCAGTACAGATCCAAAAGTGAAGAAGAAGTATTGTGTCCTGTCTCAGTGAGTTGTATTATAATGGAGCTTAGAGTATATTTCCGTTTTTTCAATTAAACCAGTTGTCATAAAGTTAATCCCATAGGTTACTGATTGAATAGTTTAGAGTGGTTCGATATGTTAAAAAAATACAAAACTAAACCACTGAAATTTCCCATTCTCCAAAGTTATGGAAACTTTGGTATCAAGAGAGGAAAGTCTTTGTTTTCTAATGTTTTCACTTCACAGGTGAGAATACAGCCCGTGGAGATGAGTATTCCACTGAGATTCTTTTTACTGGGAACCTATTTCCACCTGCTCGTGGCCTGGCAGGCCTGATTCATCATTCAGGGCATGGTTCGAATGCCCCCTTTTCTGAGCAGACGGCTCTACCTTGTCTGTCCTGAGCTTCTCACTAAGCCTGCACTTAATTTTTGTCTCTATCATAGAAATTAGAGAAATTATCTGAAATTTACCTGAAAATATTAAGCACCTAGAGCATTTATCAAAAAGTAGAAGTGAAAAGGCAAGGAACTGCTCAAAAGGAAAGAACAACTGGGATAAGGGAAAGGAGAAAAGAGAGCAGGGAAAATTTATATGTCTGTGTATATATTGATGTGCATATTCACATGTGTATATTCACATGCATACATATATATATATATCTATATCTATATATATATAAGATCAATGACCATACTGCTAATCTCTGAAAGTTCATCAAAAAGAACAGTTTGTGCTTTCATTCTTTGATCATTTTTTCATGCCTAGATTTTGTAATCTGAACACCTACTTTGAAGATAACAATGCACAATATATTAACCAGTGTTAATCTCCTATTATTTTGTTTTGAAACTCTCTCTTTTTACCTCTGTTTTTGTTTTTAAATGGGCCCCCTCATAACTGCCATGGGTCAGAATCTCTGGCGAAGTTACTAGAGTGTCTGTGTGTGAAATAGGAATCTGGGGCTCCTTTTTTAGTCATGAGAAGTGGCAAGCATCAAATTAAGCCAGTGTTTTATTTAAGATAGTATAGGATGCAAGTTAGTGAAAATTTAGTTTGCCGTATGCTAAGCAATAAATAATTTATTATCTCCCATAAAATGAGGTCAAAGAGGCAGAAAAAGAAAACTTCGGTCCAATTCACACTTCTGTTTATTTATGTCATTCAGCACACAGTTTCCTTCCCTTTAACACTGGTGACTCGTTACTTTACCATCATTCTAAGGCTGGTTTATCTCGAGGATGTGAGGATGTGCTCTGAAGACTTACAAGGTTTTTTTTCCTTTTGTTTGGTTTCTTCCTCTAGAAGGCTCTTAAAAAATCACTTCTATTTCAATTTTCCAAATTGGCTTAGACCACAATTTCATCCCTGAACCCATCAGTAACAATGGAGGAGGGATGGAGAATGAGATTGATATAATTGAATAAGAATAATCCATGGTAGGAAATCAGTCATAGAATACCTTCCGAGATAAGTAAATATGCTTGGATGTAATACCTCGTCTTCGCCACCAGGCCATTTCAACAGAGGCTGACAACCTTATTTCATTTGTTTTTCTGTCTATAACATCTCACAGAATGTGCTCAGTGTTTGCTGAATGGGTGTCTTAGAATGGCATAGCTTAGTGGGAGCCGACGCAAGGGATTTCATTCCCATATCAGTGCTCTCACTTGGGCACTGGTACGGCAAGCGGAAGTCCTTCAGGGCAGGCTTGCTTAGCTGGAGCTCACAGACTTCCTTTCTGAGCTCTGCAATTCAAGTGCTGAAAGAACGTCTCTGCCTGAAATATTCACCAGTGAAAAGCACTGAGATATCAGTGTACTTTTCTGTACTTCTGTACCTTCTCTGCATCCTTCTTCTGATTGTGCCTTTGTAATGGACTTTATAATCACATATCCGTTAATCCGAATGTTTCTTAAGAGGTAATCGTAATAACTTGCCTAGATCTAATGTTGAGAGAAACATTTTATAGCTCTAGGATACATTTTCATCCAAGTTATTAAAGTCCAATTACATCATGTTTTCTTCCAAGGAATGCCAAGTACTTAAGAAACAACATTGCACTCACTCTCACTTGTCTCTTGGAAATAATTACACAGACAGAGCCTTGATTTTGCAGATAAAGCCCTCTGCTCTTTCTCCCCAAAGAAATGGGAAAATGTACTGGCTTGCCTTCCATCACACAGAAGAACTGGGGAAAATTGGGATCAGAATGCAAATTGTCTCTTTCCCGTTAGCTAATTCATGTAGTCTTTGCTGTGAAACTATCTGACGTGTCTTTAATACTTTTGCTGAAGAAAATCTGTCTCATAGAATGATTAAATAAAAGCAATAAAATTAAAGGTTTCGGAACGTTGCTGCACTTGTATCACAAGTGGAGGCATTGAACAAACCAGTGCTCTGGAAACACTGATGTGAAAGTAAACATAATATACTGATATGCTATTATTATCAGTTGTATTTTAAATGCATTAAAAGTGATTTTTAAACCCATAACAAACCTGTAAGTTCGACTTTGTTTTGGTTGTAGGGACTTGAAGCTCAGATGCTATCAATCTGTAGAAAGTGGCTAATAAGAGCTGGCTCCCAAAATCCAAGAAGAGTGTCTATGTCTAGAGCCCATGACTTCTCTGCTATCCCAGGAGACTCTGGAATAGTTGAGCTAGAAATTCAGGAGGACTCTTTTATTCAACTTGAACAAGTGTCTTAATATCTTAAATGAAAATAATGTTCTCTGTTTCAAATTCTACAACTCTTCAAAAAGGAAAGCACTCTTACAAAGAGAAGCAAGACGTTTTGATGAACCAGACCTACATAAAATGTCTAATTTCCATGACAAGAACACCTGCATGGATTTTGGGACCCTAACTCTTTCTTCCACTAGAATCAATCTTCAGAAACCTGTGGAAAACTCATTGAAAACAGAAAAATTAGTTTACTGGTTTGCAATAAGTAGATTAGTTATTATCAATGTTGTCAGAAATATTTAAGCCATCTCTAAATAAGAGCAATTTCTGCAGTATCTATTTCAAATAAACTAAGGTCCCAGTGGGAGTCAAGCAGAAAGTACCACAAGGTTCATGACTTACGATGTACTAGAATGTGAATGGAAAACCCACTGAGAAAAGAGAGACCATGCACTTGGCCTACTTCCACCCAGCCTCTCCATCCTGCCAGACCTTTCAGATAACAGAACATGCACATTTAAATTTGAAAGGTTTTTGTGATTATTTAATAAAATAAGGATGAAGTAAGCAAATAACTGTTGAGAAGTAACATTTAATTTCCAAGAGTGCCCTGAGAGACATATCATGGACTGAAGCCATTTCAATTACTTAGAAATTCATTGTCAGAAACATTAAACTAATTCAGGCTACAACAAAGTACCCAACAGTATTATGAAGTAGGTATAAGTAACCCTGGCTAGAAAATAAGAATTGTAACAATGGCATTCAGGAAAGGGTAGAGGATTAAGAATTTCAAATCAAAGGCAAAATATTCAGCCAATTATCTCCCAGCTCAGAATCTTATAGTATCAAAGTGCAGAGCTGGAAAAAGATTTGAGATTCCCTCTAGGTAAGAATATACTTCAGCCATACTGAAGTGATGAATTTTGATGGGTTTTTAATTTCAGGTTTCACTCTTTATTCGTTCCTAGCTCCCCATCTGGTCTGCTTACAGCTCCAAATGCCAAAAATATTTTTCCTCCATTGGCCATACTGGACATGTTTAGGATGAGATTTACAGGTGGTTCCTCCCACTCTAACACCAATAGCATAATGAAGGAAATGATAGCACACAACCTAGACCATTTTCAACATTACTTCTCAATCCCGCTCATTAACTTCTGTAACACAGTACATATGTCCTTCTCCCCAGCTGACTGAAAACAGTTTCCTTGAAGTTAAACTGTTTTTTTTTTTCCAAAATCCATTTGATTTCAATAAGCAGAAGAAGAGCAAGGAGGAGAATAAGAATAAGAAGAATAAGGAGGATAAGGAGAAGAGGGAGAAAAAGAAGAAGAAGAAGAAGAAGAAGAAGAAGAAGAAGAAGAAGAAGAAGAAGAAGAAGAAGAAGAAGAAGAAGAAGAAGAAGAAGATTAAACTCTTTTGACTTACTGAGAGTTGTGTCTCTACTCTTTGCCCCTTTGAACCATATATTCAGTAACTGAAGTTAAGAATGTTTTCTTAAATATATTCACATCTATAATCCCTTTTTAAAATACTCCTCAAAATAATAAGGAAATGAGAAAAATCAAGACATTAGCTTTATGGTTCTATAGCATTCTGTATCTTTAAACTTGCCTGGGCTGAACAGTAATGCAGTCCTGCAAATGTGTATGTGTAAATTTGTACACACACACACACAGAAGGAGGCACTAGCAGAAACTGATATGAAAGGTCACCTTGTTTTAAAACTGTAATTCTGAGCCTGTTCTCCTTCTTAGCATTTATATTTCTAAATAGAGCTATCTCTATTAAAAATTAGAGATAGTTGCCTCTATTGGGTCTTTTATAAACCTCAACAGAAGAAAATTAAATTGGCTATTGTTTTTTTTTTCAAGTTTCATGGGCAGATAGCCCTATGGAAAATAAATGGAATATGTACCAGTTAGTTCTCATCTTGAAAACTTTGATGACTCTTTTATAGATTCTCTACAAAGTAATTAAAGTCAAATTAATTGGAAAAATATACACAATGGGTATTCTGAATATTATGTCTCCAACAGAAGCCACTTTTATTACTTCACTTTAGTGACTAAGCCAGTGCTGCAAGTTTAAATTTTGAGCTACCAAGCAAATATCTCTGAAAATATCCTCTTGCACTTTGTTGATTACAAAATAAATCCCTCTCCAGTCAAGAGGCATCTCACCTCCTCTGGGGATACATTAGAGTGGAGTTCATTTGGGCAGCATTCAGCAACTCCTTTCATATATAATGACTCTAACATGAAGTTATGTTTAAATGCAATACTTTTTTAAATGGAGAGAAGCTGACCACTGACAGGGATACGAGGGAATATTTTTGAGACATAAAGAATTACCAAGTAGCTTATCTGTTCTCTGAATTTAAACTTAAACATCATATATAAATTCATTCACTGTTTACATAATGTTCTCATTTTCTCTATTTATGTCATATTTATCAATGACGTTAGCTGCTATTACAGTTTCCAAATCTCAAGCTGTACAGTTTGAGATGCTTTACTATCCATGCCCCAGTCTAATACAGACCTCGGCTCCACATAACCATTCAAGGATTCTGCTCCTATTACATGATGGCTTTCCTTCCACACAGGTGAGGATTGCCCTAAAAAAGCATATTTTTGTGCAATCTGTCACTTAACTTCAAGTGACAAATCACTGTCATTGACTACCTATGTGCATGAAGTGTTCAGGTAGCCTTTTATGCATGCAAGGTATCCATAACACAAAATTGTAGTTTATTTGTGCTTACAGGAAGCAGGAAGGGGTTGGGTAAGCATTTGCCAGACTGCTACACATTTGATCTTCCTTATGCCCTAGCAATAACGTAAGGATTCTCCACAGAAGTAGAGGAATAGAACGGGATGGGATGATATAGATAGATGATAGAGAGATAACGAGAGAGAGAGAGAGAGAGAGAGAGAGAGAGAGAGAGAGAGAGAGAGAGAGAGAGAGAGAGAGATACAGAGGGAGGGATAGTAGGGAGGAAAGGGAGATGGAATTTCTTAGGGAAACTAGTTCATGTATTTATGGAAGCTAAAAAGTTCCACAGTGGACCATCTGCAGGTTGGAGAAGCCAAATGTATAACTTCCAGTCCAGTCCTAGCCTGACAACCTAGGGTGTGAGTCAGGTGGGAAGAGGACTGGTATAGACTGGATCTTAAATGCCATCCAAATGCTCACATGTTGAAGTATTGGTCCCCAAAGGGATGGTGTTACTGAGAAGGGGAATAGGTGGAAACTCTCGGAGCTGGTGCCTGTGGAAAGCTGTGTTGTTGGGGGCGTGTCTTTGAAGGATATATTTTGTCCCTGGTGGGTCCTCTTCCTCTCTGCTTTTTGTTCTGCATGCCATGAACCGAGCTGCTTTACTGTACCCCTGGAACCACCACCTGCTGTGTATGTGATGTCCCACCTCACCCTGGGACCAGACTCAGCAGAGCCAAGTGAACACAAACTGAAGACTGACACTGGGAGCTGATTAATCTTTGTTTTTAAATTGTTATTCTCCAGTGTGTTGTCATAGACACGAAAAACTAATATAAACATGAGGCCAGTTCTGGAGCTCAAAGATGAAATACACAAAGGTTTGATGGTCAAGGGTAGACGAGGTTGTCCAAGCCCCAGAGAGAGTGAAATTCACCTTCCTCTGCTATTTGGTCACATCTGAGCCTTAAATGATTAGAAAGTACTGACTCAAATAAAAATAATTGTATTATCATCTATCTGACTATCCTTTCTTCTGGTCAAATTAATATCTAAAATTAAACTTCACACTTTCTCTTACTAAAGATACCTAACTTAAGAAAAGGATAATTCAAATATTTTTGTGTCTGACTTCCATTTTCTTCTTCTAAAATGATGACATAGATTCAGCTTTATATTCAGCAAACATCATTCAGAGTCAACCGCCCTGGTAGTGAAGTGGTAGGGAATTGCACATACATTAGGAGATTTAAAATGGAAACATACATTGTTATCTCGGTTTTAACAGGAGTAATCAGACACTCGGAAAGTGACTAAGCACACACAGAGGTAATGTGAAGATTCCACATTCTTGTCTTGTGATGGATTCACTTATACATCAGAGTTGATTCTTCTACCAGCAAGAATTTTGTCTTTTGATATTCAGTTCTTTTCTTAGTTCTTTTCTTAATGTTTTCCTTTCCACCTTCTTATCCAATTATCTCAAAATAGAATTTATAGGGACCCTTTCTGGGTTCCTATTCTCTGTTATGAATAATACTAGTGCCATCAATATATCCCCTTTAAGAAAAAGTAAGACATTTTGTAGTAGAACTATAAATAACATTATAGAACCCATAACATCAATTTTAAAGGTCTTACCAAAGTCCAGAATCCTCAGGAAATTTCCATTAAAGCTTATATTACTAAGAAAATATTTTTGTTAAGCAATTTATTTTTCTACACTATTGGGGTTCATTTTGTCATTATAACTAATGTGTATCACTTTAAGCATCAGGTATGCTGTTATTTTCATCACAAATGTGCAGTATTTCAGCTGCATCACTGTTATCTATATTTCTGGCTAATTTAGGAGCTTGATAGCCATGTAAAGCATGTTTTCCTGGAAAAATATGCTACATATTTCAACTGGCCAGCAAAAACTTTAAAATTTTAACGTCTGTGGCTTTGTTTATAATCCTTTATGTAACCTCATTCATTGATTTCTCTTAAGAGAGTTTAAAGTGATTTTGTACCTCCCTATCATATTGTTTGAATAGAACATGGCTTATTTCTTTCATGCATTATTTCCATTTCTATTGTATTAAGGAAACCTTTCTGTGTTATTTCTGTATTATATTATATTATGGAACCCTTCCTACCAAGAGCTCAATCCTCTGTGTCATCCCTAACCCATGAAAATCCATTTTTCTTTTTTTATTTTACAGAGATTTAAACAAAAGAGGAAAGAATAAAGCAGATCAGAACAGAACAATGTAAGAAACACAGCACTTCACAACAAGACAATTGGATATCAACAGTAGCTACCATAATGTCTCTTTCTTTGAAACAGTTGAGCATAGCTTCACACACAATAATATCAAACATAACAAAATAGAATAAACCCATTCAAGAGAATGAAAGTATTGCAAGGCATTCTGAACAAATAACAGAAAATGAACAGTGGCTACTATAATATTTCACTTTCCATACAAAATTTGTTTATACTATCATACATATTAAAATTCAATAAGACACAACATGATAGAACCAATGGTAATAGAAGAACAAAAGCATGGGAGCACTTCAAAGCAAGATGGTACTAAATCAGCAATGGCTGCCATATTGTCTTGTTTTCTTCAAATTAGCTGTTCATATCATCACACATAATAAGATCAAACAAAACATAATAAAACCATTCCAACTAATGAATGAAAACATTATAAGACTTCAAAGCAATATAATGGGGAACCATGATTACCATAAAATCTTATGTACTCTTACCATTTCTTACACTAGGGAGACTGTACAGTATTTATACATGTAAGTTTGATTTATTTCACTTATGAGTATGGATTCAAGTTGCATCCACTTATTTATAAATATCTCAATGTGATCATTCTTTATAGCTGAGTAGTACTCCATGGTACAAAAGTACCACAGTTTTTTTATTCATTCTTCAGTTGATGGGGACTTAGGTTGTTTAATATGATGCTGGCTGTTGGTTTGTTGTAGATGGCCTTTATTATATTGAGGTACAGACCATCTATTCCAATTCTCTGTAAGGTTCTTATCATGAATGAGTGTTGGATCATATCAAAAGCTTTTTCTGCATCTATAGAAATGATCATGTGATTCTTACTTTTGGCTTTATTGATATTATGGATTACATTTATTGATTAACATATATTGAACCATCCCTGCATGCCTGGGATAAATCCCACCTAGTCATGCTGTATAATATTCTTGATGATTTGCTGCATCCTGTTTGCCAATATTTTATTGAGAATTTTTGCATTAGGTATGTTCATTAGGTAGATTGGCCTGTAGTTCTCTTTTTTAGTTGGGTCTTTCTCAGGTTTTGGTACTAGAGTAATTTTTGCTTCCAGGAATGACTTAGGGAGAATTGTTTCCCTTGCGATTTCCTTGAAGAGTTTGAGGAGTATCAGCATTAAGTCTTAATGTATTTCTTGTAGAATTCTGCAGTTAATCTGTCTGGGCCTTGGCTCTTCTTTGTTGGTAAGGACTTAATTACATTTTCAATTTCCTTAATAAAAATTGGGTTATTCAGCAGTTTTACATCTTCTTGATTCAGCTTTGGTGGTTCATATGTTTCTAGGAATCTGTCCATTTCTTCTGCATTATAGAACCTATGAGAATAAAGTTTTTCAAAATAGGTGTTGATGATCTTCTGTATTTCCACAAAGTCTGTAGTGATTTCACCTTTTTCATTCCATATTGTATGAATTTGAATCTTTTCTTTCCCTTTTTTAATTAGGTTGGCTAGGGGCTTATCAATTTTATTTATTCTTTCAAAGAACCAACTCTTTGATTCATTGATTCTTTGTATTGATTTCTTAGTCTCTATTGCATTAATTTCTGCTCTAATCTTTATGATTTCCTCCCTCCTTTGGGCTTTGGGCTTGGCTTGCTCTTCTTTTTCTAGGTGCTTAAGGTGTAGTATCAGGTTGTTTATTTGTGTTTGTTCTGTTTTCCTAATGTGGGAACTCAGTGCAATAAATTTTCCTCTGAGGACTGCTTTCATTGCATCCCACAGGTTCCAGTACACTGTATTTGTATTTTTCTTTGCTTGTAGGTATTGTTTAATTTCTTCTTTGATTTCCTCTGTCACCAACTGATTGCTCAAGAGTGTATTATTCAATTTCCATATGTTTGTGGGGATTTTCGCAGTTTCTTTTATCATTAATTTCTAGTTTCATGGCACTATGATCTGATAACATGCATGGGATAATTTCAATTCTTTTGCATTTACTTAAATATGTTCTGTGGCCTAGTATATGGTCTATGTTAGAGAATGTCCCGTGTGCTGCTGAGAAGAATGTGTATTCTGATGTTGTTGGATGGAACACTCTGTATATGTCGATTGAGTCCATTTGTTCACAGGTGTGATTCAGTTCTGTTATTTCTTTGCTGATTTTCTGTCTAGCTGACCTGTCCCTTTGTGTCAATGGCATATTAAGGTTTCCTGTTATAAGTGTGTTATTGCTTATTTGATTTTTCATTTCTCTTAATACTTGCTTTGTGTAATCTGGGTGCTCTGGAATTTGGTGCATATATATTTGAGATTGTTACCTTGTCCTCTTGAAGTTTTCCCCTAACTAGTATATAGTGACCTTCTTTATCTCTTTGGACCATTCTTGGTTTGAAGTTCACATGGTCTGCAAACAGAATAGCTACCCCCACTTTTTTTTTTTTTTTTTTTTGAGTTCCTGTTGCATGGAGTATTGTTTTCCATCCTTTGACTTTCACTCAATGAGTTTCCTTTTGGGTTAGATGGGTCTCTTCTAGACAGCATATGGTGGGTGTTGTTTCTTGATCCATTCTGCAAGTCTCTTTCTTTTAATTGGTGAATTGAGGCCATTTACATTAATGGTTATAACTGGTATATATTGGTTTATTGTTGACATGTTATCTTTCTGCTCTTGTATCTTTACTTTTCCATTCTGTTTAATTGTCTGTCTTGCTTAGTGATTTTTTCCTATGTATATCTAGAATGTCTTTCAGTATTCTTTGTAGGGTTGGTTTGGTTATCAATAAGTTCTTCAGCTGTTCTTTGTCATGGAAGTATCTTATTTCTCCATCCATTTTGAAGAACAGTTTTTCAGGGTACATCAGTCTGGGTTGGAAGTTGTTTTCCTTTAGGATCTGGAATACTTCACTCCATGCTCTTCTTCACTTCATTGTTTGTGTTGAGAATTCTGCATGATTCTGATAGGTTTTCTTTTACAGGGGATCTGTCTTTTCTCTCTAACAGCTTTTAATATTCTGTTCTTATGTTGGATTTCTGGGTGGTGATTATTATATGTCTGGGTGTAGTTTTATTTTGGTTATGGCAATTTGGAGTTCTATATGTTTCATTAATCTGTATGTCAGTTCCCATTCTCATGTTTGGGAAGTTTTCAGCTATTATTTCTGTAAATAGCCTCTTGACATCATTTGTGTTGTCTCCTTCTTTTTCATTTATCCCTATTAAGCTTATGTTGTTTTTCTTTGCATCGTTTTGCAGCTGTTGAATTGTTATTTCCTGATTCCTTGTTATTTTTAGAAGATCTTTCCTTTCCTATTCACTAGCTACAATCTTATCTTCAAGGTCTGAAATTCTATCTTCAGTTTCATTGAGGCAGTTTTGGCAATTTTCAATAGAATTTTTGATTTCCTTTATATCTCTTTGAATCTTCTTCATGTATTCTGTTTGTTTCTTATACTGTTCATTCAGGGATTCTATTGTTTTGCATTGTTCCTCTATTTTTTTTTTTAGCTGTGTCTTGTTTAGATACATTCAGCCTTTCTTTCACTACTTTTCTCATTTCTTGTTTTATATCTGGGAGATCATTTCTGATTTGAGTCCCTTCAGAGCTTTCCACACTTGCTTCTTTATTTCAGTTGATATCATTTCAGGCATTTCAGGTGTATGACTAGTATTTTCTTCTATGTACATGGCTCGTAGGTTTTCTTGGGATGGGCTGGAGTTTTGAGATTGCTTTTTGGTCTTTAGTATTGTCATTTTCCTATATTTCCATGTTTCCAGTGATGTTCCAAAGCATTCCATGGGCATGTTGGAAATCATCTCCTGTGCCCTCAGCTCCTGGGTCTCATGTGGCCTTGGCTCCCCTCACAGTGTGGGCCTGGCTCCCCTCACAGTGTGGGCCTGGCTCCTCTGGTTGAAGGTCACTGGCCATGATCCACTCAAGCCTGTAAAACATCTGGAGCCTACTCCAGTGTCTTAGGGGCCTCAGCAGGCACCCAACTCCAAGGAGTGATGGTCCCAGACTATCCTGGGGCCAGCACTGGTGAGCTGAAACTCCTCTCGTGGTGGCACTGGCCTGGCTCCTCTTCCAGTGCAGGCCTGGCTCCCCTGGTTGAATAAAGGTCACTGGGCAAGGTCCACTCAAGCCCACAAAACCTCTAGAGCCTCGAAAATCCATCTTTTCATCTCATTTTATTTTTCATAGGTTATATTCCAGGTTTAGAATGTTTTCTCTATGCAACTTTGGAGTAGATGATCTGATCTCACTGAACATTTTCCTTTTGAAGTTTACTATTTTGAGTCATGCCTACATCCAAGCCAAATCTTCTCTTTGGAGAAAAACCAATAAATCCAAAAAGACTATGTACCTGAGTTTGTCCTTTCTATTGCTAAGTTTTGAGTATGTGCTTCACAAATGTACCTTTATAGTGCAATCTATAGTTACATACCAAATTACAAGAAACTCACACAACTTAAAGTGACTCACCATTTTCTCATATTTCTTCCAGTTGTCTAGGTCTTCTATTTCTAGGTCTTTAAGTAGCTATGATTGAAGTCCTGGGGAAGATATTTCTCATCTGAAGGCTCAGCTGGAGGCAGATTCACTTGTAGTCACCAGAATAACTATCACCTGCAAAGATTGTGGGATTGGTAGCCTCAAGTCCTAGATGCTGCTGGTCATAGCCCACCAGTGTTTTTCCCCTAAGATTCTCTCAAGAAAACAGTGCTTTATTAAAGTCTGCAAGGGAGAATGTCAATTGGGAGAATCTACTAAACATATGGAAGTTACAATCTTCTGTAACCAATAGTGACATCCCACTACATCTAGTATATTTATTACTGAAAAGCAAATCATGAAGAAGGGCCATTCACAAGGGTAAAGGATTACACAGAGCATGCATACAAAGAGGGGGAATCCTTGGGAGCTGTTGGCCACAAATTTCAGAAAACCTTGCCCTAAGATTTTATACAAGTGTTTGATCTCTCTCTCTCTCCCATCTCTATCTCTGTCTCCTTTATTTTTGTTTCTCTTTCCATACACATACAGAGTCATGTATAGAAAAAAATATACATATATTTATACATATATGTTCTTAATGTATGTACAAATTTTGCCTTTCGTAAATATAATGTTTTGTGTATCTATATATAATGTTAATATATATTAAATACAAACTACCACTTTTAAATATGAAAAATATATGCATGAAAACAAAGAGGGGAAGGGACTGCTGCTAAATCTTAGCCAATATATTGGGTTTTTTCATGTATTAAGAGATATGAAATGTGGGGGGTTGCCATTAAAGAACACCTAGTTCAGAGATTATATTGGTTTTTCCATTACATTTATTATATAAAAGAAGAATAAATATTAAAGGTATGGGCTTTACAAATAAGCTTAATGTCTCTTTCTGTGTAACACAATAATTATATATTGAGAACTCATGAGGAAAAAAAAAAACCTACAAGTCATTCAATCATAAAATCACAGGTTTAGCCTAGAGGAGACAGTCTATCAACTGATCACTCAATATCTAGGCTCCTCTTTGTATTTTCAAAGCCCTGCTAGTTACAAAATTCCAAAGCCTGAAAAGGAAGTACAAAGTCACAAGAATTGAAAAGCAACTTGGTAAATTGAAGCTGAGAGTTAATTTAGTTTTCAATTATTTTGATGTATAAACAAATGTTGAAGCAGCCTCCTTAGGGGCAGGGGGAATTAAAGGAGAGGATACTTCAGGGAGAGAGATGGAAAAAAAAAACAGCAGCACAAAACTGAAACTGAAAAGAGGAAAAGAGGGCACTGCCAGGAGGCCACAGGGACCTGGTGGCTCTAATCAGGGAAGTTGGCCTTGCATTTGGTTATCTCTGAGTTACAATGTATGGAAATAAGACAGAGGGACATGCATAGTTAGATTGCAGAGTGCCATGGGACCCAGAACTATGATTAGATCACATACAAATCATTTAAGTTCAGAAGGTTAGTGGATGCAGAACTAACTTTATTCAGAGAAACATAATTGAATAATGTGAATCGAAACAATAAGAAAAAATTGAGCTCTTTTTCTTTTTCTTGTTTTGAATATTTTCTTTTCAATTATAGCTTTTGAGGATGATTAAGTTCAAGATTCTACAAAAACAAGTTTAACAATGGATATTTTCTGTACACAGCTTTCCTTGGTTTAAAGCGGAATATACACTGGAGTATTAAAAGGGATAATATAAAATCTTTAGTGCTTACAAATTCTATTGTTGTTATTAGTGATGAACTCAAAAGTTTCCTCATTCTTGATCAATCAGAAACTTTAAACATGTGAAAATATCATTAATGTTGAATGTAACTGAGTTCTTTTCAGGAAAAATCACACATTAGGCTTTCAAATATAAGACTACAGACCGTAGTGTATTTAATTTTGTAGTCTTAAACCTATTAAAATTAAGACAAATATTTAATAATAAACTAAATAGAATCAGTAATTCCATTGCTAGTCCTATGTTTAATTGAACACATACATATGTTCATATATTACATAGGTAATAATATATTGATCATAACCCTAATCATAAAAATCCTAAATATCACATTATCTTAATTCCAAGTGAAGATAGAAATTCAAGCAATAGTCATATAATGAGATTCTATGAACCAATGAGAATAAATAAAATACAGCTACATGCAACAACACAAGTGAAGCAACATGACTGAGATGGAATGTAAAAACATAGACACAAAATGTATATACTATGGAATCCCACTTACATAAAATATAAAACAGGCAAAATTAATACAGTATTAGAAATCAAGATAAGATAATGTCAATCCTTGGGGGAGAAACTGGTATCAGGAAAAGTGTAGACAGTCGGTATCTGCAGTATCTGGTAATGATCTACTTATTGATTTGGCTACACAAGTATACAGTTTGCCAAAATTAATCAAGCTCTTTCCTTATATGTTCACATTTTGATGCACATACATGTTAATGAAAATTAGATTAATGAATAAATAGACAAATAAATAAAAACTATACAGCAATGTTGGGGAGGTGGGAGGGACTCCATCAGTCCTTGTGATTTATCATTAAATTTATACAAGGTATAAACCTAGTAGAAACCACTTAATAGATAATAAAATACAATAATGTTGATAAAACTGCAAACTCATCCAGAGGGATGAGAGGATATCTAAATGGTGTCCCCCCCCCATGACAGTTCAGATAAATTCAAAATGATAGATAGTAGTATTATAAAATCAGAACCAGGGAGGTAAAGAAAATACACACCTTCTACCAAGATGGACAAGTACAGATCATCTTAGATAATTAGGAATCCCCAGATGCTTGAATCATTCTATCCTTGTGAGAAAAAGTACAAAAAATTCAAATCTGGAAGGAAAATTGTTAAAATGAGAACAGGAAATCTTAATTGTTTAAAGTATATTAAACGTACTTTCAGACACTACTGGCAAAATACTCTCAATCAGGTCAGAGTAATTTTCTTCTACTGTGTCTTCAAATATTTTCTTCTCTCTCTTCCATGCCATTATTTTGTTTTGTTCTGTTCTGTTGCCTGAAATTAAACTCAGGACCTTGCGCTTGCCAGGTAGGCACTTGTGCCATTGAGCTATATCTCCAGTCCATATGCTCTCTTTTTTGGAAATCATACTCAAGCATCTCAAGGAAAATTCAAACTCAGCCTCACAGCATCTTTGTACATGTGGCTATTTGGTCTTTCATGGTAGGCAACTCTAAATGAGGAGGAAGACACTTAAGTTGGGTGTACTTCCAGGAACTATGCATTTTGGCTGGTGAACAGGAAGGAACTTCAATTCTAGCAGGTGGCTGGTCACTTGTAAATAAGTCTAATAATATATCCAGTTCTGTGTTCAGTGTGATAGGTCAAATTATGTGGTTTACTGGAGAAAGGTAGTAGAATGTAAAAAAAAAAAAATTCAAGTGCAATGGGAATCTATTCTTGTATAAACCAAACATTTGCTGAATATCTAATATGTACATAGTATAGGAAAGATACAGAAAAAAGACAGTTAACAGTTAATTAGGTTTGTTCAGAGATAGCACAATAGGAACTTTTCAGTAAAGACAATTCAAACTACCTGCAACAAGTAAATCTCAGATTGAGACTGTGAATGTCCCTGAGGATTATGAAGGGAACTGTTATTGGCCAGAATGAATGGGGAACCCATAAGTAGAACTGTGGTCTTAAGGCAGAGAACTAATACAAGCACAAACAGGCCCGCATCCCTGCCCAGCTCTGTCTGTATAAAACACATGCAGTATTCACATTCAAGCACAAATTCCAGTTGCTCTTCAAAGCCTTCCCCGGTCTCACATTAACCAGTCATTTTTCTTTCCTTCACTGAAATCGTCTTATTGCTTCAATCATCCTCATGGAATTCATTCTACTTTGCTTTCATTTGTCATTTTGTATAGGCCTGTTACTGTGCTAACTGTAATGTAAACTCTTGCTGAGCAGGAGACATTTATTATAACACTATTTAGCACCTGATATAGTTCTCTCCCTACAGCAGGTGTTTCATAGGTATTTCTATACTAGCTGATCTGAAGCACTAATGCTTGAGGTTTTTGCTCTACATTCTTACCTAGTACTTTCAAACCATTTAGATTTTATTTTTCAGCTACCACTCTGATCTTCTCGAGTATCACAAATTATAATTACACACCAAGATTCAGAGATGGGACTCTCCATGGTGTTGAAAAATCCTTACTCTTTATGTATGACAAATATTACCTCAAATATAAGTATACATGCAACCTCACAAAATATATAATATTATATACTATAAGCATCAATCATATAATACTAATTGAAATATGTAATTCAAATATATGTGTGTACTATAAACTGGTTTCTTAAGAGTTTTAAAAACTATTTTTAAAATATTGAGTATAAATCTGACATAAACATATAGGATCTAAGGAATCAAGAGAATCTCACTCCCCAGGAGTTGGTGGAAATGCCCAAGCCTGTGCCAGGAGCTAAGATGCTGCAGGAGCCTGGGACTCACATGATTGACAGTTTCCAGTACAGTATAACTTGGTCTTCTGGGCCATCATGGTAGTACTGCACAGAGCATTATTGAAAGTATCCAGAAAAATGACGACAACAACAAAGATGTGAAGACAAAGACTTTTCTACCATTCAAGCTTTCAAAGTTCACGTGGAGCTTTTAAGTATTAAGGACTCATCACTCAGTATCAGCATGGTGAGGGTATACTTAGGAACCCAGGTATCTCCCCCTTTCTCCTTCTGTTCTGTGCCTCTTAGACTCAGATACAACACACACTCCATTCAGAAGAGTATGGTAGCAGAATAAATTATATGATCCTCTTCCTTCTGCAGTACTATCTGTAATAAAGTCTTGTTGTGTCCTTTCCAGAGAGGATGATTTCACCCTCAAAAAGACAACCTGGAGCCACAGATGTTTTAAGTCTCTCTAAATAACCCAGGCAACCTGGAGCTCCCCTACTGTTTTCATGAGCCAAAGAACCTTTGTGCTCTTGCACCTGGGGTCTCAGACCCCTATCCATGACCACCTTGCAGGTAAACCGGTTTGCTTCCGATTCACCATGAGCCTGTTTAAACAGGCACAGGTGTTTACCTCTTTTCCCTTCAATTTCCCCACATTAATAAATGCAATAGCAATGTGTCTTCTGAGATGCTGGGCACTGGGGAAATAAGTTGATAATTATAGAACACTTGGAAGAGGGTTTGAAAAACAGCAAATATAAAAATATTTGTTGTCAAACATCAAGTGTAGATCCAGAATTCAAAGCTGTTCTAGTTATCCAGGCCATCATTCTGTCTTATCTGCAGTCTTTGTGGAACCTCTTAATTGCTTCATTGCTTGTTTTTTTCCCCTCTTTTATTATCTTTTCTGTGAATAAGTCAGAGAATCCTCATGGTTAGCGTCGCTGAGGTCCTAACTTCTTTAAAAACAAAGCAAAGTCCTATAGCGAAGCATCTTGTTATTCAGGACCTGTATAACCAGACATGTTCTGTCTCTTTGACTATTACTATTCTCAAGGCTTCAAAGTAGTTCTCCCAATTTATTCTTCATGTTTCTACTGCAGGACTTTTGCATGTGCCATTTTCTTTTCCTGGAAAGCTCTTTTTTAATATGTCCACATAGTTTACTTTCTCATTTTATTCTATCTTTTATTAAATGTTATTTTGTCAGTTAAAACATTCTCAAACATGGAACCCACCAAACTTTTTATTTTTTAATCAAAATCAATCCTTTTATTTTTAATCAAAACATTTTCATATGCTGTATTGTACATACATATTTGCTTAGTGTGTGTTTGTATACATAAATTGAAGGTTGAGACATTATTCTTACTCTTTTAATTGCTATGTTCTTATCACTGGATAATAGCAAAATAAGTAAGCAATTAAATACATGTTAAATAAAGAAGAAATTCAATATGGGATTAATTTTTAAAAAATAATATTTTCTCACATGAACACATTAAAAGAGGAAATCTTTATAATCTATTCAAAAGAAAAGAAAATCACTTGTAAAAATCACCACCTACTTTTAATAATAATAAAATGCTTATTTTATATAGTTTAGAATGTAGCTACCTAAACTAATAAAGATTATTTCCCCAAAACTCATCAGAGCTTAGAAGTGCTGCTTTGTAAAACCATAAACAAGAAAACACCTGTACCACTTTTTAAAAATATTTTGTTGTAAGTTCTACTTGGTAAAGAAAAAATACCAATAAATACCTGTCATAAATTAAGCCACTCCAAAAACTATCAACTTGAGGTTAGTATTAATATATGATTTAAAAAGCATGGGACTCCACAATCAAATGATTAAATTTATCTTTTAAAAAGTTATTATGAGGCTTTTGCACATAAGACCAAAATATAAAATCAGATGCATTCTTGCATACCCAATACCCAGCGTAATATTAATGTGCCATGTACACTGCCAAAATACTGAAAACTGAATAATCTTAAAAAGAAATATAGCAACAAATATGTATAGAAAATGATCTTCTTATTTAAAGGTATTAAATAAGGCAAAGTGTTTTTAATAAGCTTACTTGCTAATGCAAAAATATAAATCTCACCAAATTAATCTATAAAATTAGATGTCATTGCATTATATGTCAAATAGATATGAAGACTTATTTCAAGGCAAAAATCACAAATAGGCAGAAATTATGAAGTAATGTTCATGTTTGTTTACCAATAAATAAAACCACAAAACTAGGACATACTGTCTTAGTCATTTTTCCCATCACTGAACACAATACCTGACATCCATCTCTGAAAGGAGGAGAGGTTTATTTCGACTCACTGGTTGTTGCAGGATTCAGTCCATAGTCTGTAGGCTTCAAGGTAAGGAAGGCATAGTGGGAAAGTATGCTGGATGACAGCTGCCCAAGTATGGCAACCAGGAAGCAGAGAGAGAAGGCAGGAGCCTGGAACCAGAATACACCCTCCAGGTCACACCCCAGTGATCTGCCTCTTCAATCTGACTCCACCTCCTAACAACACCCTGAGCTCTTAACTCTTCAGTAGACTAATCCACTGGCATGTATAGCGTCCCTAGTATCCAATCACATTCTAAAAGCCCCATCTCTAGCTACATGAAACTTTTGAGGGACAGTCTATGTATAAACCATAACAGACACTAGTTTGTATGCACCAAATTGATAAAAAACAATAAAAAGGCAGAAGGGTAATACTAAGACTTGTAGACATTAGAACAATCAGTAATCTAATTTATTTGTGTGACTATAATAAACTGGTAAAGTCACTTTAGAAAATAAGTTGATCTTGTCTTGTGCAATCAGTGAGGAATCTTTATTGTTATGTGGTCTTTGATTTATTTCCTGTCTTCTTTTCATCAACGTTAGCCAGATTCAGAGTATTTTATATAATAATCCCACTCTTAAGAATATAAAATCACAAAACTCTTTCACATATGTAAAAGATTTGCATAAGAGTATTCATAATGAATTTTGCAATAATACCAAAAAATAATAACCAAACCAAATATTCTTTGCAGGAGATTAGATCATTTTAATCCTAACTATCACATCAATGAATGGTGCCTTAAAAAACATACTTTTGAGAGAGGAAAAAAAATTTTGACAGGATATATATGACAGTAACATATATGATAGGATATATATGACAATAACATAAGGTAAATGTATAACTGCTCACCGTAAATATATAAGCATAAGGTAAAAGTTCTAAAGATTAAAAAATGTTACAAAAATTAAAAATTTAAAGAATGATTATCATTTGGTGTAATGAATACCACCATGTTCACTGAATAAAGGAGAAAAGCATGACTATTCAACAGTTGCAGAAAAAGTAGTTAATACATTTCAGAATTTACTAATGATTAAAACTCTTAACAGGGCTGGGGATTTAGCTCAGTGGCATAAGTGCCTGCCTTGCAAGCACGTGGTCATGAGTTCAATCCCCAGTACCGATAAAGAAAAAAAAAATTAAAAAAAAAAAACTCTTAACAAAGACAAGTTAGAAGAGAAATTTGTTTAATCTTACATAATAGCCAGTATGAAAAAAAATCAAATCCTACAAGTTCTATTGAATAATCACATAGAGGAACTTAGTGTAATAAATCAATCAACAAAATAAAAGCCACACAATTTTAAAAGAATTTAAACAATCTTATTTGTAGATGACAGAATCCTAGAAATCTATGAAAATTTGCTAGAACACATAAATTGATCAGTGTGGGTAGCCTAAAATGTCAGTATACAAAAATCAGTTTTCATTTTATATATTAGCATTAACAGTTATAAATGTCATGAAAGTAATACTGTTGATGACGAATGACAACATCATGAATCAAACATAAAACACTTAAGGACCACGTTCACAAAAAAGTATAAGACTTGGACAGGGAAATTTTCCAAACATTTCTTAAATTACTTGAATAAAACACAAATAAAATGTTAGAGATACACAATGTTCATGCATCAAAAGACTCGATATAATTAACATATCTATAGTTTCAAGTTTCAAGTTGACCTAGGAACAACACAATTCCAGCATGAAATTTTGCCAGGTTTCTTCTTCCTCTTTCTCCACATTTTCTACTTTGTTCTCCCCTTCTTCTTACCATGAAAGATGAAAATGCTAATCATGTATGAACATGCAGTGGCCATACAATAGCCAAAATAATTTTGAAATAGAGCAACGTTGGAAACTGTTATGGTTTGTGGCTAGATGTCTCCCCAAAGGCTCATCCTAACATAGGGACGTTTTAGAGGAGGCTGAATCTAGAGTGTGTAATTGATTCGTGGTGCAATACTAGGCCTGAGGGCACTAGGATTAAGAGTGTGAGTGCTACCTGCCCCAAAAGTCTGAATAAGATATAAATGACAAAAAAACTCATCTTCCTTATTGCTTTTCCTACTTTCTGTCCACCATGAACTGTGCCCTTTTGCCATGTGCCACCCTGCCTTAGAGCCAGCTGATTAGTGACCGAACCCTCTACAAACTGAGCTAAAGAAACATTTCCCCCTCTAACACTGGGTGTTAAATAGTTTGTTGCAATGAGAAAAGTAACTAAAACAGAAACTACTTGATTTCAAACTTATTTTAAAAATCAAGAATGAGCATGCCGCTCTGGTAAGTGGCTGTGGCTTGGCAAGCTGCGGATGCCCCAGGCCGAGAACCGTATCAGCGTTTCCTGAGATCAGCAACGCGCCATGTTGGACCTTGGGGCACTGGGAAAACAGGCAGCTGCCAGCATAATGCTCTGGTAAGTGGTTGTGGTTTGATAACAGCGTTTCCTGAGATCCCAGACGCGCCATGTTGGACCTTGGGGCACTGGGAAAACAGGCATCCGCCGGCATGCTCCTCTGGTAAGTGGCTGTGGTTTGATAACAGCATTTCCTGAGATCCCAGACACGCCATGTTGGACCTTGGGGTGCTGGGAAAATGGGCAGCCAGTTCACCCCTCTGGTGGGCTGCTGTGAGCCTACCGGGGTGGGGGCGAAGAATCAAACATCCATCCCCCCACCCCCCTACCCCTAGTAAGTGAGAGCCAGAGATCTGAGCATGTCTCGCGAGTTTGACTATATGTGATATAGCAAATAAGGGGGATTTTCTTCTGCCATCTCTTTGAGGACAAATATTTTTATCTCTGTTTTGCTCTGTTTTGAACAATGGTATTGCTCTATTCAGTAATCTCTTCTTGTAATTTCGGTATTTCCTTCGATATTGCTCTGCCTGATTGAAGAAACAACTATTGTGAAGGAAACCAGATGTACTATTGTGCCTATTGCTGTTGTCCCAGTGGCCTGCTATGAGGTTCTGTGCCAAGTTCACTGCACTGCCTCAGTTGGCTATGTCCTGTCTTGTTCTGCTGTATTTTATTACCTTCAAAATAAAATAAATAAATAAAATAAAAAATAATAAGAAGAAAAAAAAGTTTTAAAAGTAAATAACAACAACAAAACAGATCAGCAAGGTACTAAGCAACTTGAAACATGATATAACTAAACAGATAATGGACTTACAAAGCAAAAGGAGAAACAGCAGGTGCTCTAAAGGATATAACTGCATGTATATTTAAGGGAGTAGGAATGATAATTATGTTGCTAAGTTTTTGTTGGATCAGAGAACAGACCTGTTTGCAGCCTCGTTATTTGAATGTCCATTTTTTATGCTCTGATTTTGTAACTTGAACAACTACATCCATGAAGACAATATGTAATGTATAAAATAGTGATTTCTTACTGTTCATTTTTTTTGAAATTCTGTATTGTTTCTACCCTTTTTTCTGTTCTGCTTTATTTTTCCCACCTTTAAATAAAATTTTTAAAAATCAAGAAAAGTATAAATGTGTGTATACACATATATCCCTCATTGCAATGAACTAGGACAATAGAAGGAGATTTGGACATACATGATCAGTTGATATTCATAAAATGTATGTAGACAATAGAAGAAATGGAAGTTTTGGGGGTTTTTTTGTACCAGGAATTGAACTCACAATCTCATGCTTGCCAGGCAGATGCTGTGCAAGATGAGCTATATCTCCAGCCCTGAAATGGAAGATTTTTACTCATATTTTTAACATACAATGCTAGAACAATCAATATCCATATGGAAAAAATGAACATAAATATTTAACTCACATTACATACAAAAATGAACTGGAGATATGAGGTTAACTGTAAAAATCAAAGCCATGGAACTTCTGGGGAAATATTTACAGCTTAGTGGTAACAACATAAGTGGTAACGGAAAAAGTTGATAGATTGGATTTCATTGAATTTGGAATGTTTTTCCTTTTTGAAAGACTCTATTGGTTGAATGAAAAGACAAGCCATAGAGTGGAGTAAATGTTGGAAAAAATAAATTTGAAAAAAAATTTAACTCCCTCCACAAAAAAACCTTACAAGTGCAAAATGAGAACACGCACACACATATATATACACACACACAGAGACACACACAAAATGAGAACACAATTTGCTATGAAGTGGGCAAAATCTTGAAGAGAAACATTGACATAGAAGGTTTAGAGACAGCAAATAAGCATATGAAAAGTTACTTTGCAGCATTAGTCATTAGGGAAAGAAAATTAAAACCATAATAAGTTGTCATTCCATACACATTAGCTTTCTAAAATTAAAAAGGCTGATGAGCCAACTGCTAGCGAAATGTTGAACAACTGAAATTCTCACATATAATGCTGGTAGGAGTGTAAAATGATACAAGTATGAGGAAATCATTAGGCAATTTCTGATTATGTTTAACTTAACCTAGCATATGAACTAGCTATTCCATTAGTAGCTATTTACCCAAGAGGAATGAAAATAGATGCCCACACATAGACTTGTACAGTACTGTTTATAGCAGCCTTTTCACAATAAGCAAAAACCAGATGTAACCCAAATGCTCAACTGTAATAGAAGAAAAAAACAACATAGCATATCTATGCACTTGTATACTATTTTACAGCAAAAATCTGTACACTACTAAAACATTCAACAGCATGCATGAATCTTGATGAGTGAATTTTTATGCTATATGAAAGAAATTCAAAATAAAACTGCTTGTTTCTGATTATATAAAAATAGAGAAAATTCAGGTATTCTATTTTGAAAAAACAGGTCGTTAGGTACCCAAGAGCAGACAGGAAATACAGATGTATTCTATGTAATTTTAGGTGTTATGGGTTTATAAATATATTCATATGTCAAAAGTCAATAAATTATGTATTTTAAATTGTGCTACTTAGTGCATATATATATAAATTATACCTTAATACATTTGGAAAAATTAGCATCCTGAGAAAACAATATAATTAGGAAAATGAATAAAATATGTTAATGGATGCATTGCAAAGAATATATATGAGTAGCTGATAAACAACTAAACATGTTCAATATAATTAGTCTTCATGGAATGCAAATTAAAATTACAATAGTTAGGAGTAAACAAAACAAAGCACTGACTAAACTTACCTGATAAATATGGAATATCTGGAACTTGCATACATTTCTCATGGGAATGTAATATGTGTATGAACTTGTTGAAAATATTCTGAAGTTAAATATAGACTTAATCATTCAAACCAACAATTTCTTTCCAAGGTATCTATCCAAAATAAATAAATGAATATGGCCACCAAAGTATATGTGTATACTTGTATATAAATAAAGTACAGAAAAATTCACTTGTCCAGTAAAGAAATGGAAGTATGCATATTTTTAATACAACGGAATATTACTCAGAAGTTAAAAGACACTACTCATAGATAAACCTCACAAATAGGAAGTTGCTCAAAAGAAGCCAGACACTAAATATTTGCATATAATGTATATCTATATAAAAATCACTTGTTTGAGGATGAGGGTTAGCAAAAGGTCTACTAATTGTGAGGGAACACATGGGGATAATGCACATGTCCTATATTTTTAATACAGTTTGTAGTGGATTGGTGACCGGTGGCCAGTTTAAACTCCAGCTGAACTGGATCAGCATGGTGCTGAACATGGATGGCCCACCTGAGGACTGTTGCCAGCATAAAAAGGAGACCTGGAGAGGTAGAGTAGAGTTGTAGATTCTCCTAAGTGTTGTTGTTTAGAGCCATTGATTCTCCTGGAGGAGCTTGTCATACCGGCTCCCTTGATATGAACTCTGCTGTTATCATCAGAGGAGCTCAGGACCTTGTTGCTGAGAATGGGTTTAGTTCACTTTGCAGGAGCTTTGGTCCTTACTTAGAGCATCGCTTCCTGGCTCTAGAGGGGAAGATGTGTCCTGTTCAATTTCCAGAAGTTAGCCACACTGGCTTCCTGCTATGTACTCAGCTATTCTCATTGTCAGAGGAGCTCAAGGGCCTCACTGTTACTAAGGATGGCTGTGGTATTTTTCAGGGGAGCCCTGGTCCTTATTTTGAGCATTGCTTCTTGGCTCCAGTTAGAACCCTCAAACTACCAGCACAGCTCCTTCACCGTTATGGCACAGACTTTCCAGATTCCACTGCTGACCTTTGGTATTTCCCAGCATAGATCTGTGGGACAGACTGGCATGGGTCATTGTCTTGGCCCTCTTGGTTCTCAGCTGAACTCATGCAGGATATTGCTATGGGATCCAGGTCCTTGGCTGGATCTTCTAGGTCTTTAGTGTTGTGGACAGATTTCCTTCACTTTCTTTGTATTTGACTCTTTGGGTAACCATTATAAATAATACTATAAATTATGTGTCCTGTATGTAATTGTTCTCCTCGCAATTCCTGACTACAACAGATGTTCCTTGACAAGATGGGGTTACGCCTTGGTAAGCTGAATTTGTCAGTATCCAAATTTAAATGCATTTAATATACTTAACCAACCAAACACCATAGCTTAGCCTGTCCTACTGTCAGTGTGTTCAGAACATCTACATTGGCCTGATATTGTGAAAATCCAACCTACCACAAAATCTAGTTTATAGTGAAATGAATACCTCATGTTATTTACTGAATACTGCAGTGAAGGTAAAAGGCAGAATGACCATGTAGACACATATTTGCAATATTGTAAAAGTAAAAAATCTTTAGCCAAATCATCATATATTGGGAGCCATCTGTATATACTTATGGTTTCTCATAGAAACACAATTATAAATTAAATGCAAAAAATAAAACAGACAATAGGATAGTGAAATATATCTTTAGCATGTGGGAAAGGAATTAAGAAGAAAAGAGAAGGTACAGAGGGTACAGAAATGAGTTTAAAAATGAGGAAATTGTAACATGCTGTGTACATGCCATTATGTACAAAGAGATGGGAGGAAGAAAAAGATAAAAATCCAAATTAAAATGTATCCTGTAAATGTACCAACTCCCCAAGGAGAATGTAATTGTTATGTACTACAAACCTATATCAATAAAAAATAGGAAAAGAAGTGTGCATTTTATGCTGTATACTAATATTGCAACAAAGTTGAATTTTAGAAAACTCAAAAGAGTAGTTAACAAAGTTAAGAAACATGAAAGGGCAGCTAGAGGGCATCAAAAGTATTGATAGCATTTACTACAAGCACATGTAATTTGTTATATTTTAACCCTTATATATACTTAATATTTATACTTTCAGTGAAAAGACTACTTTGCAATGAAATGTATCACTACCAAAGTGAGGAAGATACATGCTATGTACATAGGTGCCAAAGACTGAAATATTGATTAATTTGAAAATACTACAAATCAATAAGAAAAAATAAATACCTTAGTAAAAATTGAGGAAAATGTGATTATAAGCAAATACATTAAAGGGAAGGAAACATAAAGAAAATAGGCCTACAAAAATATTCAATACAATATTAATCCTGAAAAATATAAATTCAAACCATAAAATGGTACTGATAATTATAATCATAAAATCACTAATAGAAAGACAGGATAACAGCAATTGAGGGACAGTAATTTCAATTTGTACACCTGCTTTGAAAAACAATTTCATTAAAGTAAAAAATGGACATATTCTGATATAGATAATTACAGAGATACTGACATATATATATATATATATAAATGTTTCTATAAGCAATATTTATAATAAATTTTTTTCAAAAGTACAAGTAAACAAAGAAAATATAAGCTAAATATATTATATAATAGAATATTCTTCAGCAGTAATAGGGATATCAACATGAATGAATTTCAGAATGTAATTATATATGAGAATCCATGTTGTATATCTAATGAAGTTCAAAATAAGCACATTGAAAAAATTTAAAGTTATCTATGTATTGTATAGGATTATAAAGCAACATAATTATATTTCAAAAAGTTCTTAGCAATGATAAAGTTTTTCTGAGGGCAGTATTTTTTTCTAGTTGGCTACAGCATTAAGAAGAATTTTTTATTTTATTTATTTAGTTATTAGTATAGGGATCGAAATCACAACCTTGCACTTGCCAGACAGGTGCTTGTGCCACTGAGCTAAATCCCCATCCCATAAGTGACATTCTTTCTGATGAATGAACATTTACATTTTTCTGACAAATTTGTAAATGCTGAACATGTGCCTCCTCTGACAAATCTCAGTTGACAAGACTAAAGGTTTAGACTACCAATAGATATTCTCTTGTCTTCAACAACTTTTGTGTTACTTAGGGTTCTCCAGAGGAAGAGAATCAATATAAAATAATGAACTAGTTTGGGTATTTTTGTTTTTGTTTTGGTACAGGGGATCAAACTCAGGACTGCAGGCTTGCATGGCAGATGCTTATGCCACTGAGCTAAATCCCCAGCCCCTCATTATAAAATATATGTGTAATTATACAAGCAATTTATTAATTAGGTTTACAGGTTTAGAAATAGAATACCAAATAGCCATCTGTGGGATCATAGGCAGAAATATCCAAAATGGCTGTTTGTGTCGAGCAGGTAATTCAGTTGAAAGTTGTAGGCCTGAAAGGTCTGTGCTAGAAGGTTTAAGATTCTGCATTGGATGGCTGAAGAACTAGAACTAGAACTGGATACCAGTGTTTGAAGGAAATAGCAAAGATCAAAGTTCCTCCAGAAAAAGGAACACTTCCTTTTGCTTTCCCTTTTTATTCTGTCTAGGCATAAGCCTATTGGTCAGTGCCACCCATATCAGGGCGGGACTTCCCCCGTTTCTTAGGCTGCATGTCAGTCATCCACAGACACAGTCAGAATTTTACTGATCTGATAGGTGATTTTTATTTGAGTCAGATTGAAATATTACAATTAATGGTGGTAACTTTGAGTTTTTGTTGGCCTACGAGCCAATTCAATAGAATTTATGGTTTTAAAGATTTAAAAACAAAAATGTTGATTCAAGTAAGGACTGACAGAAACTCACAGAAAGTGTGACTATTTTGAAAGTTTCAAAATTTCCCACATTCCTACATCTAATAACAAGGAATCAAAAGTCATGAAAATCTTTAGACTATATCTATATAAAAATTATTATAAGGAGAAAGCCATATCATGGATAAAGAATGAACAAAATATTCATAACATAGATACATAAAGTTATTTCTTATAAGTAACTAGTGAAATGCAAATCAACGAAAAAAGTAACTTTTCTGTTCATCAACTGGACAAACAGCAAAACAAAACAATGATGGTAATGTACAGAATACAGAAAAAGTGACATTTTCTAATGCACTAAATGAGATGAAGCTTGTTAAAGTCTTTTTGGAAAGAATGTTATAAAATATACTCACATATTTTAGAAATATGTGTTTTAACCAAGTAAATATTATGGAATATATACTAAGGAGACAGTAACAGATGTAAACAAAGAGTTACTTAACAGGGGAAGTTTTGAAATATTATTTGTAATAGTTAATAATTTGAAAAAACTGAAATACTCATTAATTAAATTTCAGTAAGTCCCAACTTATGAACATTTCAGCTGCAAACTTTCACAGGTGTACTGAATGTCTTTGTCAACTTTAGAATGAATCCAATTTACAAACAATTCTCTCAGAATGGAACTCATTCCTAAGTCAGGGACTTGTAGTTATATAATTCAAGCAGTTTCAATAGCATATGATACAATTTTTAAATTTTTAAATAATATGACTAGCACAGACAACAAATAAGAATTCAGTATTTAATGGAAAAGCATGAGATGCAAGGCTTTATTTAGCATAGTGCTAATATTGCATTATACCTGACTGGTGGAAATATGTTTCTGTCCATCTCAGAAAAATGAAGGAGACTTATCTTTCTAAACAAAGTATTTTCACACCGCTGTTTTTTCTCACAACTTAGAAATTTATGACCTGCGAAAAATAGATGTTACATTTTAAATATCATTGTCAGAGGAGTCGATTTCAGAGGCAAACTACTTTAACAAGATTTTCTGGGTCATTTCCCCCTCATAACTTTTGCAATCCCTTTCCAGTGTGAAACTGACACTGACATTCATACACAGCAGCATTCGGTTGTTTTTGGAACGCTTTCCAGGTGAAAAAAATCTCACATTCAAATGTGAAACTGACACTGACATTCATACACAGCAGCATTCGGTTGTTTTTGGAACGCTTTCCAGGTGAAAAAAATCTCACATTCAAATAGTCCGTTAAATACAATTTAAAACAACAAACAGTAACGTACCTGCATACGAGCACCCACAAAAGCAGTGGAGCACAAGTTCTGCAGCCAAACATGGATAACTGGTGAAATTCTGGTACCAACCAGTTCTTCAAAGGATACTGTCTGAACTCTGAGGTTTAAACTCGATTTCTGGTTGAAGACTAGGATCTAATTTCTGAGCTGAACTGCTCTAGAAGAGTGATAAATTGAGGGCTGGGAGTAAAACAAGTCAGATATTAAAGATTTCTTTCCTCACATATACCTCTTCCTAGTTTTCATTCCAACATATTCTCAAATTGTACTTGAGGATAAAGGCATCAGAGAAGAGGAAAGGAAAAGAAGTTAGAAATCACCGTGAGCTTTTAAAAAAAAGTTTCTCAATGAACCCCAGCAAAAAAATGCCTTAGTTGATTTTCCTCCCATAGTAGGGAATGGCAGAAGTGAAGAGAGATTGTTGGTAGGTCAGACTTTGAAGGTTGAGAACCTGTATTCGTGAGGAACAGCCAGCTGCCTCCTATGCTGACTGTAAGATCCCTTCCAGTTGTAATGTCCTCCAAAGAAAACCACTGCCACCCATTTTTAGGTGACCTAGAGTAAACTCCGCTCATTACAGCCTCCACTCCAGATGAGGTTCCACGTGCCATTCTTAAACATGCAATGTACAGAAATGCATGATCTCAAATTATGCGTGTGTAGGAATGCACCTTCCTCTCCCCAAGATGATAAATTTCTCCAGAAAAATATATTTACCTCTTCTGGTAAAATTCCTTTGCTTTTTTATTCATGCAGACACTGCTTTGGAAGTCATCCCTGGTGCTCTTCTTACTTGTTACAACTAATAAACCTTTTTCTCTCTTATCTCTTGGTCATGCTTATTGGCTTTGCCCTCACCGCAGTGTAAACTTATTGTGCTCAGTGAGAAGAGGTGTGTAACATGGAATCAAAATGAGTATCTCACTCTAATAGTTTTTCAAGTTTTTTTTTAAAAATGTCACTATATTATTTTTATTTGTTGGCTTGCTCACCTGCATTTTTAAATGACCATGACTAAACAATTACTCTAAAATTGCATCTTATATTAAACAGTAAGGTAGTTTTGAGATTTGGAGAAATTTGGGGAAACGCTTATGATTTATAATTATAGATGCTCATTATATTAGAAATAAATTACACTTGAATTATGTTCATATTGCTCTATATTTCCCTTACTGCCACAATGGATTTTTCTTAAAGAAAGGCTTATTCACTTTTTATAATAGAACTGCTCAGATAGATATGACTCCAGCATTTTAATAGTTCAAGGCCAAGTGGCCAAAATTTATAGAAATGACTCGGTTTTAATGCTAGGTTAGATGAAAGCAACATTGAGCATTACAAATAGACTGTAATACTTATATAATTCCATGCTAATGAGCACAGTAAAGATTTTCTGAAGCTGTCCTCTGCACTAGTTCTGGACTAATCCGTACAAACATACCATTTTACTTCAGCTTAAGTGTGAATTTGAAAAGCAAGAACTCAATAGATTATTTTTGTCAGTTTTCTGCCTTAATCCCCCCCATCTCATGGATTCTCCCTTACTGAATTCACTGGGCTATTTCTAAGTAGAAAAAGAATATGAAAACTGGAAGTACTAAGGGCTGATGTCTCTGACAGTCTGAGAGGCATTATTTATTTGTATCTTCCACTGACTGGCAAACAACTGGCAAACAGTGATCTAGAATGACACTGAGCCTTTCTTTGATATCTGACTCACCACTTGACCCCAGAAGTATTTGTGTGTGGTTGGGAGCTTCAAAGACTGTGTATCTATTTCCTCACCTGGGGTCCCTTTTTGGAGGTAGATTTCTCCTGGGATCCACATATTCGTCCCACATCAGTAATTTTTCTGAGTTATCAGTGGTAATTTTGACCTAAAGTTGCCTCCAGATATACTTAGCTTGCCCTAAATCTTTCTTTGTTCTTAGAGACATGGATCTAATTTGATGTATAAACAGACAACAATCTACTCTTGTAACATGTATATGGGTTTCAGCCAATCATACATGGCCAATAGTATAAACAACAATAATACAAATGCAAGCTGTAACCCGCCTCGGGCTGACACTGTACCTCACTTCCACTGTCTATATGTCACTTCCTTTTCTCTGGTTTTAAACACGTCTACCTTGTGTAGGGGAATGAGGTATTCTGAATTATCTTTGATACAGCTGCCGCCTGATTTATGAGGTACAAAAATAGACAGGATCTGCAAAGCATGAGCCAGGAACAGTGGTGTGCACTTGTAATCCCAGCTTCTCAGGAGGCTGCTGAAGGAGGATCAGTTGAACCCAGGTCAGCCTAGACAACCCAAAGACTCTCTAATAAAAAAAGACCCATAAAACTAGAGGCCTTGTAATTTTGTCTTTCAAATGCTGGTCTTCCTTTAACGAGTCTTGCTTGTATTAACTTGCTCTGGAGGCCTGATCTGGTTCTTAGACTGCAGTCTAATAAGTCACACTGTCTTGCTCATAGATATCACCAAGAAGTTGTCTATTTGTCTAATATTACTTATTGCTAAATCTGATTTTTCTTCCACCTTTAAGACTTGAGGTTATTCATGATCAGTGTTAATGTGTGTCCATTACTGAAACTAACAGTTTCTCTGCCAATACAACTCACCTACACTATAAAGAGGTTCTACCTCTATTCACAGAGCCTCAGCTCATTTTCTTACTTTTCCTCCAAGTCTGCCTATAACATTTCAGATATTAAAATGTTTTTCTACTAAAATGTAAAGCAAGCACCCAAGAAAGTTTGGTAATAGACTGAATTTGGCCAGTGGAATTATTGATGGACATTTATAAATGAACCAAAAGGTTACCATTAACTTTGAAATAATGCTGCATTTCTGCACAAAATTTGTTTTGTAAAGCAAACTATAGTGATAGTATTGAAAACATGATAACTTCAAAAATAACTTTGATAATATTTAGCCACTATTTCTTATCTAAAATGTTTTTGTAAATTGAGAATAGAATGCTTCATCCAAATCATAACAGAATATATATCTGGAGACCCAAAGAAAATTTAATATATAGTATAAAAGGCATCACTCTTATATTTGAAAATTAGAACTCATTTTTTCACTTATTAACATTGATATGAAAGTTCTTATGAAAGCAAAATGATGAAAAAATAGCATTAGAAATAACCATACAGAAATATAACACAAGGGCCTGTTGTTTAACTGCCATAACAGAAAGAAAAGAGGTACAAATTCATACCCTATTTGCAATAAAATAAGTTCTAGAAATTAAATAATTACATAATAAATTCATAAAATCCAATAATTTTCTGTTTTTACATTAGAAATATGTATTGTGAAGAAATACTTATAATGGCAAGGATGGAGATTGAATATTCAGGAATAAACTTGACAAATAATGAGTAGGGGTTAAGAAGGAAAATTAAAAGCTTTTTGTAAACAGAGAAAAGAAGATTTGAATAAAGGCACCAATCTAATCTCTAATGTAAAAATGCAATGACAAAAGTGCAATGAAACCTGATGAATTCTTTTTATCTATGAAAATAAATGTATCACAATAGCAAAAGAAAAAATAGCTTTGATTAAAACAGGAATAATGAGCTTACCCCATATCATAGCACATAATGAAATTACATTAATAAAGGTACTTTTCTGACATTAGAATAATACATACATAAGAGAAGTCAAAAATATATAATAATCACAAGGTGTTAATTGTAGTGTATCAAGGATTTCTGTAAAAATGATATTTGATGGAACTGAAAATTTACTTAACCAAAAAATTGAACAAAATCTTACCTCATTTCATAAAACAAGATATATATATATATATATATATATATAGTCACTGTACAACAAAGTAATAATTCAAAATCAAAAGGCACCAATACACTTAAAAATATGATTCACTGCCAATATATTCTCAGAATGTTGAAAATATATGTAAAGATTATATATATATATATATATCACTAAGAAAAAAGATAAAACATCTCAAGTGAAGAGACCAACAGACATATATGTAATTTGACTTATTTGTAAAATGGTAAATATATATATATGTGTGTGTGTGTATATATATATATATATATATATACACATATATATATGTATGTCCATGTATGTACATGTTCATGTGTAAAGTTAACTCTGCTTAAAATAAAACAGATATGAATTGAAATAAAATATAAACTTGGCAGAGTTTGAAAAAATAGAAATAGTATGTTCAAGACGCACGTGGCTAGATTTTCTTACTAGTGTGAGAAATGGTTTGGAAATGGTTTCCCTTTAAGAATAATTTGGCATTATGTATTAAGACATAAGACTCAATAATTTTACATTTAGAAACTTATCTTTAGAAAAAAGAATGCAAAGTTTAGCAACACAGTTATTCTAGGTATGTTTATAATGAAAAGTTTTAAATCACCGAAATTCCAACAATAAACTACTAAATAAATAACTTAGAGTGCTTGAAAAAAGTGACATCACTTAGCAATTAAAATAATTTCAATGAAGAACTTTTAACAAGTTTTCAAGTGCATTACTATTATAAACAGGCTTATGAACACTATCTACTCAATAATCCAAAGTTACCTATGTATACATCCATGTATATGATTACATATATATTACAGTAATGCAGTCATAGTACCTAAAATAATTTACTTTATTAATACACTAGTAAATGATCAGTAAAATAATGAAATTAAAACAATGAATCATGTAAGAGAGAAATAAAGTATTTTATTATTTTATTCTTTTTTATATTTGAGGTCTTCTACAATAAATATATGTAACCAATAAAATTAAAAAAATCTATACCATTTAAAGTATACAGTTTCCCTTTTCCTCACTCAGTTATTTGTTTATGCACTTGACAATTCCTATGGAGAAGCTGCTGACATTTCATTAGGTGTCAAGTGAAACCGCTTCTGTGTTGTGGCGCTTACAGTCTAATAGAGTGGCTGGGCCAAACAATTGTGTACAAATTCTGTGGCTTCATGCACTTTGGATAAATAAGCAAAGAACTGACCAGACTCTTTCAAGAACTGACAAACTGGTATCTGATTTACTCTGAAACTTACAGGATGCATCCCTGAAGAAGAGAAGATGCAGGAGGAGTGAGCTTAATTAAATAAAAAAGTAAGGAAAGAGGTTCTTAAGGGGTCATTATTGTGAAATCCCCTGAGGAGGAAGCATTTAAAAACTTACAAGCATTTGCTGATGAGGCTGGAGTATGCCAAGGGAGGAGTACAGTAGGCGATGAATGAAATCTGTGTCCAAAAGCCATGGAAGCTATGGAAGGATTTTTGTCTTATTGTTCCTGTCAAAAGCTCCCTGGATGCAGGTGTCTGCCTGGTCCTGTCCCCAGAGCCTCAAAAAGGATTAGAAATAAGTCACCCAAAGATAGATTCTCGAGTTCACTTATTTTGCTGAAAAACTCTTCAAAACCATAAAAAGTTCTCAATTCCCCTCCCCCAAATCATTTTATTTCATTTCCCTACAAAGAACTACAAAACATCCACCCAAAAGTATTAAATTTCTGCTCTCAACTTCCTAGGCTATCTCTGATCAACATGGAATAATTCTCATCATATCCCACCTTATTTGATTTTTTATTTTTGTCAGTGCTAAGGATAGAGCCCAGGACCTTAAGCATTCTGGCAAACGCTCACCTCTGAGATAAATTCCTAGCCCCCAAATTGTTACTTACAAGTAGTTATTATTGCTCAGGTCCTCTCTGTTCTGATCACTTTTTAATTAAAACAACTGTTGCAGAAAAGTAATATATAGATTCGCATGGCATATTACAGAAGTTTGCAAAGCCTTAAGGATGCTGAGAGAAGGAAAATTTTATAAGTTTGCTTTTCAGTGCAGAGACAAACAGTGAGGTACAGTGAACTGCTAAAGAGCAAATATGGTATGAAGCTAGTTCTCTTAACATTTGAGAGAACACTTTTTCCAAAACATACTATTTCTCATGAAACACAAAGCTTCTATTCCTTTCTCCATGGGGCTCTGTCTGTGGGATTCATCTTACATAGTACTTAGTACTACATTATGCCCTTTTAGGTTCCTAATGAATGCCTTTGAATGATTGATAGCCAATTTGTACTTTTTTCTGATTGTGCTAGGCCAATCTGACATGAGAAGTCTTTGGAAGACAATTTCCCTCAACAAAAAGTGGGTTGTTTGATACTGACTTTGAGATGTCATTAAGTCAGCTGAAATTGTTACCAGTTGAAATGTCCTTTTACATAATTATATGTAAAGTAGATGTATCACCATTAAGTAGCTTCCACTGTTGATGGTAGAACAACTGCAACAGTTAAGTCACAAAAGTGAGTTTAGGTCTCATGGGCATAAAATCATTAGGGGTGTGATACTGTTCACATGTCACCATGTTCTTCATGTAGGGATTTAATGTCATGAGAATTATAAAAAAGGAACAATGACAGTAGCTAATATATACTAAGTGCTAACTAATGGAACCTCTAAGCGCATCTATTCATCCTAATGGCATTATTAATACAAACTATTACTACTGCATCTCAAGCAAGATCTTGATTCTGATTGAAGTTTTGAGGTTCATCAAAGGTCACATAACCAGAAAGAGTTGCAGAAGTTTCATTTTTCTGACCAAAATTTTTTTTATTAACCACTCAGCTATATGCCTTAAATTTAGGTACAGGGAAAGGAATCGGTGGTATTATGGTCTTGATTTAAAATGACTCTCAAAAGTCTTACATCATCTGAGGTGAGACTTTCACAAGGGTTTTAACTTCATCAATAGTTTAATCCAGAATCTGATGATATTTTGGGGAGGCGATGGAAACAGAGATGCAAGCCTTAGTTTCAAAGAGGGGACCTTAGGAGCATGGCTTGGGGACTATGCCTCTGTATCTCTGGCTCTCTCTTTTGCTCTTCTCACCACCTGCCAACAAGCAGGCAGCTTTCCTTTTCTTGCCTTTCTCCTCTCAGGCCCATAGTAATGAAACCAGCTGAACACAAACTGAACCTCTGAAACCGCATAACAAAATAAGCATGTCCTCCTCTAAGCTGAGTCTTTTGGGTATCTGTCCACAGTGATGAATACCTCACTAATACAGGTTGCTACTCCAGAAAGTTGGCTCTTAGTGGAGTTTATTGAATCCCTAGATCTGCCCTAGTCAGAGAAAAACTAGTGTGCGGAAAATATTTTGTAGAATTTTATAAAACTAAAGTTTTAATTATAACATAGTTTAAATCTAAAATGCTTCTCCAATTTCTCATGTGTGTGGGGGTGACGGGATCACGGGGGTGCTGTTTTCAGGAAATCCGCCCCCTGGAGTTCAGTACCTGAATGTACTATTAGAGGCTGGAGTAGGCTGAAGTGGTCACTGGGGTGTGACCTAGATGGATGTTTTATTGTCCTCAAGTCTCTCTTCACTCTCTGCTTCTTAGATGTCACATGGGGAATCCTTTCTTATATCATGTCCCTCTGTGATCCTGTTTCTGCCTTGGAGTCAGACAAATATAAAGTGAAACTATGAACCAAAATAAATTTCCCTTCCTTTGAGTCATGGGTATTGTGACCCAGCAATGAAGAAGTGACTAAGATAAATTGAACTAAAGAAAGTAAAATTGAAATAGATTAATGTAGACTCAAAGCATGAAATCTAGCTTTTGTAAATCAGAACACTCACATAACATGATCAGAAAAGGAGGAAAACAAACAAAAATACAACAATATTATGATCATGGAATGAAAGCAACGGGAATGGGTTTCATAATTCAAATATTTAAGGGTGTCTGATTAAATGCTTGGAGTGCCCATGTATAAAATGATGATACCATTGACAATAACACACGTGAAAGAGTTGCAAACAACAAGATTCCTTTTTCAACTTAGAGTTTATAAAGGTAATATGCTCGATAAATAAAAATGTTTTATTTGAAACGTATTTTTTTAGAATAAGCCATTTATAATCTAAGCTTTGTTGATATCTCTTGCTTTGACTGGAATTACATCCGAAACACCTCCACCTCCTTGGTGCTGCCAGAAATTTACCTTTTTGTGATATGTTGGGTCAACTCAATCTATTTCAAGAGTGCCAAATACTGTACATGCGAAACTTCTCTTCATGTCAGTGATCCATAACAGATTTGGCGAGTAAGTTGTATGAAGTGATGATTATCTATTATCAGCGGCTTTCTGACATATTGTATTAGGAAGAATTCTGGGGTCTCATCTAGGATATGAAAAAAATATCACAATCAGTTAATATGATTGACAAAGGGTAAGATTAGAGGATGCTGGGAAATTTCTAGATGGCTTTGATCTTTGAACTGAGCAGGAAGTGTAATAACCTAAGTAATTTAACAGGCATATAACAGAGACCATGTAGTTTACTTTTTTAAATAGCACAATAGATAGTAAAATAGCTGCAATTCCTCTTTTTATTTTGCCTTTCTTATTCAGTTCATATTTTCTTTTATTCTTCCACATTCACACACTCAAGTTAGGAGGAATAAACTGTTTAAGTGAGACCAGGCTTAGCATGAATGTTAACTGGCAACTTCGATGACCAAGACATTTCCTGTGAGAGTGTGATAGAGCCAGTGCTTAGGGGACAAGTATCCGTTACTCATCATCTCATCACAGGTCATGAAAAATAAAAATAGACTCAGGAAAGGTCATAAAAACACTTTCCCCAGGATTGAGGATAGCGGGCATTCTGTGTTCCCTCTGCATTAAAGACGGATGATTCATTCAGTTGCCCAGAATCATGGAAATGATGGTACAGCTGACAGATAAATGGAGCCGTGTTTACTTTTGGTAAACATCTTACTGGGTTAGAACCGTCCTGAGGTATAATGTCTGTAGTTCAGGTATCCGTTGGAAACATTTTAAGTAGTCGCCATCCAATGTGCATGTGGAGATGAAATACAGTCAGAAAATGGATTGTTTTGCGTTTTGTTTGTGGATTGTTTTGTGATATTCCCTCCTACCAGGCCTACCTGCCTGATTCAATTTTCTCTGTTACCAAATCAAACCAAAGTAGCAGAATGGGATTTGGAGACTAAGCCCTGAAAATAAGATCACTTTAAATATAATACCCTGAATTCAACCCTGGAATTCACCGTGGCCTGGTCATGTTGCTAACTCAACATCTTTGAACCTGAGTTCCTGCCTCATTTAAATAGACCTATTAATATAGACTTCATTTGGATACTACAGTTCCTGATTTAGAGAAGATTATATCATTAATGGACAAACTAACATGTCCTAAAACTGGAAGCTGGGCATGCTAATGCATGCCTGTAACCCCAGCACTCGGGAGGCTGAGGCAGGAGGATTGTTACAAATTCAAGACTCTCCTGGGCCTCAAAGTGAGCTCAAGGCCAGCCTGAACTGCATAGTGAGACCCTGACTCAACAAGACAAAAAATAATAAAATATAAAATAAAATAAATATATAAATATATATAAATAAAAATATATGTAAATATATATAAATATAAATATAAAATAATATATATAATATATGTAAATATAAAATAAATATACATAAATATAAAATAAAACAAAATAATGAAATAAAATAAAATAGGAGATCTACAAATAATAACAACAGAAAATAATGAATTCTAAAACTCTTCTAATGGTACTGGCTCACAGTAAGTGCCTACAAAGATTTGCTACTGTTATTAATATTGTGAATTTGGACCAGACTTTCTTACTTTTTTCCTGCATTCCAACAGCTTGGGATCTCATTCTGAAATTGTTCTGATGGCTGGAGAGAAGGGCTGCCCTATAGTCTGGTGTTGAGTGTCCCGAAAGACCCATGTAGTAAAGGCTTGGTGTCCGGGAGAGTACTGCTGGGAGGTGTTGTGGACTCTTAGGAGAAGGGGCCCGTAGGAGCACTTAAATCTTTGCGAGTGTTCCCTTAGAGATTTTTATGGTCTTGATTTAAAATGACTCTCATCTTCTTTCTTTCTGCTTGCTGGCTCATGATGCATGTGGTTCTCTGACAAGCGCTCTCCCCCACTGCCATCTGATCCTTCACCAGATGCCTAAAGCAATGGTGCCACCCAATCCTAAACATTCTGAATCATCAGCCAAATAAACCTTTACTCCATGTATAAGTTCATTGTCTCAGGCAGTTCACTGTAGACATGGAAAACTGACTAACAGAGGCTGCATCCAGTATTTTTGATGTTGCCTGGGCACTGATGCCACTTGCTCTACAGCCAATAAGAATGAATGACCAAATTTATCAGGTAGACTTTTGTGTTCTCCTATGGCTTCACCTTTGCATCTTATTTTATTTTTTCTGGATAACAAGTCAAGTGTGAGGTGGTCCAACATATGGAGAGAAGGTTCAACATAAAAGGCAAAGTGTGAATAATTGTTTATTTTTGGTTTTTCAAAGTTAGTTTCCATTGCTTTCTTCCCAAATTCATCAGAAAGAGAATAAGTCAGCTTAGTTGGGAAATAGTATCACACTTTCTTAAACTTCAGCTGCAAGTTCAACAAGAGAACATTCTTGTCCTTCACACTTTAGCCTTTATGACATATTTATAAATCTACACATATGCAATCAAATAATGAATGCTCGTGGGTACACATGCATCTATCTTCATATCAACAATCTCATGGTTTGCATCTAGAGTGTCCCTCAAGAGAACCATGGGTTGAAGGCTTTTCAGTGAGGTTATGTCCAACAATGAAGCCTACAGAGAATCTTGGAAGATGAGTGCTCTGACCTCTTCAAATCAGTCGATCAATCAATCAATTGTTATATTTAAATGAGTTATTAGGAAAAGGGGTCTGATTGAAGGCAGTGAGTTGGGGGCATGACCTTGGTGACTATATCTTGCCATTGACCTTTTCCCCTCCGGTTCTTTCTTTTCTCTCTGCTTCCTGACCACCATGAGTTTAGCAGCTTTTCTTTGATGCTCGTTGGTTATGATTCTGTCTTGTCATAGGTCATAGACTAAAATCTCTGAAACCCTGAGCTACAATAAAGCTTTCTTCTTTAAAGTTGTTTGTCACAGCTGACTAACACATATGCAGAAATATTCACATGTAGACGGGTAAAGGTACTTGTATCTGTGGACTTAATGGTGAACACCCATGTACAAATGTATGTGTCATTACTGTCCTGGGCTGGCACATGGCAGGGAATTTGCACACTAGAAAAAAGGCTACACAGCCATGAACAGAGCATTAGGGACAATTCTGTGAGGGCTTAGAACAAGAGAGTGTCAAAGGCAGCCTCTGTCTTTTCAAAGATTACCTTAGAGGCTGTGAACAGGGTGTAGGTAGAAATCTTAATAGTAAGGCCACTTGGATGAGATCTGACACAAAAAATGAGGAACTGCTGTTGAAAACAGGAATAAAGGTGATTCTGTAACCCATCACAATGAGTGCACTGCTTGCTGAGTTCAAAGCCAATAACCACAATCTAGGGATGAAAGAGAAGAGAAATTTACTGTCCAGGCAAGGATGGCACTAGAGATACCTCTCAAAGTGGTGTCTCTCCAAAGAAGGCAAAGGCTTTTAATGGAAAAGTTCATATACATTCATGTGGAGAGATGTGATATCACATGTAGAGGCAGGCACATTCCTAAGAATAAAGAGCTAGAGATCTTGCATCAGATGCTCAAAACTGGCCAACAGGAACAACTCTTGGTGGGGAAATTTAACATTATAATAAGAAGGCAGGGAATCAAATTGCTATAGTGATACACTGATTCTGGCTGGTTCTTTGTGGTTCTCTGTGGATATCTTAGGTGAGACAAAAGAATAGCTAGAAGGAATGCTAACAGTCATTTAAAAAGGGCAGTAGCATCTTTCTCCAGATGCACACAGCGACTTACCCCGAAAGTTCCTGCCTAGCTCATAACATCCTTTTCATCAAAAAGCCAAATGCATGGCTTCACTAGGTTTGTGTCCTAGAGTTTTGTACAAGATAGAGATTTTGAGCAAAGTAATGAGGTTTTTAGCAGACAAAAATTATCTAAGCTGTGTCAAGGGTGCATATGGCTTTTCTTGTCTGCCTTGGAGTAAAATGTGAGAAGAGAAAAAATGAATTAAAGATGGAATTTATAATCAAAAGGGAAGCAAAACTTAAACATTTGGGAAATTTCTCATCTTTTGTATGCAGTGAAGAATGAAAAAGAGCATGTTCAAGATGTGCCAAGCCACTGAGTGCTAAGCGGATTAGTGTGGCTAGAAGGATGCCAGATGCTATACGTCAAGAATGACCCCAGTCTCAGAGCTGAGATCATATGGGCTGACAGTCCCCTCTCAGGTCCACAGCAGACCTAGGAAAGAGAAGAGCCTCAAAAGCAGGGCTTCTGGTACCTGAGGCAACTTAATACTTGTTTCCCAATATTTCCTCAATTCTCTTATCCTTACATTTTAGGACAGCACCTGTCCATTGCTCCCGGTGTGAAGGAAACAACCAGCAAGCCTGCCTCCTCCAGTGGCCTGCAGGACTGAACACACTGTAAGGCCATGGCAACCTATACCTAGATTTTGAAGGGTGTTCTGGAGAGACAAGGGACCCTTCAGAGATCTGCCACATAAACAGGGCCATATTAAAGATTCCCCATGAAGGCAAACTTAGCAGAGCCATGCCAGTGGGACCACCCCTTTGTGGAGCCACCAGAGAGCGAATGCAGCTTGGGAGAGGCCCAGGTATTAGTCCTCAGCTCATGAATGATGGAGCCTGGGTTCCACCCATCAAAGCCATTAGAGCAACGCTTCCCAGAACCCTGGAGTCCCAAGCCTTGTTCCAGAGTAAGTGGAAGGCAGAAAATCAAGAAACAGATTATTCTACAACCGTAATGTTTACCATGACAGGCCCTGCTGAGGTTGGAGCTTGATATCTACTGTGCTTTTCATCTTTCCTACTTCTCCATTTTGGAGTCAAAATATCTATCCCACCTGTTCCATCCTTATTGTGTTTGAATCATGTAACTTCCTTGATTTCACAAACTCATAATGACTGATGTCTTAAATTTCACTCATACCTGATTGAAGTTAGGCTTGAAACTTTCAAATTTTGAACTGGTAATGGAGTGAATTAAGACTGGGACTATGGAGATGGCCTGGAGATGAATGCATTTGGCATTTGAGAAGAACATGAAGAGGGGCAGGACAGGTAGTATGATCTGAAAATTTCTATCCCTTCAGAATTCGTATGTTGAAATTTAACCTCAAGGTGAAGGTACTAAGCAGGTGAAACCTTGAAAAGTGACTAGGCCACAAGGCCCCTGACATCATGAATGGCACTGGTGCCCCAGCAGAGCTTGTTTGGCCCTTCTGCCAGGTAAGGAAGCAGCCAGAAACTCCCATTTATGCAGAATGAACCCTCATTAAACAGTTCTGCTGGCAACTTGATCTTAGACTTTCCAGCTTCCAACACTGTGAGAAATAAATTTTGTAGTCTATACATTACCCAGTCAATGGTATTTATTATAAAACCCTGAATGGACAAAGATAGTCACAGAAATATTTAAGCCATTAATATAATGCAGGATAAGAATAATGGCTGGAAAGTTGAATGGGTCTACTTTTCCTCATTTCTATGTCAAGGCTTAACTAGAAGTCACACTACATTTTTTCAGGTAATGAAGGAATGAGAATAAGATTACCTGTCACTTTGCTCCCAAGACTTTGAATTCAACAGAAAAATTCCAAGGGAACATTTTACTGCATGCATTTTGGTATAGGATAATCACCTTTGCTCACTTCTATTTATTATACAGTACCATGTAAGCAACTGTATATATGCTTTGGAGCAATCAACTTGCTATTTGAAGCCTGTTGTTGCTCCTTTTTAAATACTGAGTATTCCACATAAAGTTGACATTAATTTAATGAGACACACAAGGACTATTACTACTATTATACAAATCAGGTCCACAATTATGAAGTTTAGAGACTAATTAACTATAGTTTAGAGATTAAAGGACTTTGAAGGTCAAAAAGACAAATCACTTAAAGATGCTGAGAACCTATATCTTCTTTCTGACTCCATATCCCATGACATTGTCACTGGGTGACAATGTCTAAGCTCTTGTGGGTGATTCTTTCCCTACATGTTCAGGAAGGGACTCTCTCACCTTCCAATATGAGCCAGATCACTAGGCACAGCTTTGCAAAAATGAGAGAATACAATATTTTTCCTCAAATGCTTCCATTTGTTGCTGAAATTAAGATGGCCTGAAACTTTCATTCAATTGCTTGGTTTTTGTTTTGTATTAAAAAATAATGCAGAGCCACTATTACCTTAGCAATTTATTACTATTTTGCTGAGAATGACATTTTATTTTGGTAATTGGAAAAACAAAAGCCCAATAAGCAAAATACAAGGCTTTTACTTAATACAATAACCTTAAACACATTTTGCTTAAGATAAGTTTTCTACTTCCTACTGCCACCTCATATGGAAAGGCACCTCTATTCATGTTCTTATTCACACTGTATGAATCCACTGTGTTGGTGGATCCCAATAGAAAATTCAGATCTATTTGGTCTAAAATAACAAGATAATCTGGATGAATTTGCTTTAGGACAAGTGGTCCCCTTCTCCTTTTAAAAGACCTGTCTACCCAATTTAAATGACCCATCTCCGTTTCTACCACGGGGTCCAATGAGGGATGGGCTTTAGGTAAATGGCAATTTCAAGTTGGCGTTTATGTCTCCCAGAAAGGAATCCACTAGAGGTCTTATTAAAGGAGATAAAGAATGAGAGAATGGAAGGCATGGAAAGGAGTAAAGTAGAAGCAAGGAGAAATACGATTTTTAAGAAATTGTTCTGGACTCGGGTTGAGGATCACAAACAGAAGGAGCTGTCTGTGTTTCTTGTTCTTCCTTTTTTTTTTAACTTTCTGTCTTTCTCTTTCTGTTTCTTCCCCTTCCCTCCTTTTTCATTCTTTTCTCCTCCTTCCAAACCATGCTTTTGGTTCTAGGAAAACTTTATACTAGTATTTCTGGTGTCAAAGGTTTACTTTTCATTCCTGATTAGCTCAACTGTTATGATTTCCTTTCTTCTCCAAGTAACTGAACTGCAACACCTAAAAGGAATATTAAGGTTTCTGCCATGAATCATAGCCTACTTTAAGAAGACAATGCAATTCCTTTCCTGTTTTGTTTTCTTTTGTGTTTTGAGTACCTTTATGGCTTTCTAGAATCAAAATTGTTTACAACGTAGAAGTCATTATAACCCTACAAAATTAACATGAGGGTCTATTTGCTGTCCCAAAAATCCTTAAAGATATCTCCCCTGTACACTATTTAACCATCTTATATTCACTCTGTAGCCTTTGACTTCAAAAGGAGGTTTTTCCTCTATGTCCTAGGATTCTGTCATTTCCAGTGCACTTAAATATTATGTCTTCTCCCTCTGACTGCTTTATCATCATGGAAAGGACCTGAATTCTATCCTTATCTCCCCTCTGGTTTCATCAGTCACTTTTCTTCATGGTTCTTCTTTTTATAAAGATTGTATTTTCTTTAATTAACATATACCACAACTTAAACATTATCAAAATAAGCCTGCTCTAATATTTTGGGTAGCCCTATTCTGGATAACAATTATTCAGTAATACTCTGGAGCCTTCTGCATATATTTATTAGATAATATTTGAAGTTAGATAATGGTGGAATCTTCTCTGATTTTTCAGTCCTACATGTTTTAAGGGAGAGCTGGATATAGGGTTTGAGAATGGGAAGAGACGACTCTTTTAAGATCACAGATTTCAGAAGCCTTGTCTTTTAAAATCTTGTTATCTTTAATTATGGGGTTGCAAGTGACAGAAGGAACACTTAAAACAGCTTAAACAGAAAACAAGTTTTACTTGAAAAATCATTGAGTAGACAATATAAATAAGGTGGATATAAGCACCCAAACTTCCTTATATTAAGAATAGGGGCATTCTGGAAATTTTAAATATGGAAACCATTTACTATTATTTCTATCCATTCTAATTTTTCTTTAGAAAACTTCCTATGGGTTGATCCTTAGTGTACTGTCCAACTATCTTCACCTCAGAAAGAAATAATCCAGCAAAAACTGCATTCTCTTGATTTAGAATATATTTCCATCCTTGATGGCTGGAAATAGAAGATAAAATTATCTATCACTCCAAGATTAAAAATTAGGACAAAGCAATTTCCTAAAAGAAGGCTGTATAGTAGAAGTGATTACAGACAAACCCATTAAGCCATTTACATTAATGTGCCTGTATCAGTGGCTTATGTTCAAGAGATGACTTACTTTTATAGGGTCACATTAAGGATACTAAGGACTTACTATAAATAAAACAGCAGTTTCCCATCAGGGATGACTTTTTCCCCAAAGGACATTTGGTTATTTCTCAATGGATATTTGGGTACCACAATTTGAAGTAAGGCAGATGTCCTACTGGCACTTGGAGGACAGGGGTCAGGGATGCTCCTAAATACCCCAAGTTGCATGGAATGAATCCTCAACAATGAAGAATAACACTCCCCACATGGCAATAATGAAGAAGTTAAGAAACCATGGATAGAATGGTGGAATCATAGCTTTATAATCAGAGTCAGGTATGATTGCTAATTCTGCCATTGAATAGATGTAAACATAAACCTTTCAGGTATAAATTTCCTCAAGTGTAAAATTATTATAACACCAAGTCAAAATTTTTTGAAATAGCCTACAGGACATATATGCATACACACATCTACATTGATTTTTGGCTCACATCTTCCATTAGTTTGATTGTTTGCAAAGCTACTTTTTTATTCTTAAAGAATGCCAATATTTTACCTTTGAGTCACCCTTAATACTTCCTCCAATATCTTTTACAAGTATGAACTCTAATCCCAGTTCTTCACTAGCTAGTGCTGGGAAAAAATCAGATATTCACCTATGAGGAAGCTGCTGTCTTCAGAAAGTCATTCTTCAAAAAGAAAATCATCTGGAAACATTAAACAGAGCAACCAGACAAAAGGGAGAAATAAAAGGAATAAAGATAGGAAAGAAAGAAGTTAAATTATCATTATTTGCAGATGACATGACACTCTACATAGAAGACCCTAAAAACTTAATCAAAAGAATACTGGAGTTAATAAACAAATTCAGAAGTGTAGCTGGATACAAAGTCAGCACTCAAAAATCAATAGCATTCCTGTACACAAACAACAAATTCACTGAGACAGGAATTATCGAAATAACACCTTTCACAATAGCATCCCCAAAAATGAAATACTTAGGAATCAACCTAACCAAGAATATGCTGAAAATTATACTACTCTAAAAAAGGAGGTTGAAGAAGATATTAGAAAATGGAAGGATATTCCTTGCTCTTGGTTAGGAAGAACCAACCTTGTGAAAATGACCATACTCCCAAAACTGTCATACAGATTTAATGTAATCCCAATCAAAATACCATCAACATACCTCACAGATCTAGAGAAAACACTCATAAAATTCATTTGGAAACAGAAGAAACCTAGAATAGCAAAGGCATTTCTAGGCAACAAAACCAAGGCAGGAGGCATCTCAATTCCTGACTTGAAACAGTACTATAAAGCCACAGTTATAAAATCAGCTTGGTACTGGCAAAGAAATAGACCTGAGGGTCAATGGAACAGATTGAAGATGCAAGCACAACTACAAAGACACTCAGCCACCTGATATTTGACAAAGGGGCTAAATATGTCCACTGGAAGAAGGATAGTCTCTTTAATAAATGGTGTTGGAAAAATTGGCTCTCTACATGCCGAAGACTGAAACTAGATCCAAGCCTATCACCATGCACAGAACTAAAGTCTAAATGGATCAAAGACCTAAATATTAAAACAGAAACACTAAATCTGCTGGAAGACAAGGTAGGTAGAAGTCTTGGAGACATAGGTGTAGGCAGAGAATTCATGAACAAAATGCAAACTGCACAGGAAACATTTCAAAGAATCAACAACTGGGATCACATATTATTGAAAAGTTTCTGCACTTTAAAAGAAATCACCAACAGAGTGAAAAGAAAACCCACAGAATGGGAAAAAATTATAACAAGCAATCCCTCAGACAAAGGACTTATATCCAGAACATATAAAGAATTGAAAAACATCAAGCCCCCCAAATTCAAAGACACTCTCCAAAAATGGGCATCTGAGACGAACACAGATTTCTCAAATGAAGATATACAAATGGCAAATAAATACATGAAGAAATGTTCATCATCACTGGTCATTCAAGAAATGCAAATTAAAACAGCATTGAGATTTCATCTCGCTCTAGAAAAAATGGCTGCCATCAAGAAATCAACTGATAACAAATGTTGGCGAGGCTGCGGGGAAAAAGGAACACTGCTCCACTGTTGGTGGGAGTGTAGACTGAATGCAGCCACTGTGGAAATTAGCATGGAGATTTCCCAAAACACTAGTTTTGGAAGTCCCATTCAATCCAGCTATTCCCCTTCTGGATATTTTCCCAGAAAAATTGAAAATGTCATGCCATAGCAATATATGTGCACCCAGGTTTATAGCAGTAAAATTTGTGATAGTTAAATCTTGGAAACAACCAAAATGTTCATCACCCACAGAATTGATGAAAGAGATGTTATATTTTTATACAATGGACTGCTACTCAGGTATAAAAAGGATGATCTTGAGGGTTTTGTAGGTTAATGGAGGCAACCTGAAACTATATTTATAAGTGAAATAAATCAGACTTGCATTTGTAAATATCATATTGTCTAGTGTAAAAAATAATATTAATGATAATGAGCTGAAGGATTTGTAGGATCCAAAATGTACAATAGTTATTGTAATAATGAAAGGGGAAGAAAATGCCTAAAAGGAAAGAACAACTTGTAGGTGTAAATATGTATATTTAAGTGTGCAAGATAGATCATCATACTATTAATTTTCTGTTAGTTCATTGAAAAGAATAGTTTGTGCTGTCATTGTTTCATTGTCTGTTCATTTTTTATGGTTTGATCTTGTAACTTGAACAACTACCTGTAATATAACAATATGTAATATATTAACTAGTGTTAATTTTTTAAAATTCTGTATTATTTCTACCCTTTTTTCAAAAGCAAAAACATAAAGAAAATCATTGAAGAGTGATTCAATGAGCAAGACAGCAACTCAAAAGACTAACACAAGAACTTTGGGAGAAAAACTGTCTCTTATTCTACCCTGTAAGCTAAAAATTGACTAATTAATTCTCCATTACCCCTTAGTGCAATGAGAATTTTTCCATATTCTTAGTCAAGTGCTTGAAGCTAATATTTGTCATATGTATAGAGTATTCCATAATTATTGAATTCCATGATATAACTTTGAACTGTTTTCAATGTGGCAGGCTTTTTACAGTCCTCTAATTACTAAATTTTGTGTGTTTCAACTGAAAAGTTTGTATGCTACTCTTCAGCGGATAGCACCAATGCAAAGTAACCATGTTAAAGTGATTTAAATAATATTGTATGAATATATATTAAGATATAAATTTTCAAACTATTAGAATATTGATATTTTGCCCTTATAAAAGTGTGAATGAAATGAAAAACCTGTATATATCAATATATGCCTTTTGCTTTTCATCAGCAAATTATTTTTCTTCTGTGAGAAATTCAAAGTAGAAATGAATTAAAGAACAAAATAAATGATAGAAAACAGAGAGAGATCTTTTGTAATGGAAAGGCCCCCTGGTGATGGAAAGATGTTTTGGAAGGAGGAAGTGGAGTGAAGGGAACATACAATAGATGAAGGTATGTCGTGTATACATATCAGCTCCCCACGACGAATATAATCACTAGGCAACACAAACATGTGCTAATAAATCTTAGAGAGAGAGGGAGACAGACAGACAGACAGACAGAGACAGAGAGCTAGAGAAAGACAGGCTTGACTTTGCTTTAGTTTTGTTCCTGTCTTTTTCATTCTCCTGATCGCTGATGTATGTGGACTCTGCTCTTTTGTCCTCATCTGATGCTGGTGTGTGCTGCTATAAACTGATCACCAATTCAAGACTCATATGGTCTTTTAATATAACTTTTACCCATTGCAGGTAATTGTTTGATGTTCACATTATTTTAAAAATGGCATCATCATTAATGATGATGGTTTTAAAATATATTTTTCCAATTTGCATACAGAAACTCATGAAATTCATATACTTCAGAAATATAAGTCTCATGAAACAGTTTTTATCAACGATATTTCCATAGAAATCACCCAGAGATCTTGGGAATGATGCAGGATTCTCATTCAGTGGCTCTTGGATGAGACCAATTCCCCATTTCTAAGAAGTTCCAAGAGGATAGCAGTGTTGCTGTTCCAAGCACCATACATTAAATAGCAAGATCCTAAAACAGCTTTGCCTTAAAAAATGTCTTGTGGATATCTGTGAGTTTTCAAGGAAAGAGAGCATCTTGAGCTATGGGTCTTTTCAATGACATGTAGTCCACAACCTGATAGCTATTTACTTTGCATCACTGTTTTTGAAAGTGGTCTCTGTAAACAAACATTCTAAGAATTGCTAATAAGGACTTCTAAGGAAAGTTTTATGGTGAAATGCGTATGGAGAATGCTGGGTAAACAAAGTAATATGAAAATAAAGGCATTTTAGAGTCTCAGATGTGTTAATAATGACCATAAAGAACTTGTCTCACAAAATATCACGTTGGAATTCTGTCCCCATAACACATGACCAGCAGACTTCTTGTGTCTCACCACCAAAATCCTCTCCTCTCTCTATCCCAGTCTGGAGCTAGAAACAGTCTTATTTTATAAAAAAAAAAAAAAATACTGAGGCTTACATTTACTGGTATTGTATCTACATATGTGTTTATAAATAATGCAGCTTGTCTTTCTTTTCAAACGCTGTTAGGTTTATTAGTTGATTTCAGAATAATCGAATCTGAGAATTTAATTTACAATTTGGAATAGAAAATGGTGACATCATATGACTGTCATGCCAACAAATCACTAGAGACTTGTTTAGTGTTCTATGGTGAGAAGTAAAGCAAGGGATGATTTATCCTCACATTGGTTCTTTCCAAACCTACACTATAATACTGACTTCTGGTCCTTTTAAATAGTCATGGCTGTTCCTTAGCTTCCCTGCCCTCTCTAGGAATGTTCAGCAGAGAGAACATTAGTCTCATGGTGATAGGGACACTATTATATGACCCAAATTAATGTCTCCATCCCTTTCTCTGTCTCTGTGTCTCTGTGTGTCTCTCTCTCCCTCCCTTTCTCTCTCCTCTCTCTCTCTCTCTCTGCCCAGCTTTAATAAGGCATGATGGTATGACTAACAAATAAAAAGCGTCGTATTTGTGTACAATATACTGGTTTCATATACATCTTCAGGTGAAATAGTGGCAAGAATTCATCTTTGTTAGACTGAATAATATTCTGTCTATATCTTTCTATCTCTCTCTCACATTTTCTTTTTATCTTCATTCAGTGATGATGCTTCAGGTGTTTTTTCTTGTTGGCTAGTGTGAATAATGCAGCAAGAGAAGCGATGATATCCTTTGAGATGGAAAATTATTTCCTTTTGATATATAGACTGCAGTGGGATCACTAATAGTTATATATTTGTTTTAATTTTTGAGGAGCCTTCATACGGTTTCCATAATGGTCATACAGCTTCCATTCCCATCACGTATCTTAGTAATCTGGCTTCTCCATATCTCAACAATACTTTTTTTTGACTCTTTGACAATGACTCTTGTTTCAACCCCAACTCAGATTTCACTTGGGTCATGTAGAAATAAACCAAGACCTATGGATTTTGTTCATTTCACCTAGGTGAAAATATATACATCTAATATACATGAAATAAAATATACATATAAGAAATATTGAATTGCCTATAATTTACAAATCTCGATGGTTATGTGACATAAGGTAAAAGAAATAATGAAACAGAGTGATAAGAGCTTGAAAAGGTATCAAGTATAGAAGTAGCTTCTTATTAGAAAAAAATGAGACACCAACTCTACCCTTACATCCTTACTTGCAAGATGACTAGGACAATACTGAGCCAGCTGTGTCAAAAGCAAGATAAATATTACTGCATTTTAGTTTGCTTTCTGTTTAACAGAAGAAAACCTTAAACAGGAGAGTTTCAGCTGAATTATTGAAAAACATTTTTGAGATATTATTCACTCTATATTTTGCCCAAATGAAGAAGAGTTCTTGTGCATCTCGACATGACATAATTAAAGAAGAGCTAAACCCATTTCCCCTGAATCAGACAAATGAACAGAGAAATAAAGATCCAGCATGGCTGCGTAAACATCCGATCAACGATCTACTGGTTAAGCTAAACCCATTCTGGAAATACAGAAGTGAGGAAAGGCTCAGATAAGAATAATGTGTATCATTATTCTGGCTTGGGAAGAAAACGATAAGGCTGGTGAAGGGTCATTAAAGCAAATGAAAACAGATGAATGTGTAGATGTGAGAAAAAGAAGAAAAGTATGTGGAAGAAAAAAGAGAAAAGCTTATTTATGAGCAAAGAAAAATATAAGTAGATTTATCAGTTACCTGAAATATAGAACTTACATTTTAAATCATCCTTGGTTAAAAGTCACAGAGAAAAACCAAAATGACTTTGACTGTGTGCTGTCATCCCATAAGCAAGAACTCGTCAAAGTAAAAAAGAAGCTTGGTGTGGAGGTGAGAATCTATAACCCTCGAGCACTGGAAGGCTAAAATAGGGGTGCTGCAAGTCTGAGTCCAGTCCAAGGACTGAATGAAACCCTTTCTCAGAATTAAAAATATAAAAGAGGTTTGAACATTTCACATAGTGAGAAGGCCCTGAGTTGAATTCTTAGTAACACATACACACACACAGACACACACACACATGTGCACACATGCACACACACATACACATACAATGAGTAACAAAGAGAAAATTCATAATATTAGTCCATATCAGGGAATATAGACATTCAGACCTCTACTCCTAAAATCAAAGGCTTCTCTTCCTCCCACATGGGGACACTTCTGCAGGAGAAAAATGCAAATGTAAAACACGCATTAAAATTACTGCGAAAATGGCAGGATTTAAAAGCACTTATAATTATTTTTGTGTTTAGAAATAGGACTAATTTTGTCCCCAAACATTAAAAATGTACTTAATTAAAGAGACAGATACATAACCAACAATATCTTGCAGTTTAATTAATAATACATTTCAAAATATAAAATACAGGGGAAAATAAGATATTTTGTGCTTGATCAAATATCTTGCAACAATTAAGAATTTTGTCATGTTTGCATCAAGTTTTGGCCAAGATTATTAATTAAGGTATATCTGTAATTAAAATTTAACACCATTTCATTGGCCCTCCGCCCTTCCTAGGTAAAAATTTACATTTGGCTTGTTCTTAATATTTGCCATATAGGCAACTATAAACAATATGCTATATATTATTCTTTTATTTTTTTCATTTTAAATATCTGATGTCTTACTGTAAACACACACTGCAACTTGTTTTGTTCACTTGCTATTATATTTTTGAAACATATTCATATATTTTATATCCAGTTAATCAAAATTAATTGGTACTTTGAGTCAAAAATAAAATTTGTCTTAATGATAGTAAAATCATACATTTTTATTGCTGCAGTGAAAAAATAATATCTTCTTAAATACTGCAGTGTATTTGCAAAGATTTTCCTGGATGGATGCATTATACATTGTTTTAATTTTGCAATCAGGACATTTCATTTAGTTCTTTGAGCAATCAGAGATTTATTCCCTCTATAGATTAGAAATCTACTTTATTTGTCATTTTATACAAACAGTTAATTGAAGCGAACCCAGACTGGGAAACAGCGCCACGAGCTCAGCCCTGCTGCACTGGAATAGCCAGACCCCGGCCCCTTCCAGCGGGCGGGCTGGCAAAAAAGAAGTAACATACCCCGCTTCTCTCCCATAAGCGACCGCTTACCAGGAGAAACACAGGCTGTGATGACAGCTATCGAGGTGAAATGCAATTGGAAGCCTGTGGTGCTTTGGTGTTTCACTAACACTGCAGGTCTAGGGCCAGTGGTCTGCCCATGGGTTCGGAGGATGGTGGTAGGCAGTGTGGCATCTGGGGACACCTCCTTCTGAGGGCTGCAGCCATGGTTGATTCCCTATGGTCTTTTTTTGAAGTCCTATATCCTTTCCATTGTTTTGTTGGGTTGGGTTTATTCTCATTTGTTTTGTTTCATTATGTCAAATCTGATAGCAGGAGCAGCTATTTCACAGATAACAAGATACATTATGGTAGCAATTTTGGATTTTTTTTTTTTTGGCTTGTTTTGAAGTCCTTTATTGCATTCATGGTTTTGTTTTTATTGTTTCTATTCTATTCTGTTCTGTTTTGTTTGATTTTTTTTTTTACTATGTCCAAAGTTATCTGCAGCTATTTTGAAGACATTAGAAGGCATTATGGTAACTATTGTTGATTTTGTAATGTTTTTAGGCCTGTATCTCTTATATTAGTTTGTTTTATTCTCTTTAAAAAAAGAAAAAAAAAAACCCCAGCTAATTGATGCAGGCCTATTAAACTTTTCCCCATCAACTTATGCTACCCTTCTTATATAGGTCCAATTTCCATGAATTTAGATCTGTTTCTTGTTTGCTTGTTTGTTTGTTTCCTTTTTTGTAAGTAATGTACTAGTCTGTATCTTTGCAAACATCAAATAGTTTTGATCATTTTAACTCAGTGGCCCTTAAGGAATATTTGACAGCCTAATCCTTTTAACATAAAGGTAGAAATCAGAAACATTGCCAAGCATTCTACAAGGTAGAGGAACGTCCCATTGTACCATTTCTCCCCCAGAATTAAATTGGATTTGCTTGATATTTTATTCTTTCATATCAATTTTCGGACTAGATTGTTGAATTCCAGGAAAACCTCTTTTAACGATTTTCTTGAGTTTACATTTAACTTATGGATTCATATGTCAGGAATCAAGAGTTCATTATATTGACTCTCTCTCCTTACTGTTAGATTTACATTTACTTTGTTTTTCCTAGAGGCCCTTTAGTTAAATTTTATATATTTCCTCTGAAAGAGCATTCATATTTCTGTGAAATGCATGATTATTATCTGATTTCCTTTTGCTGTTTTAAAGGTAATCTTTCTGATGATCTATTTTGTTGTATGCCATTGCTATATATGAATGTGAACTTGTGATATTTTATTTCATTTTGTACATTAATCCAACAATTTTACTGAAACATATACATGATATTTTTTCCATAGATGCCTTTATTTTGTGCAGACATATCTCTGTCATCTTAGAATACTAATTTCTTTATTCAAAACATTATGCTTTGAACTTACATTCTTCAGTGTTAGTGGCTGTGACTCCACTTCAGTGTGAGAACAGTAAAACTGTTGTCTCCACTTAAAGGAGTCATATTTTCTGGAGGCTTTGAGTAGAAATATTTATCAGTTTTAATGAATACTCTTTACTTCCGGGGGACATATAATAACATCTATAAATTTTATTTATATTATTGTAATTACATATTTGCAGGACACAATGGCAACACTTATCGTGGGGAGTTGGTACATGTAAGTAACACATTTTAATTCTTTGTTCCCTACCACTCCTATCCCTCCCTACTCTAATTCTTGGTCTCATTCCCATTTACAAAACTCTATTTCCATTTTTTTCTTCATTTTTCTTCATGTTTCCCTATTTAGTACTCATTCCTTGTGATTGCAGAGTAGCATTGGTCATCTTGGTAATGTGTGATAGTTAGTAGTAAATATTTAGTAAATAGGGAAACACGAAGGTTTTTACTAAATAGGGAAACATGAAGGTTTTTCTTTAATACTGAAAGCTTTCGCTCTAAAATCAGGATGAAGACAAAGATGTCCATTTGAAAGATTCCAGTTCAACACAGTCCTTGAAATATTAGCCAGAGCAATCAGGCAAGAGAAAGAAATAAAAAGGATACACATAGGAAAGGAAGAAGTCAAAGTATCATTATTTGCAAATGATATGATCTTCTACTAACAAGACAAAAAAAATCTACCAGAAGACTTCTCAAATTAATAAGCAAATTCAGCAATACGGTAGGATACAATATCAACACATATACATCAGTAGTGTTCCTATACACTAACGGTGATCTCACTAAGAAAAGTTAGAAAAATAATATCATTCACAACAGCATCAAGAAAAGAAATGCTTAAGTATTAACCTAACCTTGGAAGTGAAAATCTCTACAGCAAAAATTGCAATGCTCTGAAAAAGAAGTGATTATATTCTCTTTGGCAATGTGACAGGTACTGTACATGATTTCCTCTCATTCTATGTTGCCACAAAGAAGTCACTCTCTGGGTAAAAGTCTATCCTGTTTTGTTTTGTTGTTTTGTTTTTTAAGGCTACACAAGCTTGAGGTTTTCTTTGAACCAGCAGTGCTGGCCCATCCATTATTTCTCCTTCTAGCAGCAAACTTTTCCAGGCTTACCTCTTCTCCAGAAAGTTGGCCTTGTCTTTGGTTGGGCCTGTTCTTTGGTAGTCACTTCTGTGATGCAGGGAACCAAGGTGCAAAGCCAGCTATTGTTGCATTATTCTGTGAAAACTGTACTCATTCCTTGTGATTGTAGAGTAGCATTGGTCATCTTGGTAACGTGTGATAGTTAGTAGTAATTTAACTAGACAGTGGTGATCAGATGTTTGGTCAAACACTCATCTAGATGCTGCTATAAAAATATTATTAGTTGTAATTAACACTTAAAATCAATGGACTTTAAGTGAAGTAAATTATCCTACCTGATACGGATATAGACAAGCTTCATTCAGTCAGTCGATGAGCAAAGATTCAGCTTTCCTAAGGAAGAATAAACTGCGTCCAGGCTGAAAGATAACAAATCTGCCTCAATTTCCAGGTTTTGGGCTCAAGACTATAGCACTAACTTGTTCCTGAATCACCAGGTTGCTAGCTTGCCCAAATCATTAAAGAGATTTAGACTTTCATTCTCTCTCTTTCTTCTTTATCCTATTATTTATCTTCCTTTCCCTCCAATCTCTCTCTGTCATCAGTGTGGGGAAGGATCTTTGTCTTAGATGCAGATGTGTGAATGATCTGTGCCTATCTTCACCAAGAGGTGGCACCTGGGGAGCCGGAGGTTTTATTCCTACCAGCTGAACATGAGTGTAACTGCTTTCCCATGACTTCAATAACTTATATGTAACTGAATTTTGAATTGATTTTTGTATTTTGGATATATTGTTATGTTTTCTAAAACCATATTGGTATAAAAGAAAGGCTTAGAATTCCATTTCAATATATTAAAATATAGTTTACTTGATTTTTAATTTTTCCTCCTCAAAATCTGGTAGTTAATGTATTTTCAGAAATTAATTCTTTTCCTATAATTTTATTCATTTAATCATGTGCACATCATAGAACCCTTTCAACACTTAAAAATGTGTTTATTTAATCATTATATCTGCTTTTCAGTCAATATTTATTTTAATGTTGCTTTTCCTTAATCATATGTGTCAAAAATGTCCTTCCCTTGTCTTTACAAGTCAAGCTTTAAGATTTTAATTATTTTTTTAAATTTCACCATTTGTTTTCTATTTCCTCACATACATTATCTTGTCTTTCTACTGTGGATGTGGATTTGCATCTTTCATTTTTGAATTCCTAGCTTGTTTCAGAATTTGTGTTCTGATAAGGATAATGTCATGGCTTTGATCTGAAATGTCACCCCAGGTCTGTGTTCGGAAGGCTTGGTTCTCAGCTTAGGGACCTGTTGGAGATGACATAGCCTTAAGAAGTGGCACCCAGTGGGAGGAGGCTCTGCTATTGGAGATGCATCCCTGAAAAAGATATTATTGCCCCATCCCCTTCTTTCTCTCTTTGCTTCCAGCTGCTGCAGAGGGACCTGACTTCTGCTGTGCTTCCCACTTTAATGTGCAGCAGCGCCACAAGTCTACAGCAACAGGGCCAAGAGACCAGGGACTGAAACCTCGGAAGCCATGAGCTAAAATAAACCTTTCTTCCATGAAAGTTTTTATTGTAGATATTGTATCATAGCAATAAAGAGCTGACTGATGCAGAGCTGTCGATTTCTGTATCAGTACTGTTTTAGTAATGACTCATTTGTTTAAAGTCCTTGAGTGTAATAAATGTAACAGAGCACGATACAAAGCATGCACACACGTTTAGCAGACTATGCCAAATTGTTTCCCAAGGAGGCAGAGCCGGTCAGCACTTGCCTTAGCTCAGTGTCTTCCTTGATGCTTAACACAGGCCGGGAACCTGTGAGAGGACTGAGGCCTCCTGCCCTGCTGTGAACTCCGTGGGGGATGTGTCCTTCAGAGCGCGCTGACTGGGGCACAGAAGTTCACTTTCAGGGTTGTGCAGAGCTCTGCACTTGATTCCCTGTGAGTAACTGCCTTCCTCATTTCCCCATGACAGACACCTTGCACACTTTCCAACACTGCTCAGTCACATTTTTAGGGCATGTGTAGAGCTATGGAACTGTGTTTTTTTTATTTACATTTCACTGAGTATTAATAATATAGAATACATTTTCATATGTTTGTTAGACAGTTTTGTATCCTCTTTTGTGAGTTTCCCCTTCTGGGCTATTGTCCAACTTTAATTGGATTACCAATGTCCTTCTTATTAATTATGGGAAGTCCTCTTTATGTATTTGTCATGAGACTTTTGTTAGATTTTTGTATTGCAAATATTTTCTCTTACTCAGACTTTCCCTTGTCATAATTGAAAAGTTTCTTGTAATAAATTAATTTTTTTAAATTTTAGGCAGAATTAACATGAAAACACTTTTTTCTTGATAGTCATTTTTTTCGTTTCTTATTTATAGCACCTTTCTCCTTTTATCTTCTGCTTATAAAATTCATGAAGTGTCCTTTTACTATTCTTGAAATTACTATTTATCTATCTCTTGGCTTAATTCTAAAAATCAAATTAGTCTTTCACAAATACAAATTTGAAATTATTTATGTTCACTTTTCTACTCCATTAGCATTTCCTAGCTTTCTACTTCCTTAACTATTTTGTGTTTAACTGGCTATTCTTTGCTTACCATTCTCTTCTTCTAACTTCACCATCCATGTTTTGAAAGAAAATATTTTATTATTATTGTATTGATAATATTTTCTAATTCCTATAAGATTTCTTTGTCTCCAGTCTAACACAAAGAACAGAGAATTTGGTTTCTGTTATTGGTCTGTAACTTGATTCCACTGTGATTAGAGGAACACTTTAAGTATAATCATTCTGCCAGAATTTGCTTTAAGGCATAGTTTAAGATTATTTTATATGACAAATACCTTGTATCTGGCAGAAGAAATATGTATTTTACTATCATTTGCTATAAGTAGGATTCTATATGTGGCAAATATGTCAGGTTCATAAAGTTTGTTTAGATTATTGTCTTGATTTTGTTACCTTTTACTGTCAATTACTGAGGAAAGTGTGTTAATATCTTCAATCTAATGCTGACTTTGCTTATTTTTCACTTTACTCCTTTCAGTATTCACTATACATATTTCAAAACATTATTATAAAAACTTTAGTGGTGGGTTAACCCTTTTAATCACACTATTTTTCTTTTTTCAGAACTATCTTTTCTCTTAGACTCTGTTGTACATGTAGTGTGGTTAACTTTCTTTTGATTATTTGAATGCCTACAACACCTATCACTGCCTTTCTACTCCAGTGAGTTGCAAATCTTTTCCTAGTTTCTTTAGGTCTCAGCAGGGTCCTTCTGCCTGAATTGGCACCATACATATGAAAACATTTTGGAAGATGCGGAATACAGGCATAGCGCTCCATAATTTCTTCCTTTCTGGGATCTTGGTCCTTACATATTTGTTCCTTTGCCACTTTTAATCTTGTTTTTATAACTTTTCTCCAACAGGAACATTGGGCTGTTCTAATCTATGCAAAAATGAAACAAACTTTTCAAAAGTCATCTTTTTTGTAAGAAAATTTCTTGCCATTAGTCTTTACAATATTTCTCTTCCTTTTACTCTAAATTATCATTTGTCGATTGGAACTTTTGCAAGACTTTTGAGTATTTCTTAACTGTGCTATTTCTTAATTGTAGAGTTCAGACTCCAGTGAGAGTTACTAAACATTTTCTTACAGAAACAGACTTACCAGGCTTGGTGGATACTGCAGTCTTTGTCAAGGCTGTTTACCTCTGATCTGCAGGTTCAAAAAGCTGTTGTAGACATTACACAAATGAAAGGCTGTGACTGTGCTCATAGAGACATTTTATTTGCAAAAATATGGATGTTATTTTAAACAAGATAAGACACATCACAGATTATTTAATTTATGACTTTTTCATACTACATATTATTTTTATTTCATCAGAGTAATTCTGTCTGCTGCAACCCAGGTTCCTAAGTGATACTGTTGGCCTTTAAAGAGAAAAGAACCCTAGTAATGAAAGGTTGAATTTGCAAGAGATTCTTACCAGTATGTTCACTGCCCTCTGACTGGGACTAATCACATGATCCCACCCACTCTTAAAGCCACCCTAAAATGCAACCTTGTACATACATGCCTGTACATGCCACAATGGTTGTCAAAGACAGAAGTATGGCAGGAATGCTTCCTTTTGTGAATTGAAGCTATTCTTTTGTATTTTCTCAACATTAAAATCCCTAGCTCTGTCTTTTAATTTGCTAATTATGACCTCAGATATATCTACACATTAAAAACACCCATTAAAGTTTTAAATTTAATAGCTAATTTTGACATCTAAAAGGACTGTATCTTAGTTACTTTTTCTCCTTGCTCAGACAACATATCCAATACCCAAAGTTAAAGGTTTATTTGGCTCACAGTTTATAGAGGTTTTAGTTCATATTTGGCTGGCACTAAGGTAGGGTGTCATAGCAGGGTGGCATTAGAGAGGGGAAATGGTTCATGGTGGGAAGAAGGCAACAAAGTAGTGAATAAGAAAAGCAATAAATAGTAAGGGAAAAGTAACAGGAAGTGACCTTTCTGTCACTTATATTTTATGCAGGCTACCTACCCTTACGGTGATTAGCGCTCACACTGAAGGCGGGGCAGTCTTAATCCTAGCATTGCACCAAGACTCAATCTCACCATTACATTTTTGATCCCAATAGCACATACCCTAGATCCAGCCACCCCTGAAATGCCCTACCTAGGACTGAGTGAGGCTTTGAGGAGACATCTAGAGCAAAGTATAACATACTGGGACATTTTTGTTTCTTTTTCTGGTTTTCAAATCTGCCATTTAAAAGTACTGCTCTAGGTTGGGCATGGTGGTTCACGCCTGTAATACCAGAACTCAGGGGGTTGAAGCAGGAGTATTCCCATGAGTCCAAGGTCAGCATGAGCTACATAGTGAGTTTAAGGCCAGTTTGGACTGCATAGTGAGACTCTGTCTCTAAAAACAGGAAAAACAAAAACAAATGTGTTGTCTTGCAAGTTTCTTGATGTTTTCTAAACTTCATGTATTTATTTAACTTCCCTCATGGTTTTTACCATGTTACGTGGCGGTCTGTGTAGCCTAAATCCCCTCCAGTTCCCCATTCACGGTGTTTCAGTGTGACAGCACGCGTTTACTCCTCCAGCTATTCTTCCTCTTCTTGAGTATTTGGCACTGAGTATTTGGAGACAGTTTATCCCACCATGGTACAAATAAGAAAGCCCTTCTTTCATCTTTTTTGATTTGGTTTGGGTTATTTGAGACAGAATTTCACTGTGTAGTTCAAGCTGCATTTGAACTCACGTTGTAGCCCAGGCTGACCTCAAATTCATAGCAATTCTCTTGCTTAAGCATCCTGAGTGCTGGGATTCCAGGCATGTGCTACCAAATCTATCTTATTTCATCTTTTAAAGTCGGTAACAAAATTAACATCATATTACTGGGAAGGAAAACCATGTGGATAATTTGGAAAGGGAAAAATTTCATTTAAAGTAAATAAGTTTCCTGTAAAATCTATCATCACAAAGTATATTCAATACTAAATCTTAATGTAAAATATGATATTTGTTCTTTGTGAGACACTTTGTACATTATTCCACATAATATTCAAAATTTCACATTTTAATCATTTTTAAAATGAATGCAATAAAAATATTAGACTAACTTGACCTAAGTTATTCATTTGTTACATGTTACAGCTTGGATTAATACCCTGAATTTCACTCAATGTAGTTATTCATAAAGGTATTTTATGAAGCTTTCTTCAGTTTCATAAAATATAGTTTATTTATTTACTATTTGGTAAAAATGCAGCAAAAATTTTAAGTTTTCAAACAAATTGCTAAAAAAAAAACCATCCTGGAATTACATAATCAATTCTCATCCCATCCCATGATATGTCAAGCAAACTTTACAATTTATCTGCAAATGATTAAGTGTAAAAGCAACATAAAATATGAGCTATCTGACATAACATTTACCTAAACAATTTATGTAACACCTAATGTATATTTTAAAGGGGTTGTAAATATTAAACATCCACAATATAAATTTAGGTCAGGCAAATGAGACAAGATTCTCAGACTTTAGAACTAGAAATTATGCTCATGTAACTGCCCCTCCATTCTGTAATTATCCAAGGCAATTGCTAAAATATTAAATGCTGTCGGTGCTCAAATCTAAAGGTATGCTTAGTCACCAGGAGTTAGGCAGCTTTCTGTTTAGTTGTGTAAGTAAATGTTTGCTATGATTCTCCCAAATTTAGCATTTAATTTCCAAAGAAACAAGAGTGGGTGAAGGTTGTATTTTTAAATGAATAATTTGGTTATCTGGTTGGCTTGGAGGCCATTTCCTCAGTGGGTACCTCAAAGAACTTAAAGCCAGTGAGAACATCCACATTAACTTCTGAGTCATGGCAGAGGATACGCTGAGGGTCAAAATGACAACTAACTTTCTTCACCTCCCATAACCTTTATTAGCATCAGCATATTAATGATAACAGCTCACTAATAAAAGTATGAAAGGCAAAATGTAAATCACATTTTACATTTTGATGTGTGAAAGAAAACAAAAATATTATAAACTAATATTTAGAATGAATTGTACTAATGAAAAAGAAAACCCTAAATGTTTCATCTATTAAACCTAGTGTTCAATTCATAAGAATGGAGTCTGAATTTTTACTAATTTCAGTGTTGTTTTAATTTGCTAGAGATAAGCAAGACCCAGCATGCCAAGCATATCACTTGTGCATATAAATTTTCAAGGCAGATTCCCAAAGGCTTCTTCCAGCCAAATATCAGCCTTTTACTACTGCCCATAATGAAATTTTGGGTCACAATATAGTGATACAGAATGATTTTAGGAAGCTATCTTTGAAAGAAAATTGAACTTGGAGTTGGGAGACATGAATAGTAATTCCAACTTTACCTCAAACATCTGTTTGACTTTCAACAATTAAGTTAATCTTTCAGAAATTCTGATTCTGAAACTATAAATGAGAATTATTATTCCATCTACTGTAGAGTAGATCAAATCAGATAATACTCAAGAAAGCATTTTAATTTGAAAATGCTATACATTTGGGAAGAATTATTATTTTTTGACTGAGAGCTACCCTTCAGCTGAATGCACCTGTAAAAATCTTAAGGTGCCCAAAAGTGGCTTTTAAAAGTACAGACTTGGAGCCTGAGATTTAGCTCAGTGGCATAGGTGGCTCTCTTGCAAGTGTGTAGTTGTGAGTTCCATCCCTGGTACCAAATAAATAAATAAGTAAAAGTCCAGGCTCCCCAGACTTCTGACTAGTAAGAAAGTATCAGGCTAGAACATATGATAGGAGGAATAGGAGGGAGAGGAAAGGGAAGGAGGGAAAAAAGAATGCTTGTGTTCTACCAAAATATGAAAGAACCTAATTTCCATATGGAATTGCTAAAAGACAGACCTCAGGAATGAGATTTGTGCTTTCTAAAATATTTTGAAAGAAGCTGCCTTTCCTCCTTCTGCCATGTGAGGGCAGAGCATTTATCCCTTCCACCATGTAAGTAAACACACAATGAGGCCTGGATAGAGCCGCCTTCCTTACTTTTCTCTCATTGCTGGGACAAAATACTCAATGCCCATATTAAGGAAGGACAGTTTTATTTAACTCACGGTTTGTGGAAGTTTCAATCCATAATTAGCTGGCCCCAAGGCAGGGTGCCATTGCAAAGGGGCAACCGTTCAAGGTAGAAGAAGACAGAAAAACCAGAAAGTACAAAAAAAAAGGAAAAGAGCAAGTCTTTTTTCCTCCCTTATATTGTAAGCAGGCTACCCCCACACCCCAGGATGGGCATAGCACTCACACTGTCTCCATATCCTCGTCTTGCACTGGCTGAGGGTGTTTACAAAGAAAGGGCCCTGGCTTCCTGGTGAGTCATTTAGTTAACTTCTAAACTTCTCAAGTCGAAATAATGTATCAACTATTACAATCCACTCCTTGTCAACTTGGAAAACAGACGCATTCCTTTTCATTAGTCTCCAGATAGAAAGACATGGTTATTCATTTGATTTTACAATTTGAACATTATAACTCATATTTAAAAATCCTTAACAACCAGTATTAAGTGTAGCAATATTATACATTATTACATTAGAACCAGAACATTCTTCCTCAAGTCCCACAAAACCTCATACACATCCCTTTATGTAAAAGACATTTAGTCCATCTGCAAGAGTGGCCAAAGTCCTAAATTTCAGCTTTGCTGAAAAGTCCAAGTCCCAAGTCTCCTCTGAGATGTAAGGCAAACCCTTAACTGCAAGACCCTTACAAATTAAAAGTTAAGCACTTCAAACATTCAATGGCACAAGATAAACATTTTCATTCCAAAAACTATACATAGGGGAATACAAAGGATTGGGACCAACACAAGTTCCAAATCCAGTAGGGCAAACATTAAATCCTTTTGTTCCATGTACACTATTTGAAGCAATCTGTGGCAAACTGAGAGCTCCAAGGGCTTGAGTGGCTCCACCTCTAAAGTACTTTTGGTGCTTACAGCTCCCACAGCTTCTATTTTAGGCCCCCAGTTGCTTCCTCTTGCAGCTTTCCTTAGACCATCCATGTTCCTGATTTTCCTAAACTTCTGAGGTCCCCACTGCACCTTTGGCTTCAGCCTCACAGCTTCACACACTGCCCTCTCAGAGGTGCACTGCCTGGCCTTCCAAGCCTTCTGAAATTGAGGTGGAAGACTTTTTAACCCCAAAATTCTTGCATTCTGCATACACTTAAAAACAACACTATATGGATGATGCCAAGGTCTGCTGCCAGCTGGAGCAGTAGCCAGACTTTCCTCTCTCTTGACTGTAGTGGTTGAGTACCTGGATCACTGGGCACTGTTAATCCAATTCAGAGGAACAAATTTTCCATGCCGCCACCATTCTGGAGCATGGTGCTCTGTGGCTTTCTACTCAAAGTAAAGTCTTTCACTTTTGAAGTTTTGAGGCTACAAAGGGTGAAGACTTGCAGCTTCTTGTGATACCCTCAGGCCATCTTTTTTATTCTCCCATTCCTTCTCAGAAATGGAGATTTTTAACTCTATCTTTGAGTCCACAGACTATCTGAAGCATCCATTCTGGCCAAACTGACATTTTAAGCCATCCTGATTGACCATGTGCTCTTATTCTTAACACAAATCTGGCTAAAAGCTCACAACAATAGCCATGCCACAGCCTCAACATTTGTCTGCCTTGAAATTTTTTCTGCCAGATTAATTAGTCCATAACCTTTAATATTAATGTCAGGCAAAGTTTCTGAACATGAGCAAAATGCAGATAAATTTTTTGCCAACCTATCATTTGAAATCCAATAGCCATTGCAGTCCTTCCCAGCAGAAATTTTCTAAGCCTGCTCTTAATCAGCATGATTTCTATCAGCCTTCTGGCCTACTGAGCTCTGAGTAGAATCTCCCATACAGAACAGCCTAAGGCTTTACAGATCTACTCTTTCAGGTAACGTCTCTGAATACCTCCATACACTTCCCATAAGCCATTCCCAAAGACTCTTGAACCACATGATCAGATATAATCACAGCAATGACCTCACTTCTGGTACCAGTTTCTGTCTTGGTTACTTTTCTCTCAATGCTAAGACAAAATACTCAATGCCCAAAATTAAGTAAGGAAAGGTTTCTTTAACTCACAGTTTGTGGGGGTTTCTGTCCATAATCAGCTGGCTCCAAAGCAAGATAGCAGGACAGAGGGGCAACAGTTAAAGGCAGCAGAAAGACAGCAAAAGCAGCAAGTGCAAAGTGGGAGAAAGGCAAGTTCCTTTTCCTTCCTGTAAGCAGATTACCCTTCCCCTATGATGGAAGTAGCACTCCTGCTATCTCCACGCCCTCCTCTTGAACAGGATGAGGGTGTTTACAAAGAAAGGACCCTGGATCTCCTCTGAGTCATTTAATTAAACTTCTAAACTTCTCAGATTGACACAATTTATCATCCATTACAGGAGCATAGGGCAAGTTCTTACCAATGCCAAATCTGCTGGTGCCTTGGGTTTGGATTTCCCAGGCCCTGAAACTGTAAGAAATGAATTATTCAGTCTCAGTATAAGATATTTTTATAGCAGTAGTAATTATATATATACACACACATACACATCACACTATCATCCAATGAAACCCATGAAAATATTTTAATAGGTTGCAGTAAGTTTCCTGTTTCTTTCTTGCACTCACACACAATGAAAGGAAATAAATTTATAAATTGGTCTTTTTTCACATCCTGGTATATTATGAACACTTTCAATAGTATGAAAATTTACTTCTAATGTTATTCTATTAACTGTCTATTATGTCATCATTTTATATGGAATGATACAGATTTTTCCCTGTTATTTGTGAATTTATTTGACATTACAAATAGTGTGGAACAAATTTCTTGATGCCTGTGGACTTGATAACCAGACATTATCATCACCTCTTTGCCCAAGATAGAATCAGTTTATACATGCTGTTCTGCTCTAAGTTTTTTGTTTGTGTTCCATGTGTTTGTTTATTTCAGTGGTAGGTATCAGACCCTGGACCTCATGAATGCTATGCAAGTGCTCTTCACTGAGATATAGAATCAGCATCTCACTGTAAGCATTTATGGTAAATCTTTTACTTTCAAATGTCTCCCAATTTGGTAGAACATTATATTTTATTGTATTTTGGTGATTCATGATAATTCTATCTAAAAATCCTAAAATGGAATAGCCATGTAAATGATTGATTATACTTGTATATTAACTTATATAAAACATATTCCCCTCTGAAAATGAAAAAAGATAAAGTAGCAGTATATATTATGGGAAGATTTCAAATCTTGAATATCTGTCTATTTCTACTTCAGGCCTACCATGAATCCTATATGACCACAATATCGGAGTCATCTTGAGCAAAAGATATTCACCTAGTGATATATCTTTCCATCACCAAGAATGATTTTGGAACTGAACTAAGGTTGTAGCTCAGAAACAGAGCACTACCTAATACACAAAGCCTTGAATTTGATCTTCAGAAATGATAAGAAAGAAGGAAAGAGGGAAAGACAGAAAGAGAGAGAGAGACAGAAAGAGAGACAAAGAAAGAACAGAGGAGAGGAGAGGAGAGACAGAGACAGAGAGAATGATTTTAATTTCGTTCCCTGTCTCAGCCTAATATCTTCCCAAAACGGCATTTTGCATTCTGCACATATTAGTCTCCAGCCTGAAACACACTCAGCTTCACTCTTCACCTGCCTCCCACTCTTTCATTAGTTCTTTTATTAACTTTTCCTTTGTCTTGCACCCATGTGATTCTATGTGATGCCTGTATCTTCCCATCTCTTCTGTAGTTCGGGTTCAACCTATGACTGTTTCTTGCCAGGAGGCTAGGAGTAGAGTGCTTTGTGATACTTTAGGAATTGTGCAATAAATAGAAACTATATGTATTGTTTTGTAAGCCTAATTTTTCACATGTTGATGTTTTATAATCTTTTCCCACAGTTTTTACCTTGCTGTTGAAAGCACACACAAAATTTTCCCAGGAGAATTTCCATTTTACTTCTCTATTGCTCTGTAATCTTGAAGATTTTGTGTCCCAAATGTGTAATTCTGAGATAGAAAAGACTTGTTCAAACTACCAGACTTAGATTAAATGGGAAATAATCATTTACTCTTTTAAATTACTGGAATTGGAGGAGTTTGTCTATTCCACCAGGAAGTGTTAAATAACCTGCTTATTATGAACCATGGTTTCTAAAAATATGACACTGACCTAAAACTATGTATAGCTTTGGACACGAAGTTGAGAAGAAACCTGCTGGAGGCTGAGAAGTTAGCAAATTCCATTTAACAAATAAAACAGAGAGAACAGGTGTAGCATAGAGGGAAGAATTTAAAAGTTTTACTAGTGAAGCATTAGCTGCTACTGGTAGATTGAGAAGATATTACAAACAAGACATGAGCTCAATGAAAAACTAGCCTATTTACAACCAGAATTAAATTGAAATGAAATGGAGAACATTCAGCAAGCCGGAACTTTAAAGGCTTGGGAAACTCTTCTCTGAAGCCCAAATAGTTAAGAGCAAGATTGAAAGAGGATTTGAATGGAAAATTCCCAGTAGGTTAAAGTGATTCAGGGCAAAGATCAGACTAAGAGTTAAGATGTCTTTAATTAAGCTGAGAGGGAGGTGTGAGAGCAACAGTAAAATAACGACTCTAACACCTCAACCTCTCAGAACGTCTGAGTGCAGTTACTGACACATAGAACCGCGAGCAAATGAATCAGAATTCAAATGTTTGAAAGAAGGAAACATCTAAGAAGCCCCAAGCTTAGAATTAAAATGTTATTTCAGAAAAGATTCTCAAACTCTTAGAAAAAAATGCCCAGACAGCAGGTCTAGGACCCGAAGGAGAAATGGAGAGGTGAGACTTGCGAGAGAGTGGAATCACAATTTTTCTGGATCTTTACCTCACCTGGGGGTAGGAGAGGACCTCTGTCTCTCCACACAATCACTGTGACCAGTGACTGCTGCACCTCCCCATTCAACTAGCTTCGCAGTTATCCCAACTCTGGTCATACCGCCATGCTGCGTGTGTGTGTGTGTGTGTGTGTGTGTGTGTGTGTGTGTGTGTGTTTGACCCTTTTCTCTGAATGGAGAGAAGACTGTGTGTTGTTAGAGTCCTGTGCCATTTATCCATCTGTATCTCTTGACTCTTCGCTCCAAATTCACCCTTGACATCTGCTCTGGGAAAATGGATCTGGGCTCAACAAGTTATCCTTCTTTGATTGGTGCAGCAGCAGCACTGGAGAGCTTCTGAGAGAAACAGGATTTCACAACCTGCTCCTGGTGTGCTTCCTGAACATGCTGTTGTATTATATGCAGCTTCTTTTGCATCAGGCCCTGGCAGGGCAAGGCAGGCAGCAGCTCCCAGCCTCTAGGATTGCTCAACATCCACTCTGAACATTTTGTGCTAGAGTACCTCCAGTGAGATATCTCCTTGTTAGCAGCTTTACTTGAGGACACTCTTCCACTATATTCCAGAGGGCACATTTACAGTAAGATCTGAATACCAGTTATTTCTATAGTTTCCATCATTCTTTCGACAGATATCATATTACCCAATCTTTGGTTCCTACAATCCCCTATTACGGTTAATAGTGTGTTGTATTACAGCTTCCCTGTTCAAATTACTGTTTTTTTTTTTTTCTGAAATGACCAGACAATATAATGTACCAACCAGGATGAATATTCAGTTATGTAACTGGAGAAGAATAAGTATCTGGTCCACATGGAAGAAAAGATAATGAGGACACTTACTGAGTAAAGGACTTACCTTAACAAAGAGTTTGGGCTTCCTAAATGTATCTTCTAGTCTTTATTTTCTTTGCAAAGAGAGTACAAGTTGCTTAGCACCTTGCTTTTAAATCAAAATCATAGAACATACAATACCAGAAAGTGTGGCTTATCTACTGACTTTCTCTTATACATATTATAAGATCCTTGAAGTCAGGGATAATTGTTAGTGAGCAGCTCTGTATTCCAGATGCCCAGCCTAAACAATACGGAATACTTGTTGATAAAAGCAACCATTTGCTCATCACTACAACAGGTTGGGTTTCTTGAATACTCATTACATACTGGGAATTATTCAAAATGCTTTGATGAATCATCCAGCTAAAATGACAGCTCTATGAGGTCCATATTATTATTACCTGCATTTTACAGATTAATAAGTTAAAGAGCTCAGAATATACAAGTTTCTGAAAAAGAGAAGGAGTTTTAAAGACAGACAAAGCTAAAGTCCTCCATTAGCAATTCCGTACTCCATTCTCTCTAGTAGCCATTAGAAATCTGCCCCAGTGATGAGTACCTTTTTCTGGCTTTCTTTTACCTTCCAGGCTAGTTTCCATTCAGGTGCTCCTGAGAATACAGAAAAACAGGCTGATGGAGGAAGCAATTGTGACCAAAGCCTCATAAACTGACATATCTGCAGGAGATGTCATGTTAGACCTCACAGTGAGGTAAGTAAACAGATTGACTCCACAGGGGTACCAAGGAGAGCAGGTATATCAAGATCAGATGGCAGAATGGAAACACAGAGGCATGAGGGACAAGACAGGGAATATGAGTCACAGTGAGGGTTTCCTATAGGCAGACAACACTGGAGTTTCTCTTTGCAAGGTCCTTGGGGAACACAAATATTTGTTTGCTTTAGCACAATTCTCCAGTAAAACTGGAGAGCTCAATTTTTTTCTTCGGGCCAGTACACTTTTACCAGCACCCAAGTTTCATTTTATAGATCCTAAACTACACTGTCAGATTCAAAAGGCTTTCTGGATGCTTCAATTTTGATGACCACTCATCCTGAGAGGTCTGTCTGATGCATCAAAGGATCATGCCTTGCTCTCCTCAACCCCAATAATGATACTGACTTGGAGTCAGCCTTGACCTTGTTAAGAATCTTGTCCTAGGGGTTTGGAACAGCTGAGTCTCCTTCAGGGAGAGGAGCAGCCCTGTCCCCATCTTTATATCAGATAAAAAGTATGTTGAGCTGTCTATAACAGAAACTTTGGACAAAAAGATTTTGTTTTTCTCCCCCAAGAGCAAAGCTAGGCAGTAACCATTGTTATTTAAGTGGCTCAAACATATTAAGATGTTGCCATTTTCTGTCTTTGTCTTCTGGTCAAAGGAAGCTGTCACAGCTCCCATCAACATAACTATGAACAAGATAGAAGACTGTGGAAGAGGCAGCCCATCATTTTTTCTCTCTAATTAGGAAGGCAGACCTTCAACAGCTCATCTCTTCCCACACCCCTCTCCACAGATTTCCACAGGGTGCAAGGCTTTTCAGAGATGTAAGAGAGACTGACAAGTTAGGAATCAAATTTATGGGGATCAATTTTCAGCAGTCATGTGTCGGGTTGGGTATGTTGTTGCATCCCTGAACTATCAGCAATGAGACACTAGATGGGGAGCCCATTTTATCAGCCATATCTCTGTCTAATACAATATTTTGGCCTCACTCTTTTCTTAGTTCTTTCTGCCTTACTTCTTGCCATTTGGTCTGAAGGTTCGTGCATGTCTTGCCTTTTGTCCAGGGACCATGGTGTAGAAGAAATGGAGTTCTCAGGGAGTATTCAAGATGTGACATGTAATACTTCCCAAGTTGACCTAAAAGTTGGAATTTTCCTGCTGACCTTGCCCCATCCTGTATGCAAGTGCTTGCTGTATCTCCTGTGGTGTAGAGTTCTTAATCCTTTGTTAGGAGCATCAGAGAGCTCAGTAGCACACAAAAGATAGCAATTCATTGGCCACAGTATACGGAGCCCAGAATTTCCACAACCAGATGTATGCTGGGCACATTCTGCATACTTCATTCTTTTTCTCTTGTTCTTTTTCCCCTTTTTCTCTCTTATTTGTTTTCCCTTCTTTGTCCTCTGTGTATGTGCACAAATGCAAACACACACAAATTATTCTGTTTATAGTCTCCTGATTACTTTACTGTCTTTCAACGGCAAGGGTGGAGTCCAGGAATGGTGGCTGAGATGTTTCAGATTAAATGGCGCAACAGAGACCCGAGACAGGATCAGCAGACATGGGGCTGTGCCTGTCGAGCAGAACAGCCTGCCCTCCATGCCACCCTGCACCGTCTCTGCCTGTGCAGCTGGCTCCTGCTGACTTTCCTGCTGGTGACAGGGCACGTCACATGGTGCAAAGGACAGGGCTTAATGTTGTTTTATCCTAGACTTTTGCTGAATTCCCCACAGCTGCTGTTGGGAATCTTTTGTTTATATTTGTAAACTAAGTCCATTTGACATGGGAGTCACCAGAGGGAATACATTTGGAATGCTGAAATGCCATTTTTACAGTCACACTTCTAATCATAACTGCCCTTTAAAATCCACATAAAATTATCGCCTCAAGTTGCCCTGCTCTCAAGCCTCAGTCTGGTTCCCTCTGCAATCCCACAGCATAACAAGATCAAGATTTCATTTTGAGTCAGACTTGACATTGACTAAACATGAACATGGGCTCTTTATGATTCTATAAACTCTTTCCTTAACAGGCTGCAAGTGTAGCATGGAAAACAGAGAAACATTCCAAACCAGAGACCACTGTGTTGAACTGCTTGGGGTGGCCTGGCAAGCAGTGTTTTTTTATTTCTTCATTTATTTTTGTTGTTATTGTTTTGTTTTTTAATAACTGAGTTTATTGGTGCAATTTAGATGTGAACAATGATCACATGTGTGATAGGAAATTTGTACCTGTCCATGATATATCTTAGTTCTGCTTCTGTTTTTGTTTTTGCTTTTGTTTTTAAGGAGGGAACCAGTGCGAAAGAATGAGGCCTCCGCCTCTAGGGAGCTTCGCATCTAAGGCAGTGGCCAGAGACTTTGCCCCGTTAGCGATGTGGCCTCCAGGCCTAGAACTCACTCTTACTTCTGCTTCTTCTCCACTCATTGTTTTCTCCCAGCAAATCCAATGCCTTATAGCAGGGTATATGGGTAAAATTAATTGTCAAATGAACAATAACATCTCCAGATGTGATTTCCAGAAAAAAAGTAAGTGATAAAACAAATCTCACCCATCTACAGTTTAACCATGATGAGAAAAGCAAAAAGAAGACACCTAAAAGCAGAGAAAATACAAGCTTTTTCATTCTCCTCTCAAGGCCACACACAGGGAAGTGACTAACAATTCACACACTCTGGTCTATTGTTCTAGGTGGATGATCCTAAACATGTGTTTATTCTTGGCTGTTAAGGAACCATTAAAACTCTTCTTGTTTTAACAATTTTCTGCATACTAAGAGATGCCATAAGGAATATATCATTTTATGCTATAATTTAGCCATTGGAAACATTTGGTGAACAGAATTCTCAGCCTACATGGCAAGTTTCCTTATAGAGATGAACTCAGTTCTTCTTAGCAGTTCACAGCTTCTACTTATCATAATTGTGAATGTTGAGCACAGGTTTGAAGAGTTAATAGATAACAAAATGCTATTAAAAATATAGCCTATCATGGGGCTGGGGATTTAGCTCAGCAGTGTAAGCGCCTGCCTTGCAAGTGTGTGGTCATGAGTTCAATCCCCCATATATAGCCTATCAAACCAGTCTGATGACTGTGTTATAACAACTGTGTTATTTTGTATCTATTACCAAGTTTCATCGTAGGATCATTTGATGGAGGATATTGGAGATGATTTTGTCCGACTTGTTCACTCTTCATATGGAAAAATTGAAGTTCAAGAAAAATTAAAGCCCTAGAATTGCTTTTGGTAGACTTAGAAATTCCTTCCAAGATTTACCTCCAAACAAAATTTCTTCCCATTGTAGCAATTCCTAGAGGAAAGAAGTGTGCATAAATACCAGTTGTGCAAACCTTAGAGATTGTGAAGAGATGTATTAAGAAGGGACTAAAGCCACATATAGCCACTCAAAGGAGTGAAACATGCCGTGAGTGACAAAACAAACCTTCAGAAAAGCAGGCAGATCAAGCATGATAAGGAGAAACTGTTCAGGTCACAGAGAACAGTCTAAAGTTCAGTTAGAGACTAATTTATGGATAGTGTCAAATGTCAGAATTAAAGATAATCTATATTGTTGATAATTCTATTATTGTGTACTCAATTGCATGTTCACAAGTTAAACTTCAATACTTAGAAGATTGATTTAAACTTGGCCTTAAATAATCACCATGGAGACCATATCTACCTAACAATTCTGCTTCCATCAGGCAGGCCTTCATATACAGTCAAGCACAGAACATTTTTATAAGCATTTAAATGCTGACTAAAAAATCTCCTCATCAGAAAGAAATCAGTCTGGCTTCGTGTAACTAGACTTAATGGAAAGAAATTTCTTTAAAAGGTTAATTTCTGCCTTCAGCAAAACCTTCATAATGGGCTATTGTATGGCAAAGAGTGAGCAGGAGAATGAGGAATGCTCAGTGGTTGATGTCACTGTGAAGCAATTTTGGAAAAAATACAGCACTCAGGACCAACCCACAAGGAGCAATCCTGCCCTTGCCCCATGGGGCTGACTAGATGTGACCTAATTGATTGTTTTCCTCTAAAGACTGTTGATTTGATTTGTTCTCAGCAGTTCTTTTTCCTAACAATTTTCTGGCCTCTACTCCGGGGCAAATCCCCATAACAAAAAGATAAGGAAATCCTTTCCATAACATTCTTTTCACGTAGGACCCATAGATTACCAAATTAGATCCTTCCCCTCACAGAAATCCATTTTAGAAACCTAAAGATCTGGACTCTCCGTATTAATCAAATACTTTCAGTAATGCCTGAATAAATACTCCCTCTCCACTTTTCAAGATGTTCACAGAGCCTCAACAATGTTTAGGTTTGTTGTAATGTAACATTTAGAAATTATTTCACTGTTTCTGCACATGCTAGGGCATTTATTTTCCATAGGATGCTTACAGTAGTTGATGTAATATGACTCTTCCAGGGAAGGGTATTGGGAAGCACCTAGGACTAGACATTAGGGAACCTGGGTTGGACCCTGTCTCTAGCTAGCTGACTACCCCCAGGAACTAATCCTTTTTAACTTTAGTTCCTCCATCAGTACAGGAATGAGCTAGATAAGATATCTTTTTAATTCCTTCCAGCTTTATAATTCTGAGTCCACAATTACACTTATCTTGTCCTTTAGAACACCAACAAAACCACAAATAGGCATTTAATAAATACTGCTAGATAGCATCACATTTTTTTACTGCATGTCTTCATCTAAATTATCCCAGCTTTTTAAAGTACTCAATTTAAGAATCTGTAAATTGTACATTTCATTTTGTTTATATATTTAGGCAACCATGATGCCTTCAGGGTTATTATGGTTATAAATGATGATATTGGTTTGTTTCAAGAACCAAGTAACTCTAGGAAAATGTGTTCCAATAGAATTCAAGGTGTTTCTACCCAAAGTCCTACCCCCTTAACCCCCACACATTCTTTTAAGTGGCAGAACGGGTCAAATGAAAAACTCTCCTTAGTAAGGAGATAATCAATATAACAAAAAGAGCAACAAAAACACACCAGTAATCATTTGTTGCTATATTTTTATGACAAAATTTAACAATTTTTTATGTTGTTGCTTATGAAAATACTTGTGAAACCGTCTTGGGCAAATCTTTTGTTATTTTTTTTTTTAAAGATGCCCAATATCCTGAAATGGACAACTAACATACAATGCACAAATGTGTTTTTTTGTTTTCATAAAAATAGTTATTTGTTGAAAATAATTATTTATTTTTTGAAGGGACTTACTTACAAAAAGAGGAAATGTTTACTAGGCACAGGGATGGAGGTGAAATGGTTGCCTCTGAGTATCTCTGAGGCTACGCTTGCTTTGTTGTAATTATAGAGTAAACAGCTCTCCCCAAACATTGCCACTGGAGGTGGAACCCTCCCTTGCTAGCTGTTGTCAACCGTCTTCCTTTCTTCCCCTTCACAGTCTGATCCATTGCCCTTAGAGGGTGCTGTTCCCTAGACTGCCACCTGCAGCACCTTGGTCTGCTTAGTTCTGCCCTATGTGGATCATAGGACAAAGTTCTACTTTCAATTTAGAAAGGTTTTCGGGATGTGCGATTTCCCTGCAGTCACACCGTCAGCAGTTCAGCTGGGCCATCTTCTCCCCCCTGTTCCACGGCCGTGTGTTATATTCCACGGCATGGGGAGGAGCGAGCCACCGACCATACTGCTCTGTAGAGAGGCCACACTGACTCCATTTTGTCCCGGACACATCCGGTAGACAATGTTATGGGAAAAGTGCAGGCCTTGAAACATCGCCTCCACCCCAAGGTAAAAACATGAGGTCCTGTAAGCTCAAGAAGTAAACAAGTTACATAATTTGAGCATACGTGATTTGAGTTTCTTTGTTCTTTATCTCAATAAGAGCTACTTGCTTAGGCTGGCCCGGCGGCAGCCATTTTGCTCACCCTTAGTGTGTGTGACCCTTTATTTTCCCTTTGCTTTCAGAACCCCAACACTGCTCTTTGCCATTTATTTGTGCCATTTTATTAGCCCTTGGGGCAAGACAAATAGCAAGATTTATGCTATGTTTTCTTGGGCCAGCCAGCATGGTCAAGAAGAGAAATGGCCAAAGAAAGTTTGTACATGGACTTCTGAGATTCACATGAGTGAAATTACTTTATATCTTTGCTAATCCAACATTAACATGTTACAGAAAGGCTGTAAAACTGCAGAACATTAGATAGGTGATCCTGGGGACAGCTGGTTTCTAAATTCCAGAAAGCATGCTCTGTATATCTGTGAATGTTATGTACAAAGTGTGATGGAAACCTACAATGAATATATTCATTTTAAAAATTCAATCGAGTAATACATTGCCAGTATTTCCCCCTAAAATATTCCCTCTGGTTTCAAACATACTTGTACATTTGTTCCTGCCACTTTCTAAAGCAGTTTTGGAAGCCCTCATCCCTGAATGTCTTTGGTTGTGCTGTCCTGGCTGCCTCAATGTCCTGAATCATAGTTTTTATGGTCTAGTTTTTGTGGTCATTTTGACTTTGTGGGGGCTCCCTATCTAATGAATAAGGCAGGTGAGGACACACCATAATGCTTTCACCAGCCTGCCTCTTCTTTGGACGACACTCAGCAGAACCAATTACCACTTTTTAAAAAAATTACGTTTCCTAAAGCTGCTCATGAAAGAGGATTTCCAAAGCTGCTTCAAAAAATGGCAAGAATGAAGGGATAAGACAAGTTTGAATCAAGGAGTGGTATTTTGAAAGAGATTAATGGCAATGTGTCTTTTATTGTAATACAGTTTTAATTTAAATATTCACCATATACTTTGATTACACCTCCTCTCAGACTCCAGGTAGATGACAGAATTGAATGCAAATGAAGGCTATTATTGGTAATTACCAGTTATGTTCAAACCTGAAACATGCTTACTCTCTAGAGATTCCTCTAAAGATCACTAGGCTTACTGGTAATGACATTTTTAACACTGAAACCACCTTACCTGAGTGCTGGTATTACCTAGATGCTTTCCTCAGAGAAGGTCCTACCTGGTCATGTAGCCAAAGTGGTGGTAATTGATGGGGCTTGTCAAATCTCTGGATTGGTAACTGGGAAATGTGGTAAGTTTTTAGGATTGTGATACATAAGTAGCCTCACTTATGCATTAACAAGAGACCTACAAAAAACAGCATAACTTAATTCCTTGGCAATCATGTCTAAAACTGCAAAGGAGGTGTCTTGGCAAGATGACTCTACCTTTGTTCTCCCAACCTAGACCAAGTTTTATTACTGCTACTGTTTATATTAAGAGGATGATTCATGACCTGAGATGCAGAGACTAAACAAAGATCCATAAAATTTCGATAAATATAAAATAAGCGAATAGCAGAATTGGAAAGAAGAAAGAGTAGACTTGGAGCAAATTGTGAAGAAATCATACAGTGATACAGCTTAAGTAATTATTTTGCAACTTCTCATATAAAAATCAGCACACAAAATATAAGTGAAAACTTTGACTCATTTATTCAAATGAAATACCCAGTTTCCAGAAATTATGCAGTTAGAGGAGCAATTAGAAGAGGCAGGAGGGCGCATTATACATTATTAAGAGAATGATATAAGTGACAAGCACATGCACAAAACAATAGAAAAGAGAAGCCAGGCATGTGTAACAGCACATTACCATTTTCCTCCACATTTGTCACAGCTTTGGAACATGTTCTAGTACAGTGGGAAGAGTCGCAAGGGTGACACAAACCCACTCTAGACTCAAAGAACTACTCCACTCCTGGTTAGCTCAGTAATCTCATGCAAAGGGTTTTTCACCACCAAACCCTGAATAAAACTGAGTTCACTGTCAGGTTTCAGATGGTCTCAGACTGGCCCAGGAAATCTTCCTGTAGTAAAGTATCTCTGGAGCCAGGTCCTTCCTGGTCCACACCCCCAGAGCCCTTGTTCTCAATCTTTGCATCCTTTTATGCCTCTGAGCTGCCTCCTGCTCTTGCTCCATTCTAACTCATTTCCACATTAGCCACATATAGAGTAAAGTACACACATTTAAATATAGAACTCACAGATGTATGTGTATGTATGTATGTATGCATGCATGTATAACTGACCCAATACCCATCAGGAATTAGTTCTAGAACCCCTCTCAGACACCAAAATCTATAGATGCTCAAATTCCTTTTCAAAATGTCTTAATAGATGCATATAATGTATGCAAATCCTCATATACTTCAAATCATCTCTGCTTTCCTCATAATGTCTAATACATAGTGAGTGGTTGTTATACTGGATGTTTAGGAAATAATGATAAGAAATTTGTCTGTATATGTTCAGTAAAGATGTAATATTTTTGACTGAATACTTTCAATTGAGGGTTGAACTTAAGGTTTACTATTTACACAAACACACACATACATTAAACTGTGAAGCTACTCTCTCTGACTCAGGTTTAGTCTAATAATGAAAGTGAAATGCTGAGGTCATGTGATACACACAATTGTCACCTCAATTTGTCCTTCTACCAGTAGTTTTGAGAGGAGGAATTACCCTCCAGGTCTTTGCTAGGCAGGTAGATACAAGACTTTCATGTCTAGTGCATTTACATACGAAAATTTTTTACTGCTACCGTCATAATTACTAATATGTCTAAAATAACTTTATTATGTATAAATCAAGCTACTTTGATATATAAGGAACATAAATTCTTAGTTTATCTCCAGTAGTTTATTGTAAAAATATACAAGCAAGCTTTCTAGTGACCTGTTTTGTTTCAGTCAATATTCTAGTTCTAAAAGTTCAACTGCTATTCTTATAATGTGTAGAAATTCTGGTGGTGGTTGACTTGTAGCATCCAGTCCTTCAGACAATTGCTTTAATGAGCAGAACTATGCCTCTACTTCTATTGTTATGACTGATTTTCCATAATTCCATATATTTCTCAAATTTAAACTCTTCATTTGGTTTAGAAAGTCACAATGCACTATTTGGCATTCCGGTTAGAACTCTCACAATGAGTTGCTTCACAAGTCTAAGAAATGCCTGTGAATTGACCAACTCCTTTTAGGTCAGAGGTCAGATCCATGTACACATGGTCATGAATTCATGGCCACTATAGTGATCCCTTCATAGTGAGACTTTTACAAAGAGGATTGTGTACATGGTAGAAGCGGGGGAATTATTCAGAAGTCAATAACCACTCTTAGGTATCTTGAAAACCAACATATTTTAAGATCAGCATAATGGAATTCATTTTGTTCAGAAAAGATCTGTGTACTGAGCATAATGTAAGATGAAACAAACTTGGAGATGAGCTTTGCCAATGTGGACCATACCTTTCTGCACTGACTTCTTTTCCATGGGTAGGAGAAAGGGGGAAATCAAAAGAGGTGCACAGATCTAAAAATAAGGAAAGGGAATAAAGTAACAGGGAGGAAATATGAGAGGAAAGTAAAAGAGAAATTTAAAGAAATAGAAAGAAAGAGGGAAGATGAAGCAGAGATTTGTTTTCCTTGCATCCTACTTTAGAACTTTTGCATTTCCTATGGTCCCTGGATGTTCAACTTTCAAGAAAGTACTAGGAATTTGCACTATTTAGCGGATAGCCACTTAACCTGCTCTGTATAACTCAGAGAAGTTCTCTACATTCTGGAGGGTATGAGGGAGAATCTTACAAGTGAACCAGAAGTGAGTATTTAGGGTTGATTCCTAATTGTAGGTGTTATAATGCATCTTCTTAAAGGAATCCAGTGTTTCTGTGGCCTATGATCACACATGATACTGATCAGGTTAGTGATTCCCAAATGTGATTCCTCATCCAGGAACATCAGCATCACCAAGGAAACCTGCTATAAGGGAAACATACCAGACTTCATCACCAGCTGCTGAATCAACCTCCAGGAGCAGGATGAGCCATGTTTTAAGAAGCCACCAGGTACTGCTTAGGGGCTGATATTTGAGAGTCACACTATAGACAGATGCACATGGAAAGCATCTGGTGCCAAGAAGCAAAGTTGCCTGGGTAGCCTAGGAACGCTGAGTCTGGTTTTCCTTTCACCAGTTGCCTGCCTTTCTAGGCCTCTTTAGTGTCTTAATAATTTCAGAACTGTCATGCATCTCTGTGCTGAATGACAGCCAAGCATAGAACCTAAGCGAACAGTACTCTAGCCAGCAGCCTTCTCACTCATTATGCTTTCCAGAATTAGGGTTAACAGAGGAACTGACAATTAGTAGAGGAGCCCTTCAAAGCTAATGTTACAACCAACAGGACCCTCCCTCAGAGTCATATGCAGACCGTACATCTGAGCAGTAGAATCTGGGCAACCTTGCCGTACAATTGAGCCTTGAAGCATCCTGTGAAAATGCACATTTTTCTCCCCTAAATGGGATTAAAATTTCCATGTGTCCTGTCAATCAAGGCCACTCACTGCAATATCCTTTCAGGTAGGAAGCGGCACAGAACTCACCAGCTGAACCACTGTGGTATGAGTGTGCATGTGTGAGCAAGCGGTGTGTGTACATGTGAGCTCATGTGAATACACATCCTACCCAGGCCTTAGATTTAATTTGGAAATTCTACTGTAACATGAAACCTGTACATAAATGAAGTAATATAATCGGAACATACTTATTGGAGGATTTGTTTTGTATGTGTACGTGTTACAAGCATTTTATTTTGGTGTATTACCTGCAATGATGACTACAGTGTGTATATGATAGCACAGCCTCATAGAGCATAGAGGATTGTGCCTAACACACATGATGCCCAGCCTTGATTTCACCACTTATTACATGTATAAAGGTAGATTTCTTTTATCTTCTCTAGACGATGTCTGTACAATGACGAATATATTTTGCATGAAGTTCAATAGGAAGCAGTAAACATGCTGAATTTAGAAGGTGCAAAATATTGAATAATATTATAAAAATATTATAAAAATAACCCTCCTTTCAGGGAGTAAATAGTGAACTTACAAGGATACGATGGACATGTATAAGCTTCCAAACTACAACAAAAGGGATAAACGGCCAATCAATGAGTGTGAATGGATATTAATTGCACAATGAGTGCTTTAAGATGGAAAACCAGAGATGGCAGGAGTTGTAGAAGATACTCAGATTGGGAAAAAATTTGAGATTGAAACTGCTCTTCAAAGGGAGGAAAGAAGGTCAAGAAAATGTGAGGCAGTGAGAGTCTACATGAACCTTTGGAGATGGTGAAGAGGCAGCTCAGGCTGAGAAGCAGGCTCCAGACCCTGTGATTTTGCAGACAGTCTGAAAAAGCAGGTAGGACAGGAAGCATTGTAGAGGCCCCAGAATGTCAAACTAATGCCTCAAGAGGACAACTGAAGAAGACTGTCTTTCCAGTTCATTTAATCTGTCTTAAATCCACATAATTCAACAGACCTGGTTAGCCCTTCTACCTGTCCATCACGTTCTCAGACTTCTCTAGTGTATGTGGAAGGGCAGGGACCTGGGACAAGTCCGTAGCTGGTCTTTGCAGCCCTCCACCTTGATCCCAGGGACTCTGCTTCTGGCTCCCCTGTGGCCCTGCCGGGACAGGGACTTTTGCATTTCTTGTTCCCTTTTCTTTTAATGTGCTTCCTCAGTCATACTGAAAGCATCCTCCTGCTCAAGGCTTTTTATGGCAGCTTTGATAATAAACTGATTAATGTCCCCACGGGTCCCTGCACCCTCCCTTCTGTCTCCATCATTTTCTCTGGACTTCAGATTTTTCATTTTAATTCTTTCTTCAGTACTTGCTCTGTAGAACTCTTTTCTCATTTCCTCTTTTCCACCTAGATTGTTTCATTACAAAACATTTTCTCATAGTTTTGGGCAGTGAATGAAAAACTGTTTTAGATTCCCTTTTTGATCACACTTGATATTGTGACTTTTAGTGATGTGATATAAAACATAAATTTATAACTACAATTATTAAATGTTGTCAATTTTTGGCCTTCTATTTAGTTGCTTTTTTATTTCTAGATTTTTGTTTTAGGTTATGCTTTTTGAACTATATTTCTCACTGTGATTTCTTTGGTGGATTTCTTATATTGATATTATTATTAATGATATTATGACACTTATAAAATAATAGTACTGAAATAAACTTGGTTTCATATTTATTAGCTTTTTTTTTTTTGCTATTTTTATGATTCTAAATTAGTTACCTCTTCAAGGGTGTATTTTTAACTCTTGCTTAAATTAATATAATTTCACCCAGGCTGTAGAAGATTGAAAAATGAAAGAGAGAGAGAGAGAGACAACTGAGCTCCCCCCTGAGAAAAACACAGGAAGATTTCAAATAGGTCCTATGGGGCAGACACCAGTTAATTATTGCTTTTTTTCAGTATAGATCTGATCACTTGGGCAGCACAGCCTTCCATTCAGGTGGGTGGAGGTGTTAATGATGTGAATTCAAGACTGGGAAATGAGGAGAGGAAGACATGTCATGCATGACCTTGAGTTAAGGCCTGGTCACAGGTTGTCTGTATCTTGCATGCTGTGCCACCGTCTACCTGCACAGATCCAAGCCCCAAGCCTATTTCTTAGTTTGAATAGAAAGAAGGTAAACAATAAGTCAAGACAGAACGTGTGTGTGTGTGTGTGTTACTGATGATTTAACCCAGGACCTTTGTACTAAGCTACATTCCCAATCATGCTTTTTTCACTTTTTACTTTGAGACAGGGTATCACTAGATCACTATGTGAAATTTGGAATTGTCCTGCATCAGCCACCTACAGACCTGATATTATAGGCATGTATAATCATGCCTGGCAAGAATATGTTTACAGACAGACCCATTGAGTTGTGGTTAAGAAATCTAGCACAAACCTGGGTTCAAATCCCAAGCCAACCACTAAGTATCTGTGTCCTATCCATCAGCACTCTGTGTCCCAATTTCCTCAAATATAAAATAAGAGCAATAATAGTACCCACCTTCTACAGCTGTTGTGAGAATTAAGTGAGTTAATGATACAAAACACCAAGACTGTGTTGGACTCTTTGTTCAACAGAAAATATCATGAAATATTTGCTAATATTATGGTTGGTAAATAAAATTATAAAAACAGCCCCAATAAACTTTGTTCTTATGTAATCCCCTCCTCTTTTGATCATGGATGGGACCTGTAACTATGATAAGATTTCACTCTGTGATGATGCCATGTTATATGACAGAAGAGAGATTATCAGTTTGGGTCTAACCTAACCACACCACCTCATTAAAATAGAGCATTTTCCCTGTTCACAGAAGACTGAGTCAGAGATTCTGGGGGAGAGGTGTTTCAGCAGGATGCTACTGGCTTTGAGATGCCCAGGAATGTGGGTAACTGCTAGTTGCTGAGAACAGTCTTCAAGGGACAGAGGAGCTCAGTCCTACACCCACAAGGAACACAATTCAGTTAAGAGCTCTACTGAGCTTCCAAGTAGATTCCCACCCTGAAATTCCAAAAGAGAAATCACACAGGTATATATTTTCACTTCAGTTTTGAAGCACTTTGAACAGAGAGGTCCTCTATGCATCTCACCTACAGAACTTGAAGAAAATAAGTGGGTATTGCTTTATGATGCTAAATGTGTGTTAATTTGTTTTGCATCAATATAAAGCAAAGGCACATACAACTGATACAGCCCATGGGGTTATCCTTCACTCCTGAGGCCTGGAGGCAGATCCACCTGCCCTCTCACCTTGTCCCACCCAAGGTGCCCCTGGCCTGCATACATCTGGCCATAACATCTTCCCATACTGTCTGGTTCAAGGCGTCATGACACCAGTTGTAATGCACCATGAGCGGGCTTACTACTATCGCTTCTATTTATGATCTTCCTTTCACAAAATCTCTGGTCTTCACAGTAAGTGCCAACTTAGTTTCCTTAAAGACTCCATTTATTTTTCATTCATACAGGATATTTAGGAGTGAGAGAAAGTGGGGGGAAAGAGTGGGAGGAGGAAGGTAGAGAAGAAGAGAGAGGTATGGAGAGAGAAATGAAAATAGGAAATGGACAGCATATTACTGACAGTTCCCAAGGGTTTGAATGTTAATAACATCAATCAGTTTTCCCCATATCTTCTTCTTTGTAATGTCAAATGTCTCTGATCCCGTCATCTTATGGTCATTTCACATGAGAAGCAAACAAATGAGCAAACAACAATTAAAAACCCAAAGGGAGAACAAATAGATTCAGAAAACGAGAAGCAGGACTCCAGTGAGCTGTATTTCTGGAATACTAATGCCCCATGGCGAACTTCATGGAAAGAAGGTATGTGGAGAAGATATGAGGTGAGTCCTATTTTTCCTGTTTCTCTTTGTTGAGTGGCCTTTTTGAAATGGCTGGTCCACTTAGAGCACTGATTTTTAATCAGAAGGTAAGCAAAATAAAAAGGCAGTGATTTTTAAAACTTTGAAATAAGAAATCCTGGCCTCATAAAGTAAATTGAGTACCAGTTGAAACTAAGCAACGATGTGTCTCCTTACAGATCTCTGGGTGTAAGGGTGCAATGAATCCCTCTCATCCCTACGTCAGGGTAGCTGCAAAACAGGACACTGACAGAATTATAGTCACCAGGGGAATGCATGAGATTGTTCAGCACACTCAGGGACATGATAAATAGACACCTAGGAAAAATAATTTCTGATCCACAGCAGGCACCCTAAGGGAAATTCTGCTTATCCCCAGCCACTCAGATTTTGTCAGGGGCCATTTTCTTCTGTGATATTTGCTTAACCTCTGCTTGACATTCATCTTTAAAAATATTGCTCTGAACATTTGTTTTTTGGGGTGTACAGCTTGCGTCTCACATTCCCCATCCACATCACCATGTACCAACTTCAGCCCATTGGGAGATTTCTTCAAAAGGTCACTCAGCATTTTCCTCCAGAAATATGGAAGGAAGGCTGAGCAAACTTAAGATTAATAGGTACATGGGGGAAGGATGTTTTTTGACTAAACTTGAAAATCCGATGCTGAAAATTATAGGTTCATTTGTAACTGGGTTTCAAGAAGAAAACAGAAGTCAAGTTTGCTTCAAGAAACACACATACACAAACACACAGACACATACCAAAGAGACACAAACCATGGCGCTTCCTGAGCTCCAAGCCATGTTGGAACTTGGGACACTGGGAAAACAAGCAGCCAGCTCACCGCTCTGGTAAGTGGCTGTGGCCTGCAAGCCATGGCTGTCCCAGAGCGAGAACTATCGGTGTTTCCTGAGCTCCATGTCATGTTGGAACTTGGGATGCTGGGAAAACAAGCAACCATCTCACTGCTCTGGATAAGCAGCTGTGAGCCTGCCTGTATGTGGGCTAAGAATCAAACATCCATCCATACTACCACCACCGCTCTGCATTAGCAAGTGGGAGCCAGAGATCTGAGTATCTCTTGGAAGGATCAACGTATGCAATATAGCAAATATGGGGGATTTCCTTCTACCATTTCTTAGAAGGCAAATATCTATCACTGTTTTGCTCTGTTCTGATTAATGGTATTGCTCTATTCAATGTTCTGTTTTTATAAGTTCGGTACTTCCTTCCATTTTGCTGTACCTGACTGAAAGAACAACTATTGTGAAAAAAACGAGATATACTATTGTATGTATAACTGTTATCCTGGTAACCTGCTGTGAAGTTTTGTACCAATTTCACTACACTATCTCAACTGGCTTTGTTCTGTCTTATTCTGCTGTATTTTACCACCTTCAAAATAATAATATTTTTTTTTAAAAAAGAGAGATAACAAAGTAACAAAATACCTCCCAAAACTCCCAACTCCCCCAAAGCTGATCCATGGGGAATGGATGAGGAGAAACACAAAAACAAAGCAACAGAATTATACAAGTTGATTAAAAAGTAAATAACAACAATGAAACAGATTAGTAAGTTACTGAGCAAGCTGAATCATGATACAACTAAACAGATAATGGACTTAAAAAGCAAAAGAAAGTGCTCTAAAGGCTATAACTGCACGTATGGTTAGGTGTGTAGGATTGATAACCCTGTTGTTGAGTTTTTGTTTGCTGAACAGAACTGTTGCAGCCTCACTGTTTGAATATCCACTTTGAATGCTTTACTTTTGTAACTTGAACAACTATATCTGAGAAGACAATATATTATTTATCAACTAGTGATTTCTTACTGTTTATTTTTTTTGAAATTCTGTACTGTTTCTACCCTTTTTTTCTGTTTTGCTTTTTTTTCTCTTTAAATAAAACTTAAAAAAAAATAGAGACCACATCTTTTTTAGAAGACTGAGAGTGTGAAAAAGTGGGACAAACAGACACACTCAGTACAGATCCTAACTTGGCCTCTTTCCCAGTCACTTGGTTTGCACCAATCTCCTGAACAGGCTTCAGACACTTTTTCCTCATCTATAAAATGTGGATGGTAACAGTGACTTTACCAAACAGGAGCTTAGAGAATAAGAAACACTTAATCCAAGGAGTGGTTGATAGTAAGTGCTCAGGGTAAATTGCTTTTATTAGCATCAGCATTTTCTTAAAATGTTGAAATAAAATGAAAATGTCCTAGAAAGAAAATTTTAAAGTATTTTTTGCTTCAGCTAAGTTCTCTTTGCTTGCTTCTCTTTATAATTTTATCCAAAATAAACAACCTCATGTTTCATTTATTAAAAATACTACCATAACCCCGCCATTTGGAGGTAGTAGCTCATTTTAATTTCTTTTTTATCTTATTTCCTTTTCCAGGCATGGATATTCAGGGCCTCACGTGTACTTGGGAAAAGTTCCAATCTTGAGCTACAGCCTCAGCCGAGGCAGTACATTTTTACTGAAAGTTTCAGGGGTGGAGCTAGAATGAGATGAGAATCCAAAGACCAGTAAACAAAATTAAATAATAACTGCCACTTTTTTAGAACTCGAAATTTCTCAGATGCCCTCTGCCCCATGATGTCAGGTCTCCAGTCATAGGAGGAGCTGTTCCTTTCTCTCCTCCTTCTCCTCTTTTGCCAGTATGCACCCCGAATTCTCTGATTGTCTAAGGCACAATAGAGCAGTAATTCCTCTCCCACCCCAACAATGTTCATATTTACATAGCGCGGTGCTCTTGAAGCTGCCTTGTTAAGCAGACTCAGTCTGGTTTGGATTTGCACCTTTGAAAATTAGGAGACCTTGAAGAGGCTGAGCAGGGATTGTAACGGTGATTCCCTGGCCTGTAGTTGCTACCTGATGTCTGTCTCCTGCTTGCTGCCTGACAGTGCACCCTGGAAAGAGAATTAAACATGTTTAATAACTGTGAGCTCTCTTTCCCTGACCCTCTTGTACACATCCTGTCCCAAAGAGCCAGATCTGAACAGCTTTTGGATCGAAATCCTGAGCTTGTGCAAAGAGACAGAGAGGAAGCTGGGCCCCAAATGCTAAGACAGGAGGTCGATGAGGGCAGCTGGCTTGGGCCCAGGAGGAGTCCAGGACAGGAGCAGGAATGTGTAAGAGCTCTCTCTTTGAACAACCAACAAAGAGTCAGCAAAGAGAAAGGGGCAAATGCACAGTACAGAGGAAGTGAGCCACGGAGGGTGAGCAGCTTCACCTCTCTCCTATCCTCTCCCAGGACAGCAGCAAACCCATTTTAGTGCCTTCAGCTATTGAGTCCAGCCACCCATCTATAAATGCAGATGAAAATAAATTACAGTCTTCTCCACCCCCTGCCCAAGTTTGCTGACTCAATTCATCCCCCTCTCCTTTAGGCTTCCTGTTTATGTTGTCGCTTCATTTTATTATTTATTTTTAGCCCTGATTTCGGAAGCTTTTATTCTACTGGGCATTGGCAGAGTGTCAACGGCATGGCTCTCTGCTCTGAAACGATCATTGTGCTGGCCTGGCCTCAGTCCCTGCAGAGACAGAGCGCCAGTATAGCCACCTCACGCTGCCTCTTCACCAGCCTGGCCAGCCTGGGCCTGTGGCATTTGGGGCGGGCTGTCCAGTGCAGTGCGATGATAAGTGACTTACATTTCATCAGATCCAAGCTCTCCCTCCTAAATGGAGAAACTGAGACTCGAAGGGAAGGGTCATACCAAAGTCATTCCTTAAACCAACAGAACTGGATCCTAAACCTTGGACAGTCCTGGTATAATTCTCTTTCTGTGAATTAGCCAACAACCTGCGGGACAAAATAATCATTTCTTAAATTTCACCAGTGTCTGTTCCATTTTTATTATTTACGTATTTTATTTCTTGGTTCTGAGAGCACTTAGAGAAAGACTAGAACATCAGTAGGAGCTCTTCTCACTGTGCCCACATGCTCTTTAATTTGTTGGTTTTTATTTTTTTTAAGAAATACACATTTTATTTTATTTATTTTCTGCTGTAAGTCAGGAGCAGCAAGCGGGTGCCCCTTGTCTCCTTAGACTGGCTGCAGCAGAAATGAAGGGACGAGCTTCAGCTCCCAGGACAATGCCCTCTTTGACAGGGACTATACCAAAGCAGCATTACAAGTGTGCAAGAATAAACAAGGCTGGAGTCAATCTAAAGTTGTTTTACACTCTGTTTTATTAAAGTCAATGCATTTCCGTTCCTATGTGCCCAGCCTAGGCTTGCTTAATTATACACACCCCGGGCGAATGCTAATGGAGGCAGAGGACAGTTGGTAATTGGAAACCAAGGCCCTTTTCTGACCTCTACAGGCCATTTGGAGGAAAAAGGAAGCTGATTCTGGAAAATTACAGATCAGAAGGAACTGCAGCAAAGGGCTGAGGGAGGTTTTTCCTAGATGCTCCCTTACTACTCTGAGTCAGCCGGATACACACATTCTCTGATTTGCAGCAGCACCACTATCCATATTTAATAGGTTACTGAGGCAACGGGCAGGAGGTCATTTTTAGGAGAACTTGCAATGGAAATTAAAATCTCAATCATTCATCACATATTTAATGAAGGCCCAGTATGTCCTGGGCAAGGTGCTAGGTTCTCAGGATGTAGCAGTGAACAACATCATCTTTGTTATCCAAAATAGTAGTCTGGTGGGAGAAGAGCTCTCAGGAAGCACCATGCAACAAAAACTGAGATGATTTGTTTCAGATGTTGTGGGGTCTTAGAAGCAAACCATGTTCCTGGAGGAGGATGCATGTAAGGATATGATGCAGGGACGTGTGTTAAGAAAAGAGATCAGAAACATAAACAGAGGCTAAATCGGGAAGGGTTCAGGTCCAGAGTCTGCCCACATTTATTTATCCTAGGCCCAAAGGAAGCTACTGACAGATGTCAGCAGCAGATATAGAAATCCTGTTTCATTCCAAATGCCATTTACTGCTCAAAAAGTTGGAGAGATGGCAAAACCAAAGGTTAAAAAATGAGAGGAAAACATTGCTAAAATCTAGAGGAAAATTTCCCCAAAGAGAGAAAGTGATGGAATGATCCAAACAAAATCTAAGGGTCAGACCGGATCACATATGCAGATTCATCATTCTAGTTAAATGCCAAGTATTTGTTCTGGACATGGACCGAGCATCAGGGAACACAGATTCCCATTGACATGGTCAAGTTTAGGAAATTGGATGAGGATTTTAGTGAGGGCAGTTACAGATAATGAAACTCTGTGAGCCTGCTGAGATATTGAGAACAAGTTAGTTATATTTGGGTTATATATTGAAAACAACAAACACTATATTTTCCTAGAGACAGGGAATTGTTCCATGGTCTCAAATAGGTCCTTAGGGGTCTTGGAAGACAGGTGTTTTTCCTTGATCTGTTTAGGAAACAGAGTGTCTGTAGTAAAGCCAAAGTCTATTACTTACTAATTGTATAAAGTATGGTTCTCTAGAGGAATAGAATAAAGGGACATTATAGGTTGTCTGCACATGGAGGAGCCAGAGGTTTAAGTAGCTGCTCAGTCCAAGAAACTGGAAGCCTTGAAACAAGAGGGATTAGGGATGCATTGCCAACCTGAGTCTAAAGGTGTGGAGGTTCCCTGGAGAGTCCCTGGCACGAATCTGCAGTGAAAGGCTGAAGACACTAGACTCTGACATCCACAGGTAATGACAGCATCAAAAGAGGCAATCAGCACTGAGCTTGTAAGTACGGGATGACTTCCTCCTGCTTCCTCTTTTTCTTCCATCTAGGTCCTCAGCCTATTGGATGGTGCTACCCACAATCAGGTATGGATATTTCCTCCTGTGTTTGTTGGTCTACATGCCAATCATCTCTGCAAACACCCCTTAAGACACACCCAGAAGTATGTTTTAATAATCTCCTAGGTGTCTCTTAATCCAATCAAGTTGATAATCATGATAATCAATACTTTCACATGCCAAATGATCATCAGAAGAGGGCTCACCTCATATGCAGGTCTTGGTTGTGAGTGATAAAAAGGCCAACATACACAGTAGTCTAAGGCATCTATGGACAGAAATACTCATATTCACAATTTTAACTGCAACTGCCCATTGCCGTGGTATTACTGATGTCACCTCCTCTGAGGAAATGGAACAACTTTGCATAGGGGAGTCAGACTTCTCTGGGATCAAATTCCACTTCCATTCTTCACTAAAATTGTCACTGGAAGTAGAGCTGAGCTTCATGTTGAAGACTGCAGTCAGTCTATCCTACAGCTGGGAGTGATGCTTACTTAACTGAGTGACTGTGTAATTGCCTGAGAAGAGCAGGAAGCCAGGCAGGAATTTCCTGGCATGATACCTTCTGAAGTATCACCTAGTTAGATTGGATTGTGGCTGGGGCCTATTGATATTCTCTATTCATTTACGTAACCCCTACACACTGCACACTTGAATGGCAGATCTGTTAGCTTCTTGGCTTCCTCATATTTCTACCCGGGTACTACAGAACTGACCTCAGTGTCGTGTCTTATTTTGCCACCAAAGATCACAGTCACACTCAAAAACTTTGGAGCTGGATTGCTTCAAAGAATCATGCTAAAATTTTATTATTTTGTCAGAGGGATGGTCATAAAACTTGTTTGCTACCAAAAAATCATTTTAACCCCTTAAGGACTCACAAACCATAAAAGATGATGGAACCTCTTCCACTATAGAAGACTCAGTTTGTTTCAGACATATTAACAGCCCACTGTCCTCCTTTGTGTGGCTCCTTGTCCTAGACCTAGATTTAGTTAATTCAGGAATTTGCTCACAAAATGTGCTGTCTTCCAAGGGGTCTGAGCCCATTTTACTTTGTGACCTAAATAAATCTAAAATACACAAAACATTTGAAGACCAGTTTATGTCATAATGATGAGAGATGAACCATTCTTTATACCTTGAAGATCTCTGTTTCTGTATAAGGGTGACCTAAAATCATTCCTATCCACCTCCCGCCCTTGTAAGTATGTGACTGATGATAAAACTTCTCTCACCCTTTGTTCTCTTGCTTAAACCCTATTCTCTCTTTCTCGCTCTCTTTGTGTGTGTGTGTGTGTGTGTGTGTGTGTGTGTGTGTGTTGCAGCTGTGTGGGGTAGGGAGTAAAGCTCAATTTCAGCCTCACTGTGCTAGCATGGCATGGTATGTAGTAGATGTTTTTAAATTATTAGTCATTGTTATTTTATTATCAGCCACTGAAAGGATTCAAGCCAATACATTTGTATTTTAAGAGTATTTACTTACCACTCATGTTTATCTAAATAACACATTTTTAAAAATTGAGAAATAAGGGAAGCATGCATGAAGTCAATTTGCCACACAAACAGAAAAGGACATCTGTTGGGCAGACAGCAGAAGCTCCAGATCTGATGAGTTATTGTTACCAAAAAAAAAAAACAACTCTTGTGGTGAGTAGCATACTACTTACTGTCTGTGTGTCAAAAATGGAAGCTTTTGGGAACTGAGGTGAGACATACTAGCTGGGAAAAATAAATCCATCACTCGAATGCTAATGCAAATTTTCAAATCCACCACGTCACTGTGCTGAATTCTTGTTATGGTTTGTGTCTAGGTAGCCCCCCAAGCTTCATGTAGTCATGGAAGTGGCTAAATCCAGTGTTTGTGATTGGTTTGTTGTCTAGTTCTGGGATTGACAGTGTGAGTGCTGCACCCATACAGGGGCAGGGCAAACATACACTGTAAGGGAGGGAATAAGGTGTGTTTTTCCCTCTTTTTGCCCTGTTCACTCGCAGCTTGCAGCCACCATGAACAGCTGCTCCTCAGTCATGTCACCATGTTTTGGAGCCAGCTGAGTATAGACTGAAACCTCCAAAAACTGTGAGAAATGAAACTTTCCTTCCTTCATTTTGGGAATCAGATATTTTGTCTCAACAACCAGTGAAAAGTAACCATGACAGTTCCAAATGAGGATGACTCGTGTCAGGCATTTCATAGAAGCCTCTTCTCTTAGCATAGGGCAGAAGCTCCTTTTGGAATATGAAATCAACTTTATAGCTGAGTTTTCCAGGCTGATAAATAGAAGCTGCACATGAGAATTTCTCCTCCCATTATGGATTTAATGTGACCTTACTGTTGTTGGCAGCTTTCAGTGAAAGCTTGTAACTCAGGGATCAGGTTAGACTCAAATGTTCTTTGTGACTCTGTATTATTTTTTTCTGGAGGTTTGGAAGAACCTAGAGCCAGTGGATGGAATTCTTGGATACTGATACTCAATGAAAGGATTGCAAGAGGTGCCCAAGCAGCCAAGTTGGCTCAAGACACACGGAGCTGCACAACCAGTTCCCACCAAAGTGAGTGTGTGGTCCAGAGCATCTGGATGAATGTTGCAGCCAGTAGGGAAACTTAGAGACACAGCCTTTCCATTGTCACTGCTCTGTCTAAATTTTTGTTTTACACAGGTGAGGACAAGGCCACTGGGCTCCTTCTCAGGCATGTCTCACCCTGGAAATAGTCTTCCATGGCAACCACCTGCTGCTGGAGAGGCTCTGTACCTTTGTAAGATGCGCTTTTAGTGAAACAATTTCATATAACACGATGTAAAATTGGAGAAATTCAAGGGAATATATGTGATTTCATTAAGATATTAAATGTCTGTTTTGGAAGCTGGAGGTCAAGTAGGGGACACATTTTTTGTGAACACATTCAACATGTCAAAAAATCTGCTTGGCGCAATGAGAGATGCCAAAATCATAGCAGGTTAATGCATTTTAGAGCTCACTACTCAGTACTACCTGGGGTGAGGTATACAAAGCACATGAGACAAGTTGCAAATGGCAAAGGTGCTGCAAAATAAATGTATAAATAGTACGATGGGACACAGAAGACAGGCTATGTAACATGGCTTGGATGTGTAGAAAGGTACTACAGGATACAGGTGAATCTGAACTGGTTTTGATTGTTCCAAATAGGGTTATGGGAAAAGAGAAGCTCATCAGAGACAAGAAAAACAAGTGTGATGGTTTAAAAATCAGGGAGGGTATACTTCTGGTGTTTTGTGGCTCAACAAGAAGCACGTGTGTGTGGAGGGGGCCATAAGAGAGGGCTTGTCCAAGTTTACCTCTCCTTCCACTTCCGTTTCCTGAAGTACCTGTGCTTGTAGGGGACCTTTCCAATTCAGTATCTTGTTGGTCTCCAACAGTTGGCATGGCCCCAAATGGCACCTGTAATCATGACCTAGCTGACTAGTGAACCATCAGCCTGACAAAGCTACCAAACTATAGGCCATGAGCAGGTTGGCACTATGGTAGTGCCTCTGCTGGAAAGTCCTGTAGCTCTCCTCTGTCACCTTCAGAATTAAGCTGAACCTTTAACAATATTGTTAAAATTGATCATGATCTCATTTTCTTACTTAAGCTACTTTCCTCCTTTCTCAAAATATAAATACATCCTTTAAACCAGTAACACTGAACATTTTAGTCCACATCCAAACCTCACCACAGTTCTCTATTTCTTAGCATGTATTTACTCCATATTTTTCCTGTAAACTGCACAAGTCATTTAGATTTTCATCTTCTAGGAGACTTTTACCACTGAAATCTTAAGTGTTTTCAATATCCTTTGCAAGGCACCATATTCTACATAACTATATGTCCCCGTATTAAAATAAAATACTTACTATTCTTATCAAGTTGCAGTAAGTTGAGTTCACGTAAATCTTCCTACGAATTAATAAAGTGCAAGACACACAGTCAACAATTAATTTACTTTTGTTGCATAGTTAGATCAATAATACAACAGTAATATATTAATAATCATAAAAAGTTCCTGAATTTTCCAAAAGGTTCCTCATTGAAACTTGCCTGTGATTGTCCCTTTTTCTCATAAATATGCACAGAGTAATTTGGGCTGGGGTATTAATTGCTGACGATCAGTTAATATTGTTCCTACCCCCTTTGCAACATTTATATTTCAACAATATTATTTTTTTGACTTCTCAAAGCAATCGAGAAACAGGACCATTGTGCATTCGTCTATTTAACATTGGCAAAATGTATATGGGAAAAGTTAAGGGATGCTATTAGTTTGGGGTCTGAACTCAGTGTCTGTTATTTCTTCAGACTTGTTACATATGCCATGGAAATCTGAATGTCTTTATATGAAGCATGGGTGTGAAATTTCTGAGCCACAGCAAGAAAATTTGAAAAAGAATTGGAAATGGAAGAAATTATCAATAATGCTATCAGTTCCCTAAATCACAACACATATCTTTTTCTTATGCTTTATGTTTAAACTGTGGCAAAATTTTGTTCTGTATCTGTATGCTGATCAAGAGGAACAGAACACTATAAGTTTTCTCTGAAATTATTTTAATGTTTCCAAAACCATCTGGGTGGTAAATGGTGTATCAGGCAAACTTTCTTCTTAAAATATGAGATCACCCACTGTGCACTATTTCATTTCCCTTCCCCTTAGTATTAAAACTTTAAATTTCAGCTGGGGCCATCTGTATTTTGTAACATCTCCTGTAGTTACCTGTAGTCATAGTAAAACTTTCTTGCTGGTCAAATCAAGTGCAAAACATGTATAGTTTTTTGAAAAATAAGAAATATGTCCTCTTTTGAGTATTCTTTTTGCTTCTCTCTGAGATAAAGAGAGAAAAAGCTGGTACTTTTCCAGTATTTCTAGGTCAAGAGTAGAAGCAACACACACTAGAGCTAGAGGACTAGAAGCTGGGTTTCTGTCACCGTACAGCCATGATACTAGTTCTGGTCTCTGGACATATGAAATTCTACATGAAAGAAAACTTGTACTTCGCCAAAGCTACTCGTATTTTGAGTTTTCCATCTCTCATAGCCAAATCTAATTCTGATTAAATACATATGGCATTGAATAAAACCATATTTGACTTACAATATACTCCTCGTCTTACTCTCATTTTCTATCTGCCTCCCTGACCTCACCAGTCATACCTCTGAGCTGCTTCCTCTGCACACAGAAAAACTCTTAAGGAATTCAGTCTCTCAGGCTCTTTCCCAAGCAACTTCCCTTCCAGATCCCTTCCACTAAGAATATGTCTCAATCATGTGGCTCCAGAGAACATTATTTTTTTGTAACTGTTGGAATAATTACATCAAATTCTTAGTGTTGCAGGGGTGAAACAGCCAACACTGTTGTGTAGCTTGTGCCAAGCTGCACACTTTTGTATTTCATCTTTAGGATAACTTCGCAGTGTATACACTCTCATTCTTCCTGAGTGTACAAAAATCCTGAAGTTTGGAGAGATCTAATTACTTGCACACATTTTCATAATATGAAGTGCCAGATCCAGGATATAAGCCTCATCTGTCTGTCTGATTGTGAAGTGAATGCATTTTCCAGTGTGTTCTGCTGTCTTTCAGCACAGGTTTAATGGACGTAATATGCAGGGTTTTGAAATTTGTGAGGACCAGAGACCATCTTTTATTCCATAGTATCTATTCTGGTCTCTACCAAGTCCACAAAACATACACTGTTACAGACCCAAAGGATGACGCTTGCAATTGCTTGACTGCACAACCTTTTATGTTCAATCATCCAATACCTTCTGACCCTTCCAGGACCCTCAGAGTTTCAGTGGGACTCATGTTGATGCTGGAAAGCTCAGATGCTGTGGTAGATATAGCACTCATATATGGAACAACTTAAAGTCAAGAAGCCAGGAAAAAAGCCCCACCCCTGTGCTTCCAGTTGGCTACAGCTTCAAGCACAGAAATGCAGGAGAGCTCAGTGCTGTCTGAAGAGGCCGCACGGTGATCTCGTACCATAGGGTCCCATTCTAATTGCAGTGGTAGCATGCATAGGCTCCAAGGGCAGTAAAGCAGTGCAGAAAACTTCTGAAACCATAAAGTACCCAGACTCTAGGCATAGTGGAGCTACAAGGAAATCAGGACCTCACACAGCCCAGCTGTTTCACACCGTGTGTCTGAGTCCAGTGGTTGGAAACAGTTTCTATGAACTTCAGGACTACAGGATTGTGTTTCTGCTCTGCCCCGTACCCTCCTCTTCTTCTCCTTCATCTTGACTGAAGACGCACTCCTGGATCTGCCGGTCTAGCTCAGCGATGCTCCCGTCCTGGTCGGAGTTGCCCTCTGAATTGTAGTCAACCTCTTCTATGCAGGCCGGCTCGTCATCTAGGTCTGAGGCGTTGCTCCTGCTGCTCCTGCCATGGGTCCTCAATTGTAGAGAAAAATAGAAGGAGAAGGAGGAAAGGAGGGGCAAGTACGAAGGGGAAGAAAATTAGGAAGAGGGAGATAGAAAAAAAGGAAGAGGAAATTAAAAGAGAAATTAGCCAAATGGAACAATAATTACACTTACCCGGAACAAGAGGATGAAATTTTCTCTCCCTGAGTCGTAATCTCAAGACCTGTTGTCCCATTAAAGGATTTGCACATAGACACTGCTGTACTCTCAGCCACTGCCTTGGGATTGAGGAAGAGATCATCTGAGATCTATGGGTTTCTCTTTGGCAGTAGACTCTGCATTTTTAGGCAGATCAGATTTCCAGTTACAAGATGTGGATGAGATCACATACTTAGGGTCCCTACAGTTAGTGAACAAGCTCAAAAGGCTGTCACCAAGTATAGAAAAATGCCATGCCATCTACTCCCAGGAAAGAGCAAGAATGGATTCAGGCTACATAAAACTCGAAGTCCTCATACTTTCCATTTTCACAAATAGCAGTGCAAGGCATAATGCATAGCTCTCCTTTATCACGATGAATTGTATGTTGAAATTTAAAAACTAATGCAGGTTGAAATTAAAATAGGAGCACGTAAGCAGGGACACAACATTCTGTGTCTGCTCTGTTTGTGCATCCCCACTCTCCATCCCTCTCCCTACAATGTAACAAAGCAGTGAAGACTGACAAGTTAGAGATAGAAGGGGGCAATAGGAATCAATCAAAGACTGCTATATATTCTGCACAGGGGGGATCCCCCTCTCCGAGGATATATATCTACCTCATTTGCATAAGATATCTTCTTTCCCTAAGACTTTCTAATCACTCCCTACTTAGGACTTAACCAATTAGGATTAGCAGCATGCTGGGTTTCTACTCTGTGATTTATAGAAGGCAAGCACTTCATGAATCAGAGAGAGCTGTTCATCCACCTGCCTCGCCATAAACAATGAAAATGGGTAATCAGCAGCATGGTTACATGTTAGCTCGGGAAATGAATCAGAGGCCAGTTTCTTAATTGTCTACTGACAGATGGGAGCTGTTTCCATGCTCTCCAGACCCTCTGTGCCCCAAACTGGAGGTCTGGTGGGACACTGCCTGAATGGAAAAGAAGGGGAAGAAATATGAACCTTGTTTCCACAGCACCACAGCATTAAATTGATATCATATTTTACAGGCAGAATTGTAGATAATAAAGTAGTTGGGTAAAGGAAGGTAAGAGCTGCCCCAGCTGTAACACAATTTCAAATCTCCAAGACCTTGAGTATCAGAGACTCACTTGCCACCATGCTAAGCATAGAGGTGATGTTGCCATACACCATCGAGAGCCTGGCTTTAAAATGTAGCTGTGAGAGTTTGGGTGAAAAAAAAAAAACCTTGATCTCATAGAATGGCAATAATAAATGCCTCAAGAGTTTTGGTGAATACTAAGTGAGAAAACACATGGATGCTGTCTGGTAGAGTGCTCTGTGAAATGAAAGCAATCAACAAATTTTAATTCCGTGGCTCTGCTGCAGATGCTAACGCTGGTAAAACATGGTATGAAAGGAGAGTATGCATTTAAATTTGTTGTTTCACACCTGGATTACTGCGGTACCTACTGAAATCATTCAAACTGGCACTGCTAATGTCTCTAAAATGTGGTTGGTATTATGTCATTTCCAAATTCAGGAACTGCAATGACTCTTTGCTGCTTCCTAATGCAGTATGAGTATCTGGTGGGTGGGACTTCCCTGGTGGGTGGGACATCCCTGGTGGATGGGACGTCCCTGCAGGGTCCAGTTGGCAGAAGCCTAGGAGTAAAACCCACAGTCCTACCCATCCAGTCCTGTCTTTCTTCCATGAGCAGTCTAGTCCACTGATCCACACACCTGCACCCTCTCCCTACAGCCAGCTTGATAGATGTTCTTGTTGTAATTATTCAAACATAAAAAATTAATATACAAAATTTCCCACCTTAACACATGCAATCAACTTCATAGATATATACATAGATATTCCTGCTTCTCAATATTCAATCAAATAAGGCATATTTTTTTTTCAAAAACTCATCTGAATTTCTATCAAATGACTATTCTTTTCCCTTAGATATAGTGTCCCCCTGTGTAGCCTAAACTGGCCTTGAACTCACAGAAATTCTGTGAATGCTGGGATTATGAACTATGCCACCATATCTGGTGCAAAAGACTTTTAAAATAAACTTCCTTCTTATTGAAGACTTCTTCTAAATATTGACCTTTACATATCAGCTTAATTAATTTTGATAATGAATTTGGCAATAGTCAAACAGTGAATGGACTCCATGACTTGGCTGCATTCATCTCTTGTTTATTCTGTAGACTGTCTAGGGCATTTTGAGAGCACAGTAGACATACAATAAAAGGTGGTCAAATTGAAAATGCAACAGAGAAGTATGTTAAAAAAAACCATATTGTGGGTCATCTTTGGGGGCACTATTTTTTTTCTTAATTTCTTTGTCAGAAGATTTGCTCAGAGGTTTTACTTTTCAAAGGTTTTATACAGGAATTATACCATAATCATTACATTACTTCACTTTGATGATGTAAAACAAAGATGTTTTCCTTTCTCACATGGGGAGATGTAGGTAAGAGTATACAAAATCACAGATATGCAAGATGAGTTAATCTGTAGCTTTAATGACCAATATGGAAATGAAAGTCCCTTTTGTGCATTACTCATGTTGTGCTGGCTGCAGTCATTTTGACCTTGGGGAAAAGCCAGAAGCCACATGGTGGCAGTTGGTGAATAAGATGGCTGAAGTCACCTTAAGTTGTTTTTATTAACAAAAACTGCTGTAAATTGAAAACATAAACTGCTTCAGAAAGGGGCAAGAAATATAGGGAAAGTGTGTTCCAAGTGAGGAGAAATATTTTGAGGGGAATTAACGGGCATGTATGTTTTACTATAATTTTTAAGTTAAACATTTAGCACTATCTTTGATCATAACACGTAGCTCAGACTTCCATGCCAAAAACAACAAACAGCTGATCACAGAAAACTTACATAAATGGAAAAACATACATGGCCTAGAAAACTGAACACAGAAAAGATGATCTCTATCCTAAAATCAGCATTCAAGTTCAACACAATTCCTAACACAATCTCAAAAGAAGTTTCATTTATTTACACAGGATAGTTCTAATCTGAAATCTATATGAAAAGGAAATGGACCTAGAAGTAGCTAAGTCAACTGTGAAAAGACTACAGTCGGAGAAATTCTCCTCAATTTTAAGACTTACCTAGTGGTAGTAATCACAATAGTATGGTTCTGGGAAAGTGACAGACACATATATCAAGAGAGGCAGAAAACACAGAAATAGATCCACACAAGTAAGGACAGCTAATTTTTGACAAAAATGTGGAAGCGTTTCAATGGGGGAAAGATCATACTCAGAAAAGGTATTGGAGCAACTGGATATTAGGGGAGGGGAAATTAAAAAGAGGGCGGGGGGAGGGTGAAAGAAGAATGGTGATGTATTATATCCCCCCAAGGAATGTAAACATTATGTATTGCAAACATGCCCTCATAAAAATCAGTTTAAAAGAAAGAAAATTAACCTTCATCCAAATCTCACACCTCATACAAAATTAAATCTAAATGGATTATAATTTCCAATACAAAACATAAAACTATACAACTTTTAGGAAAATGTCACTGAAATCTAGGGCTACATAGAGACATCTGAGAAATGACATCATAAACATGATCTATAAAAGAAAAAAAATTATACACTGGGCTTCATCCAAAATCAACTTTTGTTTTGTAAGACTTCATTAAGAAGATGAAAAATAAGCTAGTAACTATGAAAAATATTTAAAATCACTTATCTGACAGGAGATTCATATCTGGAATTTGTAAACAACTCTTAAAATAACTATAAAAATCTATTTAGAAAACATGAAAGCAACACAAAAAATAGTTCCATGAAGATATACACATGCTAATTAAGAACATGAAAAGGTGTTTGCCCATGCCAGCCATTAGAGAAATTTAAAGTAATACAATTAGTATCAGTACACTTCTATGAAAAGAGAGAAAATAAAATTAATCATATACCAAATGCTGAAGAGCTTGTAGCTTCTAATACAATATTAGTGAGAATTCACAGATATTCTGGAAAATAGAATGTCAAGTTTTAAAAATGAAGATACACATTTTATAAGATCTAACAATTGTCCTCTTTGGCATTAATCCCAGAGAAATAAATAGTTATATCCAAGATAAATCCTGTTCATAATTGTTTCTTGCAGATTTACCTCAAATATCAAAACAATCAAAATGTTCTAAAACTAATGAATGGCTAAACACATGAGGTGTGTGAATTTTACACTTTGACCATCAAACAAGTAACCAATGGTGAATGATGAGTAAATCTTGGATTGTAGAACATGAATGGACCTTGTGGGCATAATGCTCAGAGGAAAAAGCTGACTTCAAAAGCTGATTGCTACATGAGTCCATTTGCAGAATTCTCAAAACGTCACAATTATGTAGCAGAGAACCAGTCAACTATCAACAGGGCTCAAGGACAAGGTGATGATGGACCGGTTTTGTCTGGATTGCAGTGGTGGTTACATGAGCCTAAGCTGGCAGTGGGGAGGTGACAACATGAAAGTACACACATACCCCATGCCAAGGTGGGGTTCCCAGTTTCTACACAGCATTAAGTTACATAAAATGTTACCACTGGGGGAAGCTGCCTGAAACACATTCAGGCCACTATAATCTCTTTGCACATTTCTCAAAGTCTAAAATTAATCACAAAATCTAAAATTTTCAAAGAGCTAACAAGTCAAAATTAAAAATATAAAATGTTAACAGGGGAAAAGAAGGGAAGGAAAGGAGAAGAAAAAGAATCATGATGTTGTTATTCACGTATACCTATTCCCCACGAGGAATGGAATCATTATTCACTGCAAAAATGTCCTAATAAAATTTTAATTTTTAAATAAAAATCCATGATTTGACTTTTCCCCTTGAAATAGGATCTATAATGATTTTTAAAATAAACAGGCAACTCAAAATTTCCAAGCCCTCTACTTACCACACTATGTTGGCCAATAGATGATATGGTTTATCTCATTTTCTCTTGAGAATGTTCTTTACATTTGCTTTTTTAATTTGAGATGTTTAATGTTTCAATCCAAAAACTTTTTCATGGCTCATTCTATTGGCACATGGGTATCACATCATCTTTAGTGTCATATACAACTTTATTATGCATGAGCATACAGGACCCCTCCTGCTGTTGGTCCCTTGAATCTTCAGCTTCAACTCTCCCCAGCTGTCCTTGCACCCAACACGTTCAAGACTTGATTTCCCTCATGTGTACTCTGAATATGCTGCTCTACTTGTCTTTTGTGTGGCTTGCCCAGACTTTAGGAAGAGTTCTCATCTACCCTACTAACCTATCCTACCCTACTAACTCTGGGATCAGGACTGACTCTTCTTCCCGACACATACTTGAACTCATCCGTCCTATCTCTGTGCTCCCCAACACCCCCAGTATGTTCTTGTTATGATGTTAATATTAATGGTGATCTTTGTCTGACCACTTCCTCCTTTAAGCAGGTATTATGGTCTGTAGGTTCAGTGCCTGGCATAGAGTATAACCTTGAAAGAGATTTTCAGATAAATGAGTTAAAGAATGAATAAATGCACTGCAGTTCATTAAGACAGAAATGTTGTACTAATAGACAGGAAGAGGATACCAATGAGAAAAACAAGTTATTTGATTCAGATTTTACATGTCAGATTCACTTAGGATTTTCTACTACTTTGTCAATATCTAAAACTTAAATAAATAAAGGGTCTGTGACCCAGATAGCTGGTGAGGAGAACTGATTTTGCTATGCACAAAAATTGAAATACTTAAATAATGTGTGCCTTTGAACAGTTAGGAGCTCTCTTCAGCCTACACAGAAATAGTATCAAAATGTTGATATGAAGAAAATATTCAAAGTAAAATTTTTAAAATAATGCTATATATAACTTGAAAAAACTGGTGATATTAGAATGCTTTCAATTCCACTGATTTCAGAATTTTACTCTGATTCAGGATGGTAGGAATTGTTTGATTTAGTCAAGTTGATTAAGTTAAAACAGTGCAAATTTTGGCAGAAGCTATGTCCTTTAGTACTACTTTGTGGTTCCTTCCTAGAGGTGTGATTTCCATCTAACGAGCTGGCCATCTGTAATAACAAAAATCATCTTTAGGCAAAATTACATTTGATAGGGGAAAATATTCATTGTGTGAGTCCTAAATATTGACTGTCACTAAACAGCTTACAGCATTGGGCAAGGTCCCTAACTCATCAAAAACTTCCCTCTCAGTGTTCAGACCAGCTTCTTGATATTTCAGATGAAAATCACATTATAGTCATCCCTTGGCATTCATGGGCAATAATTTCCAGGACCCCCACAGATACTAAAATCAAGATGCTCAAATACCTTATATGAAAGTGTTCTAATTTCATTTAGCCTATGCATATTCGTCTATATACTATAAATCATCTCTGAATTACTTATAATGCCTAACAATGTAAATGCTATATAAATAGTTGTTACTCGATATTGTTTAGGGAACTAATTAGGGAAAAAAAAACCTCTGTAAATGTTCAGTGAAGATGTAATTAAAATATGTATATATTTGAGTTGAAGTTAGTTCAATCCAGGACGTAGATATCTATAAATATGGAGGGCCAACTGTTTTTACTATGAAGAGTGACTTAAGTTTTAAGTAAGGGAATGGTATTAAATTGTCTTACAAAGTTCTTGACTATACTATGGGAGAGGAGATGTTTATTCTCAAAGTCAGCCTCTCCTGTTTTTCTTGGAAAATGCTGGAGCCGTCTGGGTTTCCCTCAAGGGCCCTTCACAACACTAAAATTCTGTGACATTTAACCTTGTAGTATTATTCATCTTATCATGTGATGTATAGTTCTTTAGATAATATTGTACTTTCTATTGGCACGTCTTTCTCATTCCTATGTCCAGCATTTCTCCTTTCTTATCAATAAAAATTCAAAGTAGTATTTAAAGTCTAACTCAGGCATTTCTTAATTTCTCTATCTGATTTCTCTTGCATCCTAAGAATCTGGAGCTATTATGTTACATTTGTTTGTCCATCTTGTGTTTATCTCTGCACAGTTCATCACAGCAGCAGTCTAGAAACAGGAAGCCAGAGAATGCACTCAGTGCCTGCATCTACCCGTAGCCCAGGCTCTCAGCCTCAACCTAGTGCCCTTTGGAGCAAGGTCATTCTTTGCCATGAGGCTGCCCTGTGCACCGTAGGATGGCTACAGAATTACTGGCCTTCAGAATCTGGTAGTACGGACTGTAATAACCAAAACCATCTCCACATGTTTGTGAAATGTTACATTGAAGGGCACATCTGCCTTCATTAAGAACCATTAATTAAAGAGCCTAACACTTGAGGAAGCTTGGATGACTGGAAAGAAGTCAAATGAAGTAAACTGAGAGACAGAAAGAGAATGTGAAATAAATGAAATAGAAAGAGAAAATGCTATAGTAAAGAAAGAAAATATCCAGGAATGAGATTCCTTTCCCTACCCTGCAAAAATGATGGAAAGCATCAATGACAATAAAAAGCCAACGTTGTGAAGCTGTCAGTTTCTACAATTAAACTAGACATTTAATTCAATAAAAATACCAATAATATAATCATCCAGAAACATCAAAGCATTCATTTTAAGTCCAATACCAAGATTCCCTTGTCAAGTAATAGTAACAGTAATAATTATCTTTTCTCTGGACATTCAATCCAATAAAATTTGTCAAGGAAAACCCAGGATATTAAATATCAAAAGAAAAGAATAATATTATTAAGTTATTGATGCTACTACTGTGTACCTGAAGAACAGAAGAGAGTCAATTATAAGAACATTTCAGAAACAATAAGAGCTGATTTAGGTGACAAATTGAAGACAGATATAAATGTTAGTAGTTTTGCTATTCAAATGTGAACTAGTTAAAATTTGATTTTAGAAAATTTCATTTACAATAGAATCAAGATAAAGTAAAATAAGTATAATTCAAATTATAGAATGTTATTTTTTACATATGAAATTGATACATGAAATATAAGGCGATTAAGAATCTCACTAGAAAGGGTTCAGGTAAGCAGTAAATTTGAAAAGTGATGTCTTTTAGAGAGTAGTGTGACAAATATGCTCAAAAGCTTTAGAAAAGATGCAATCTTTCACTAATTTATGCAACATCAATTAGAGAAATAGAGGGAGTTATTTTATATAGCAGAAAGTTAATTTCAACATTTTTTGTTAAGGGAGGAATATGGACACAAAATAGCCTGAAATTTTATTGTAGAATTGCACATATCTTCTATTTTCTTACCTGAGTGCTCCAAACATAACAAAATGAAAGCAAGAAGAACTATTTCAGATTACTAAAACTGAAAGTGACCTCAATCTCAAACTATGAAAAATATGTGATAAATAAATGAAATTTTAAACAAAAAACATTAATGATAAACCACTATTTATTAGTAAATATTAGTAGCAAAGGTAAAGCAGCCAAATCAATGAGTTCTCTGAAAGAAAGTCACTCTTCTGAGGGAAAAAATTAAAAATCTGAGGAATTTTAGTTTTTGGAGGAAAACTTGAAGTGAAAGACATAGTCATCGGGAAAAAAATTATTACAGAAACAGGGTGTGAGGTCGATCTTATGGGAGGTAAACTCATGATCTTTTCTCTATGACAAACAACTAATTCAGAATTGTCTTCACTTTGTGTTAAAATTGAGGAGAACAAATTAAGAGTTGACACAACTCATTAATATATACATATTTATTATTTTTCACCTATACATTTTTTAAAAATTAAAGATTTCAAGCTACATTTTAGTTGGCATAGAGTAGAGGAAAAAATAGTATATCTCAAGTAACCAGAAATTTAATCTAATTTGGAGCCTTAATAGTCATAGTCACACTGTGGGGAAAATAAACACTGCTCCACTGTTGCTGGGAATGTAGACTGGTGCAACCACTATGGAAATCCATACGGAGAATTCTCAGAAGACTAGGATTGGAAGCCCCATTCAATCCAGCTATTCCCCTCCTGGGTATTTTCCCAGAAGAACTGAAAAGTTCATATCACAGTGATATATGTGCACTCATGTTCATAGCGGCACAATTTGTGATAGCTAAATCCTGGAAACAACCAAGATGCCCATCAACTTCAGAGTGGATGAAAAAGATGTGGCATTTTTATACAATGGAATATTACTCAGCTATAAAAGAGGATGACCTTGAGGCCTTCATAGGCAAATGGAGACAACTTGAGACTATCCTCATTGGTGAAATAAATAAGAATCATATTTATAAATATCACATTGTGTCTCTAGTGTAAAAAGTAAATAAGAACTACAAGTATAATAAAACCAAAATGTGTAATTGCTATTGTAAAAAAGAGAGGAAAAGGAAGTGCTCTAAGAGATATAACTGCATGTATGTTTGAGTGTGTAAAATAAATGACCATATTGCTGAATCTTTGTTGGATTTTTGAGCAGAACTGTTTGTAGTCTGACTGTTTGAATGTCTACTATATACCTTTTAACTTTGTAACTTAAAAACTACATCCAAGATGACAGTATGTAATTGATAAGCTAGTGATTTCTTAGTGGGTTTTTTTCTCATTTTCCTTTTTCTTCTTTCTTTCTTTTAGAATTCTGTATTGTTGCTACCCTTTTTTCTGTTTTGCTTTTTTTCTTCTCTTCAAATAAAATTTTAAAAATGTATAATTACTATTGTAAAAAAGAGGAAATAGGAAGCGCTATAAAAGATATAGCTGCATGTATGTTTAGGCGTGTGGGATTGATAACGATATCTCTAAGTTCTTGTTGGATTGTTGAACAGATCAGTTTGCACTCTCACTGCTTGAGTGTCCACTTTGAGGGCTTTAATTTTGTAACTTGAAAAAATATTTCTTAAAGGACAATATGTAATTTATCAACTAGTGATTTGTTACTGTTTATCTTCTTTTCTTGAAATTCTGTAATATTTCTATCCTTTTTCTGTTTTTTTCTCTTTAAGTAAAAAAAAAAATAAAAGAATAAATAAAGCAATGAACAAAAAAAAAAAAAAAGACATAGCCACAGTTGTTTCTTGGCATTTTGTTCATCATTCACGTAATCACTTATGTCATAATTTATTCAGCATCTCGTAGGAGACCAAAGGTAAAAGATGAAAGAGTAAATTTTATAATTCAAGAAATTGCTGAAATCATAATCATATTTGAAGCAACATGAATTAAGATAGAAAATACCAGGAAAGAAACTAATGAAATTCACAGAGAACCCATTGGATAAATCTAAAAGATCAAAAAAGATAACAGATATGCAACAAAAATAAAGAGAATCTGATTCATCTGATAAAATTATAATTTAAAAACAAATTATAGGTGAAAGAAGATAACAGGCATGAAAATAAAACAAGAAAGGAACAATGTAATGGTAAAATACATAGTTCAAAGATATTATAAAGATATCCTCAAATACAGAAAGACTTAAATTCAAAGATCAAAGACACACATACTATACAAGAAATAATACAAACTGAATTTTTCACAGCAAGATGTTTATAATGATTCAGCCAGTCACACAACTCTAAGCACCTTCTTTTGTGTTAACTAGTGTGCTTAGATTCAGGAAATGTAGAAGTTTGAACTTCAAGATGAAAAAAAAACATGTAAGAAAGGAAACATAGAAATATATCTCTAAATGCTTGATTTTAAATGTTCTTTGCTGTGGGAAGGCAGAGTTCAATTCTAGAATATGTAACAAAAGTTAATATCTCATCATATAACTTTATAAAGGCTAGACTGTTCAGCAAAATCAGATTGTCAGAAAGGTGAGATATCAGAAAATACAGCAGCTAATTGCTTTTCCCATAGGGAAAGTGGAGACAAGAGATGGGCAAAAATTTCAGAAAGTCCAGACAACATAGAAATGATCAAAATGGAGATCTGAGAAACAGGAAGGAAGGATGCAAAAAGTGTCCATGAGCACAGCATTATGTTCAATATATAGGTAATGCTAATATGGAAATAATCTTTCTGTAACATAAAGTGAACGCTACAAAGCTAGTCAGTGTAAATATGCTAACAAACTCAATTCAGAATGAAACAAGAAATGTTTAAACATAAAGAGGAAAGAAAGAAGAAGGAAAGAAAGAAAGAAAGAAAGAAAGAAAGAAAGAAAGAAAGAGAAAGAAAGAAAGGAAGGAAGGAAGGAAGGAAGGAAGGAAGGAAGGAAGAAAGAAAGAAAGAAAGAAAGAAAGAAAGAAAGAAAGAAAGAAAGAGGAAGGAAGGAAGGAAGGAAGGAAGGAAGGAAGACAGGCAGGCAAGCAAGAAACTGCAGGTTATATAGTAGATTTCGGGTCTAAAATTATATTGTGCATCTCAAACAGCATGAAAGCTAGGACTGGAAGTCCTATTGAATCCAGCTATTCCGCTTCTGGATGTATTTGCCCAGAAAAATTGAAAACATCATGTTACAGCGATATATGTGCACCCATGTTTACAAAAGTACAATTTATAAATCTTGGAAACAACCCAAATGCTCATCAACTGCAGAATGGATAAAAATGATGTGGTATTTTTATACAATGGAATATTACTCAGCTATAAAGAAGAATAAACTTGAGGCTTTTATAGGTAAATAGAGGCAACTTGAGACCATACTCATAAGTGAAATAAATCAAACTCACATTTGTAAATGTCATATTGTCTCCATAGTGTAAATAAAACACTGAAAGAGTAATAAGATCCAAAATATATAACAGATATTGTGATAACAAATGGGAAAGAAAGTGCTCAAACAGTGTGATTCTGGTTTTAGATTCCTAGAGCTCCCATGAGAAACAAATACTAAACTACAAATGTTTTTCAAAGCTCAGTGTATTTGAAGTTTGCATGAGAGGGAATGAAAGATACAGTCTTCAGAAGGTGAACACATAACAACAAACTAGTCATGCAAAGAAATAATCCACTTTGTACAAAAATCAGCAGATTAAAAAAACCAGCAAAAATAGATACCCACAAAAGGGACATAATACAACAATTTGGAAAGTACCATAAAAAGTTTTTCAATTCATTAAAGAATTAGAGTATGTTCTGCAAACACAGTAAAAGAGAGTTTTCAACAAGGAGATAATTGAGAAGTTGTAGTTCCCAACTTGAGGAAACTCTCTAAGGAAGGTAGAAATTTTAGGAAAAAAGTGAAATCCGTAATTAGACATGTCACACTAAGCACTAATAAAAAAGAGCAATTTTTTAAATGTGAAAGACAGATTGCCATTAAATAAATAACATTTATAGCAACAGTAAATTTCCTAATTTTAAAAAAAATTGAAAAGGGAAAGTAGATAACAAGTACTTCCTGTATATATTTCTAAAGTTTCTGTAAGTCTATAATTATTCAAAATTGAAAGATTTAATTTTAAAACTGTACTAATAAAATTAAAACCATCAAGAAAAAATAACATATAGAAGATTCACAGAGAAAAATGAATCACAAGTCAGAATTCCTTCCTGAGAAAAAAACAAAAAAAACAAAACAGAACAAAAAATCCATATACAAACCAAAGAAAACAGCCTTTACTTGCTTTGATTTAAGGTGAAACAGATTCCCATGCAGAGTTCATTCAGTAGGAAGGAATATGAACTCATAAGGAAGTAATAAAATTTTAAGAGATCATTTTGTAAAAAAGATTATCAAACATGTTGCATAAATAACTGGCAAATACACCCCTATTATCTAACAGTGATAACCTTTAGGTGGTAAGAAATGATGCCAAAGACATATTTATTTACTTAACAATATTTTCTAAATTTTCCTTAATGCTAAAATGATCATTTAGTGGGATAAAAATAGATTAAAAATTTTTAATCTAAAAAAAGGTAAATCTAGAAAGATAAAGGGAGAATAGGAAAAGAGAGAAAGTAGGAATAAAGAAATGAGAAAGCCAAGGAGGAAGGAAAGTACAAAGACAGAAAAGGACAAAACAGATGAACAAAATGATAAAGCACAGTTGGCAGGAGTCCCTGGCATGGGCTCAGTTTTCTTACCCACATCCCACCACCACTCAGCCCATTATCCTATATTCTTTGAACGAAATTGCAAAAGTCTAGCAAAATGCAATAAAAATGTCATCAACACTTCAGCCAATTCTGGGCTTGAAGGCAAAGCTTGCATCCACCTCTGTTTTGAAATCTTCCCTGAGAACCTTAGCAAGCCTGGCACGTTCTCATTAGTTCAGACACTTAGTGTGACCACTCTCTGCAATATGTTACTTATATTCTGTTTAATATGACTGCCCATGGGAAGAAATGATTCTATCTGTGTTGACCTCGGGCTAGTTGCAAGGGTACTAATTGCCCTGTCTTTTGCCCAGGGTGGTGGAGAGCAGTGAAGTTGTACAAGACAGACCCATCTCATTAGCTGTCTGCTCAGTCCAAAATGCCTCTCACTCTGATCTCAGTTTAGCAGACCAGAACATCTGTCCAGAGGGAAACTAAGGCCAGTATCCACATAGCAGAGACCACAGCGCGGTTTCTAAAAGGGAGCTGCTACCCTCAATAGGAGCAGCTTTCTCTGTCACACATAGATTCAGCTGCTGCTGATTGATATGTACAGTGAAGATGGGTTACAGCAGCTTGAGCAAAGCTAGGACGTTCTCTGTTTCCGACTCTGCTCACCTTTTCTTTCTTTTCCACTTCCTCCCTCCTTCCTCTTCCTCCTCCTCCTTTATACCTCCTCTTATTTTTCAGTGATGACAAATTCATAAGGAACGATCATTTCAAATTGAAATCAAATATAATCAAAAGCAACCAAACCATGTTCCAGCCATAGGATGGGCCTTTACACTCAGATCCAGACGAAACGTGTCAATGGCTCTCATTCTTGCTTTTCACCTGATTTCCTCTAGACAAAGCCACGGTGGGCAGAGCTGGGACTGGGGCAGGGGTGTAAATCAGAAACAAAACGTGAACTTAAAACAAGACAAGCAATTCTGGGTTTGAGTCCTGGATTAACATACCAAGTAAGAAACAGGAATTTACCTTCTCTGAGTCTCATCGTTCTTCAGCTGTAAAATAGGAGTACACTAACTTCTCACAATAATATAAATAGAAGCACATTTCTTAACACAAAACCTCACACAAAAGTACTAAAATGAAATTTTATCCCAATTCTCCTTTCCATGGCAATGGGAGGGAAAACATGAAATATTCTTAACCTGGCAAGATCATCATCTTCACCCTCAAATATAAACCTATAAACGTAGCTCTCCAACAGACTCTAAGCAGAGCCATTAAGAACTCTGTATCCCTGGCAATTCTTCCCAGACAGCCTGTAGAGCAATTTGCAACTTTATGATGTGATAAATAGAATTTCTTTGTTTTGATTTTTCATTTGCATATTTATTGAGATATGACGATCTTAATTAGTTCTGCTTTTTTTGTTTTGTTTGTTTTCTTGGTTGGGGAAAGACAGCTTTCTGCAACACAAGATAATTTTGCATGCTAACAGGGTGAACAGAACCAAGCCTGTGGCATTGCTTGATGTTGAAGCTGCTTAAAACGCACGCAGCTTTGTGGATTCTTTTTTGCACTTGTTTTCTCTTGAAATTCTGAGGTAATGCTCAAGACTTGGACAGATGCCAGACCTCAAGAGGCAGCCACCTACTGAGAAGCAAGAGGAGAACACTTTTAAAATTCCAGAGGCTCATATTTATCCAACAGGCTCTCCAAGGCTGCCTATCACACACTTCCCTCTTTAAAAAACCAAGCACCACCAAATGCCTTTTTCCAATGAAATGCAACTCTGTCTGCATCTCAGCCTGTGTAGGCTGGAAAAGAGCAGCTCTGATGTCTCTAGGAGTTGTCTCAGGCAGGAGAGAGTATTTGGACACGCAGCCCATCACATCCTCTTCCTCCTTGATTCTGTTTTTGTTTTTCCTTCAGAAGTGGAGTTGTGTCAATGCTGTGCCCCAACGAGGTAGCACCAGTAGTTTATTAGACAACTTGTAAACATCTGAAGACATGCTGATTGTGCCCACTAAGAAAATCCCAGCCTCATCACCCAGAACAATTAGCATGGTTCCCTAGGGTTTTGTGTTTGTCAGGTTCTTCACACTATCACAAAGCCTGTCACTGATTCAGCACTTTTAAAAGGAAAGACATAATTTATTATTTCCCTATGTTTTTACTTAACTCGAGTAGTGAAACACTTGAGAAAGGACAGAAAGTACACACTGCTAATCTACTGAATGCTAAACGCTTTGCCTCTGTTCTCACCTCACTTAGAAGCCAGCAGACAAATCTACAGGGTAGATTTTTACCAACGCAAATTTGCAGTTGGCAAAAGAGAGACCTTAGAGGATTAGACAATTTTTTCAATAGCTAAAGCTCTCTGTGGCGTAGAGAATGTATGGTAATCGAATAAGGCCAAAGATTCCTGTATTCCACAATTCAATCAACAAATATTTATGCATGCAGTTTGTCTTGTGTCACCGGAAGAACTGGGATGTGGCATTAATTCAGCCAGAATCAAAGTCATGGGCTCTGTCATGTGACCTAACTGTCTAGTAAAAGCCCATTGTCATTTTCACAAAAGTCAGGGAAATATATGTTTGACTTCTTATTGAATAATGCACTTAGGATAGTCTAGAGAGTCGTGGTTCAGATCTCCATCAGAATAGAAACAGAGGACAAAAGGGAAGAAGAGCAGAATAGGGTAGGTTGCAAAGACAAATGAGAGTAAAAGTGAGATTTTGTGGGAGATGTTTAAATGAAACCTAATCAACCAATTCAGTAGCACAAGCTTCTGTCTTACATCCTCGCAATGTATGTGAAAAGTATATTGACTAATCCAAAAGAAAAGATATCCATCATGCTGGTTCATTGTGGATGGAAGTCAGTAGCTAAAGTATTAATGATTGTCTATGAGAAGACCTTTCAATATGGAATGGTCCACTGATGTTTCAGATACGTACTTCATTTATCTAATACAGTGGAAACTCTATCAAGCCGGACCACTTTAAACTCACTCAGCGTTACAATGGAGCTGAGTTCTGGCATGCCTGATTGGGTATACTCTGTAGCGAAAGAACTAACAATTGACTCATCCATATAAGTGTCCACATCCTGTGTCACACAAGTACCCGAATAACGTGGTGATGGCCCAAAGCCACTTGAGTAGGGGCAGTGTTTATAGGCAAATCAGATTGTCAGTTTAGAAATGAATGACGTGCTGTTACTGTTAGTGTCCAAAAGGTGCTTACTGCCATCTCTATTTTTTTATTTCCATTGTTTTCTTATTGGTTCTAGATACGTTCTACTGGATAGGAATAGGTACTGTTACAAAGTGATAGTATAGTTGAGTACAGATAAGTTTTTTTTTTTATCATTTGATACTTCCCTCCAGAATTGGAGCGTGTGGTACAACGTAAATTTTCAGAGTCAAAAACAGCAACAATAACAACAAAAACAAAACACCTTAGAAGGTCATGGGATTATCGAATTGTGATTGTACATCCCTCAACTAAACTCCTGTGAAATTTGTCACTACCACTACCTTCTTTGTACAACTCACAAAATAGCTTTCTCTCTCCGCTGAAGAAGAAATCAGAAAATCTGGAAAGAAGAATATATTTTCTGACACTACTTTTAGATTTGTGTATAATTTATGGTACAGTCTCCTCTATTAAGGGGTATCACGACTACAATTTTATGTTAGAAAGATTTTCCTTTCTTACATGCTTCGAAGCCAGAAAGAAATAAACTTGGCTGTGGAATAAAAATTAAGCAACATAAACACCAACTATTCAATGGGAAAGGTTGAGAGTCGTTTCTCAGAGAAGAGGAAACAAATTTTGAAACTTAAATAAACACAGGTTCTGATATTAGGGAAAGTTAAAAAGATAAATTAATCTCTGCATTTATTTTCTGACTCACAATTTTGCAGACATTCCTTTTAACTACTGCTCTGTACTTTGCTACGAAACTCTTAATGTTATAAATACTTCTATATTGTTAGTCTTGCAACAGAAATGAACACCATCTATTGCGCCCAGCTGACGATTGTGCAATGCCACTCTGCACTTTTCTTAAAGTGCTCATTTTTAAAAACTCCTCCTCAGTTTTCTCTTTTTGACATTATTTTATGTTCTGATTAACAGTTTTGACACATAATTGCTCACAAAAGATATGCAAATAATAGTGTTGGTGATGCCAAGACAGTAAATGACAGCTTTAAAGCAGCTTGAGGCCATGGATACTTAAGGAAATGAAGGGTAAAGGAGTAGAGGGTAAATGTCCAGAGTCAATTGAGAGCCATATAGAGGTGACTGGGAAATTCCATTATGCTAGAATTTAGAACCACTCCACTGCCTCTCCCCGCCTGAGAATTTCATCTGATAACATTTGGTTACTATCATCTCTCCTCAAAACGTTGAGTTTTATAAATCTTAGATATAATTCTGTCTCATGAAACTTACAAAAAATAAATCTTTTAAATTTCAACATCATTACTATATTTAAAGTGGAGACATATGATTATTTTTTAGATATAGGTTTGCATATATTAGCGAGGTTCATTCATTTTTGCTTTTTATTTTTGGGGAGCGTTCCATCCAGTCTCTTACATATTTGTTTCCTGTGTGCAACCCAAACCTGTTTTATAAGAATCCTAAAGTCCGTGATTGCTGCTCAGGTCATTTCTGACAAAATCAGCTGCAGTGGCCTGGCTTGTGAGAATGAATGTTGATTAGAAGTCTCTCTAGGAAAGCCTGAGATAACAGAATGGCTCCTGCACAAACCATGTTGGTTCTTTCCCTGTCTCTTGGGCCTAGGAACTCAAGTCATTTATCTCCTTGGGTCCCTCCCAAAAAGGAGTCCATCTTTCCAAATATTTGATAGTCCCACAAGATGCACCCCTCTTTCCTATCCTTGGCATGTAGAGGCAGGTCATGTGGTGAGATGCTGCAGCTGTAACTACCTCATTTCTGTTCCTTTTTCTTCCATCCTGCCTCAAAGTGTTTGGAATGAGTAGAAGGTAAATCATATCTTGCTGAGATATAGATGCGTCACTAGAAAAGCCTCTATGTGTCAAACTTTATCCAGAGGATCCTGAGGGCAGATATCTGTCTCTCTCCCTCCCCCTAATTCTCTTCTTTCTTCTTTCCTTCCTTCCTCTACTCAAACTCTCTCCCCTCCCTCTCTCCTTCCTTCCCTCCATCTCTTTCTCTTCTTCCTTCTCTCTTTCCTTCCTCTCATCACATTAACTCCACTGGAGAATTTGGTAAACCTTTTGAGATTATAAGGAGTTTCACAAATTTCACTATATACTTTGAGATACCTCTGGTTGGATAATCCGTAGCTAAAAAGAAGTCTTTCTGGATGCTTAGAACAATGTGTAGAATTCAGAGCTGTATCTAAGGCCTTGAAATGCTTTGACTCAAATGGAAATCCTGCTTTCCCAAATACCACCTCCTCTTCACTAAACTCCACCTGCCTATATATATTAGCAACTAAAAACATAAGGACACACTCAAATATACCTTGAGGCAGATACTGAAGCAATACTGTAGCAGCAAGTGTTAATTAGACAGCAGCACTGGTGAGTATGAAGTTTGAGGTCACACAGGTGGTTCTACAGGTGGTAGGTGTTAAACAATGAGGTTCTGGTTTGGAAAGATGAATTCTATGATTCAAATGATGGGACAGACTTAGAGTATCAAGACACATAATGCAGCCAAGAATATAGCTCAGCAGCACAGTGCCTGCCTGGCAAGTGCAAAGTTGTGAGTTCAATTCCCAGTGTAAAAAAAATACATAATGCAAGAGTTTGGATGTGGGATGTGCCCACAGCCCAAATGTTGAAGGCCTGTTCCCCATCCTGGAGCACTTATCAGTGTAGATCTTGGACCCTTTCAGAGATGGGGCCCAATTGAAGGATGTTGGGTCCCTGAGGGCATACCCTTGAAAGTATATTGGGACTCTGGTCACTTCTCTCTTTTCAGCTTCTAGACTGTTACAAGGTGAATTGCATTCTCTGCCATGTGTGTCCACTGTGATGTGCTGTCACATCATGGCCACAAAATAATGGGATCAACAACCGTGTATGGAGCCTTCTGAAAGTTTTTCCTCCTTAATTTGATTGTCTCAAGCATTTTGTCACAGCGATGTAAAGCTGAGTGACAGATAGAAAGATAGAGACATAGAATGACAGGTGGATAGAATGATAGATTGGTAGATAAGATAGATAAAACTAGAGACACACACATCTTTAAATATATATATATATATCTTACTATTTCTGTTTGCTTTAAGAAATCACTTTTGTGAAACAGGATCTCTACACAAATAGTTTAAATTTCCTTAGGATCAAAAATTGAAATATCAATTGTAGGCAAAGCCCCCTAAGTAAGCCTAATCTCCTGTTCTACCTTCTCAGAGAGTTTTGGTTTTCTTCAATCTTCTATTTTAGGTTTTCACAACACATACCTGGTGAGAAAAAGGCACTTCCATGATTTGATCTGTACATATTTCTTTCTCCAAGTGTTCAATCCTATTTTCCTATTAACCTCTCCATTAAAGTTACCTGTGCTCTCACCTGTCCTCAAATGCACCTGGACTTTGCTGTTTTTCTGACTTTGTTCACATGGGCTGCAGCTAGAATGCTGTGCTTCTCACCACAGCTAATTGCTGTATTTTAAAATAAACTCCGAATGTTACTCCCTTCATATAAATGTCCATGATTTGTGGGTTAGAAATAATGACTCATTCGACTTTGGTGCACTTATTCACAACATGTCCTCTAGAGGTCTGAAACATGTTCTGTATTTTTAACTTTTCACAGTTTTAGCCCTTTCTGTCTACACAGAAGTTGTTGATACCAAAGAAAACCCCTTTTTGAAGAAAACTCATGAACCATAGACTGCTCACAGGTTACGGGTAACCAAGTATCTTCGCTGCTTTTCACTTGCCGTATGCAGAAATCTAAAGGGTAGGATTTCCTAAGAGAAGTCAGTCCTTTAAGTTTGAATTAGCAAAACTGAAAAATGCTAGAATGGTACATTTCTTTACAAGGTCATTTGCTAAAACCTTAAGTTAATTGGCAATTTTATATGAGAACTTGTTTCAGTTGACATAAGAAGATATTTGTGTTCTATTTTACTTTATGTTCTTTTTAATTTTATCTTCTATTTTGCTTCCTACTTCATAAGAAATACAACAACAAGCTATTTACACTTAAGTTGAAGAAATCTGCAGGATGGGGTAGATGTTTGAAAGCCAATATGAAAAAAGGGGGAAAAAACCCACAAAATCAGCAACACTATTTAAAAACTGTGTTTTGTTATCTCGGGAACTTCTTCCAAATTCTATGTTTCTATCAGGCTCTCAGGTTTCAGATAAAAGCATTCAGTGTTGCTATTGTTACAGACTAAAATAATTCTTTACACAGGCCTTTTTGTTGTAAGAACAAAATCAAATTTCCTTTCCTTCCCAAACACCTGGGGATTCTGAGTAGTTTACAGAGCAATGAATTTTGATCTCAGTTATAGGAAAGAAACTAGAAGACTCTTCGTTTCAGAGCACAGAGCCAGTTGCGCTTGTTCCTCCATTGACTCTGGACCACAATTTTGTGGATGTCATATTCTATTTTAGTTGGAAGTAATACATTTACTGTTATGTATTGTTTATCTGCTTTATCATGTGCATTTTTCCTGACAGTGAAGTTATGTGTTCATCAGGCAGTGTCCATGGCAGTGAGTCCCCAGATCATCACTTGGAGAAATTGCTAGGTAAGTGAAGCAAGGTTGAAGTAGATGTGCTTATGAGATATTATGTGCTATGGGAAGCAGTACTCCTTTGTGCTGTATAGGTAAATAATCAACATATGATCATTCAGGAGATGGAACGTATTTAGAATTGACTCCCGTGCTGTCTAACCCAACTTCTGTGAAGTCTAGTCTTTACACAAGATATATCAAGGAATCTATCAGCATCTTCTTGGAAAAGTTCTCCTAACTCTGATAAAACAGTTTTAATTTATCCCACATTCAATGCTAAGGTAGTTCAATTAATGGAGAATTAACTGAAGAAAATCAATTTTACTATAATTGTGACTATTGACCTTCAAGGAAGCATTTTAATTTGAAGTTAAAAACGCACATCTGAAATTAGACTGGCATAAAAGGTTATAATGTTAAAGGATTCTTGTGGGTTTTGCCTGGGTATCAAAACATTAACCCAGCAAAATATAGTCCCTGAGGATAATAACCATGACAGGACATTAGAAAATGTGAGTAACCTACAAGAAGCAAGTCAGAGAAAGTTTGTCATAGGTAGTAGGAGGAGCTGCGACAATTTATTACAAATATAACAAAATGTGTTACATAATATATTATAGTACAATTTAATATGATTTATAATATATTAATCTGATATTGAAGAAGTAAATTAATATCATTTAATAATATTAATAGAATAATATTCTATTATTAAGAGTTATTACAAACAACATCATGCATATATATATATAGTTATTTCATACATTATATATAATTAAACTGTTATAATTTTTCCCAAAATCTTCTTTAACACAAATGGAAGTAGCACTGTTAAATAGATGCTTTAGTGTTATCTGGTAGCATATGTTCTATTAGGTAGTTTTTTTTTTTTCATTTACTAATTACTCAGCAACACAGCAAGAACAGTAAGAAGCACAATAAAACACATCTACTGTATTTGAAAGCTCACAGAAAGGCATCTACTAGATACTTTAAATAAATTACCTCACTTAACTCAGTGGCATTGCTTTGTACTATGCCTTTAACTTTTGATTTTATCATACAAATATTCTGGTTCTGATTTATTATGCTACATGCTTCACCATATGGTCACTACACTAGCTAAAATCCTTACAGTTACTGATAATTTAATCTGTCCATTGGTTCAACAAACATTGATTATTTATCTATAATGTTTCTTTGGTGTAGTTATGAATTCATTCATTTAGAAAGAAAAAAGGAAACAGAAACAACACCTCATGTACACATGTATGCTAGGAGCTGTAGATGACAGAAAATTCTGAGAATCTAGAAGTGGGGCAGGTGATGGATGGGCTCAGAGATCAGTTACTGCACTGTCCAGTGAATACTGTAGCAGAGGCCTGGGCAGTGGACCCCCCAAAGCTCAGATGATGGAGCTGGTGAATTCATTAGCTCACTAATGGGAGGGAGAATGGTTCCCCAGAGAGGAATGCGTGAGCTCTCTATTAAAGAAGTGATGTTTGGAGTATTTGTGTGGAGGGATGAAGAATAACATGTAGAGTTCTGGCACTGTGGGATGCAAAAGCTCTATGTGGTCCCTGGTGAGACCAGAAGCCAAAGAGCAAGAGGGAAATGACTGAGGGGGTGTTTCAGTAAAGCAAAGGAAATCAGACTTGATTTTATTTTGGTCATTCTATTTTGCGTTTATACAGAGGATGCTGGAGTACAGTCTATTCATTAGCATTAGACTTAATAATTTAAGTATAACTTAGAAATTAGATGTTTAATTTAAAAACATAATTAATTAGAGCAATTCATTAAATGATAATATTTGGCATCTATTAATGAGGCTATAATTACATGTGCTATTTAAAAACAGTGCAATACTAATATTTTCTCATAAAATGAAGTAAAGAAGACTAATAGTAAAAAGCCCTCAACAACTTGATTAAAGTCAGATTGAAATCCATTTCTGATAAACACTCAAACTTAGGAAATCTCTTTAAAATTTTCCCAAACCTAGTAACATATTGAGAGGAAGTATGTAAACATATGGTATAAAAGGGGAGTGGTTTTCAATAATCTCATATAAATTGTTTCTTTTCTTTCCTTTTAAAAATATTAATACATGCTTTCAGTGTATAGAACTAAACTCATTGTGAGGCACCAGTAAATATGTGTTACACATCTCAATTCTGCTTTTTTCTCATTCCCTCAACCCCCTCTTCTGTTGTGTCGGCATTTAATTAATTTATTTATAAATCCTTATCACTAATTGTCATAAATTTTAAAAGTAGCCCCTCTCTTTTCACACTTAGGAGAATTTGGAGTAAATGACTCCAGAAGGTTGTCTTTTAACTAAACAACCAAAAATGACAGTGAAGATTGAGCCCAGAGAGTTGGCCTTGCACTGTTGCCAAAGGATAGTATAGATTTAACTGCAGGGACCGCTTAATAAGTTCTAGTTACTATATTTAACAGTTTTTATTAAGGCTTAATTTAATTTTCAGAAAAGCCCATTCAATGAGAGTTCCCTACTATTCATGTTCTCAATTTGTATATGAAAAAAGTAAGCTTGAAAAGATGAGTGGTTTGTTCAAGGTCGGTTGGTAAATAGTAGCGCCAGAAAAAACTCTGAGATTTTATGGGCAGTTCTATACTAGGGAGAACAGTGCACTGACTTCAGAGAGAATATAATTCAATCAACAATGCAAGGAGGTAGTAAATGTGTTCACACAGCCATATTTTACTACTTGATTTAAATACTGCATCCCAATGGCATATATCTGCTCTTTGCTGCCTGATATCTAACAAATAACTTCTTGGAGAAATGAAACTGTGCAGCACCCATCTGGGCTTACAGTGTGGGTATGAAACGTCCCTGAAATGCATAAAGGCCTTGTCCTCAGATCTTAGGGCTACTGGGATGAGGTGGAACCTCTAGGAGATGGAACTATTGGAAGGTGCTGAGTGACTAGGGCTTCCTCAAGGGCTCCCCCTAAAGGGGACCGTGGGTCCCTCCCTCTTCCTTTCTTCCTTTCCTGGCTGTTACTGTGAACTGGCCTTCTACTCCTGATGTGCTCCCCTATCACAGGCCCACTCAAGAGGCCAAGCTTTCAGAGACAGAAACCATGAGCCACAATATACTTTTCTTCCTTAATTTGAATATCACAGGCATTTTGTGACAGTAACAGAAAGGTAATTAATACAATATTCTTATTTAACTTTGGAGAAGTGACTAAGAAATGGAGTACAACTGGCTTCCCTCACAAACCGTTGTCATAGAATGTCAAGCAGATATGTGAGTTAGAGTGGTGTCAGGCTGAACCGCCAGTCTCTTTAGGTCAAGAGGTATTGGATATTGTCAGTTTCCTGTATTTTGACTTCATAGAAAGTATGATTGAAATATAGGGTGAACATTTAAATTCAAAATTTCTCACAGTAGAAGACCCACTGCCATTAATGCTCCTCAAAATAACCCCTACACACACACACACATACACACACACTGAACACACTTTACCTTCATTCTTGCTATTTTCTGAAGCAGTTCTGGAAGTCCTCTTTCACAAGTGTCTTTATGAAGTTCCCCCCACCAAAAAAAGGGTGAATGCCATTTCTGGTGCCATCTGATAGGAAAGCAGGCTCATGAAACACTGCAATGCTTCCGCGTCCACCTTATTCACTGGATCTGGCATTGATGCTTTGAATGGATTCAGGATATCAAGGTAGCCATGGCAACATGACCAAAGACTCTTAGGAAAGAGGATTCCCAGAACTGCTTAAGAAAGTACTAAGAATGACAGGGTGTGTGTGTGTGTGTGTGTGTGTATGCATGTGTGTTGGGTGTGATATGAGGAGGATTAGTGGCAAAGTATCTTTTACTGTAACAATTTTACTAATTGAAACATTCATTGTATTTGGCCATCACACCTGGGACAAGTTGCTCTGTATTAAAAGGTCATTGTGGCCAAGCATGTAGTAGGAAGAAGGAGCGGGGAGGAGAAGGGAAGTAAGGCGGAATTTTCTCGTAGTGATACAGGCAAGAAAGCATGACTGTTTTCATAAAGCAGTGGCTGGGAGAGAGGCTGAGTATGTTCCTGAATCATTTCCAAAGCTAAAATAATGGATAACCAAGTGGATATAAGGGTTGAGAAAGTGAGAATCATCGGGCAGATGCTGAGCTTTTCAGGAAAGAAACAGAACATTCCACTGGGGAAAGGTTTCTTCCAAAATAAAGAATTTTGAAATTATTTCTTCACATTTCTATAGAGTGTATTTTATATCTCATGTCGGTTTCTACATTAAATCAAGAAATTCACTCCTGCTTTAAAAACAAACATACAAAGAAAACAATGACAAAACCCAGACCCCCAAAGTTGCGAAATGCAATGGAGTATGCCCAGAGAGGGAGGAGGAGGTGAGACCTGTCTCCATACACCTTCCCCCTCCAGGACTCACAGTACGCTGCAGCTCCTACACGTGACAGATGTTTAGCCCTGAGCCACATTCAGACGCAGACGCTGTGTGTGTGAGGGAAACACACTCTGTCTCCCCAGGCCGCTGCCCTCTAGGTAGTGCAGGCCCTCATTTGCATGGGCAGTCACAACTAGAACAGCTGGGCCGAGACAGGGAAGTAGAACTGGAGACTGGAGAACTACTCTGGGGCCTGTCCCTGATCTAGCGTGTGTTTATCTCTCTGCATGTGCACACATATACATACAAAGGAGAAGGCCCCAGGTACACCCCCATACATATGAAAACATTCCCACGCCACCCATACGACCGCAAATGCACACAGGTACACACACAGGCACACATATATACCCTCACATGTTTGCATACATACACACATCTGTACCCACTTGCACAATACAAAAGCACACTCACATAGAGAGTCACTTGCACACACATTGGCGTATGGGCAGATGTGCAACACCATATATATGTATACACATATCAGCATACACAAACATACATGCACACTCACATCTACACACACAGGCCTGCTTCCCAAAATGTACACAAGTACACAGAAGCACATATAAACAATTAGATTCTCATATACTTGTGTGCAAACCCATACATAAAACCACATATACTCATCTAAACACGTACAAATAAACATACATATGTGTCCATATAAATGTACAAATATGTAAATGCAAACCCACAGGCATATGTGTGCTTGCATACCATCACATACATGCACATACTAATTCATGCCCATGCAGGCACAACTATACACATGCATACACATGCATTAAGTCACAATTATACACACATCCACATAATTTAATGCACACAAATGGACATGATTCATATCCATACTTCACACACACACACACACACACACAAACTCATGGGTACACATGTATTTGAACATACTGCTAAAGACACACTCCATCTGTGCACACACACTCAAGAAGACCACCACCACTCTCAAGCTAAACCCCACAGGAACCTTCTCATCCCTGTTGGAATTCAAAGAAATTTTTTCCTTCTTTCAGCCATCCTTGGCTCTCCTGATACATCCAAATTATTTCTAAATTTCTCCATTCCTTATGTTTGAAATGTTTACATGTTTGCTTCTCTGTTTCTCCTTTGGTCCTGATAATTAACAGTTTTGTATAACACTTCACAGGAAAGGCAACTCCGGGTGAAGACTCTTCAACTGTGAGTTCTGTAAAAGAGCTAATTTCCTGCTCTATTATTGATATAATGTAAAAATCTGCTTTCCAAATTTACTTACATCAAGGTACATCTTTATGGGTACCTACAGCAAAGACTCAGCAAGCTCAGAGATTCTGTATCTGTTGATAATTGAGGGGGAAAGGGAAAGGAAGGAACTCTAAAAGTCTAATTTTGTATTTCCTTTTGCTTTGAAAGATGCTCTTGGAATTCCTCATCTTTTACCAGCTCCACTAGCTCCGAACCTAGAAAAACAAGTTGCTTTTCTTTCCCTTCTCTCACCTGCATCTGCCATTTGCTCTCCATTGTCTGCTCCTTTAGATATTCTCCAAGTAAACTTAAGTTTCTCTTTGTAGCAAAATGATACAACAGGGCCACATGAATATTTTGATAACGTCCTCCAAAGTGGCGAAGCATGATGTGGCTGTTACCCCAGACCCTGGCATTGTGTCTGTGGCTGCCTCTGAAAAACACCCACAAATTCACAGAAAAGCCAAAGAGCAGCTCTGTGATCATCCCTGACAGGGTTGAACTACACTCTCAGCCTCCTCAGAACACAGTTTTCCAGAACAGCAGAAAGGTGTGATTTATTGTGAGAATTGTGGGTTAATTAGTTTTCGGGAGTTCCTTGGGTAATAACAATCTGTAACATTTGTAATTGATTTGGCCAGATTAGAAATGGATGTTTTGGTGTATCAGTGAAATTAGCAAGAGGTCAAGGAGGTGTGGAAGAGGAGCAAGGAGACAAAGAGCAGACTGGGCTTGGGCCAGGTCCACCAGGAGACCCTCTCTGGGGCCAGATTCACAGCAGGCATCTAAGACTGCCCAGGCAAGCAGCAGGTAAATTCTTTCCCCAGGAAAAGACCACATAGAGTGGCCAATTGTCTCCTGCAAGACCCTTTGGTAACTAACTAGAGCCACTGCTGCCCCGGGGGCCCTCTGAATTCAGACATTTACCTCAGCCTTGCATTGACAATGGTCAGCCAGCCAGTAAGACCAAATTTAACTGGAAGCCAATCATATTGCAAAACAGGAAGAAGGAGCTCTTCCCCTGGAAGAGCCTAGAGCCAAAGATAGGAGGACACGATGGAGAAAAGCAGCTGCCTCCTGCCAGACACACTGAGTGGAGCACCTCTGTCCAGTGCCCTCTTGAAAGGCATTTTACCTTCCTGTGCCAAGGAAGGGACTGGCAGAGATTGGCTGTGGAATGTGCTTGGACTGAGCAGCTATTCCTCCAGTGCTGCAAGGCCCAAACACAGGTGATGAATTCCTGAGACATAGCTGCTGTGGAGGTTGTGGGTGGAATCAATTCACAAAACAGAGCAAGATACCAAAATGTAATGAGTTCATAGCTGACACTGACTGAGCATCTAGGATGCTTAAGTCACTGTAGGAAAACTTTTACTGACTCTTAAAAATAGAGCCTTAAAGCAGTCAGCAGCAAACAGATTTGCAGGGCAATTCGGGGAGCAAAGGCTGTATGTTTTTAATGAATATAGATAAAATGGAATTGATGTGTCATGTACATGGACCAAATGCCTACTATGAATCCAAAGATTATATGCCAAAATAAGAATCTAAAATAATATTAACAAAAATAATGAAAATGTAAAAAGGGGGATCTTGAGATGGAGGGAGGGATGCGGGTAGGAAGAAAAAAAAAACAAGATATGCTATATGCCTGTACTTCCTAAAATGGATGTAAAATTCATGCATTGCTAACATGTACTGATATAATTTTAAAAAATAAAATTAAGGACATTAAAGGGGGAAAATGAAAGATAAGAGAAAGGCGTGCAAAATAGAAAGGAGGAATAATTGTGAGGGATACCAGCATTGGGTCATGTATAAGAGATCTGATGGAGAAGAGATGGCCTTGTAGAAAAACAATGATTTATTCTAGCATAGGTATCAACCAACTACTGCCTGCAGGAGAAATGTAGCGCACTCACTGTGCGTGTGTTTTTTAATGAAGTATTTTTGAAGGAGTATATTCATGCTCTCTGATTCACATATTTTCTATGGTTGATTTTGTATTACCAGGATATCATATCTGATTATAACAGAGACCATGGCCTGAAAAGCTGGAAATATTTGCTATTTACAGAAATTTGTCTCATCCTTCTCTAGGACAAAACTACAATTACAAGTCATACCCTGTGCCCAAAACATGAGTGTACCCTCTTTGCTAAGTCTCAGGACAAGATGTACCTTTGCACTCAGCTCTACCCAGCAATTGCACACCATGTAGAAATCGGTTCTCCTGTATGAGAATTTTTTTTGCCTCAGGATGGAAACAAGTTACACTTCCTGTGTTCTTTGTTTTTCCTCACCATCAACACAGAGTAGAGATGAAAGGAATGCCATGATGAAAAGGACTTCATCTGAAAATATAGAAATATGTGTTCTTGGAAGTGAATCAGACCAGCTCTAAGGAAAGAAGGACTGAGAGAAGCAGGGTATTAGATAAGGGGTTTTTGCATGTTTGAAATTTGATAATTGGCCTATAAACCTAATCTCCTATGTGCTTGAGTAGTGAGATGAATGGATAGAATTATTTCTTGATCACCCTATCCTAGTCCATGAATGAAAAATTAAAGCTAATCGGAAGAACAATGTTGCTATTGTTACTATTACTACTGTTGTTGTTACTATGGTCCAGGCAGAATACTACATGGCTGGAGTACAACTACTCATTCAAACTTCTGCACACAACCCTATAGGTTGGAGTCATTATTTCATTTTAGAAATGAGGAAACTGAGGCTCAAGGAACCCCAAATATATGTGTTCATATATAGGAGGTGCCAGCTGTTCAGTCACAGATTTAACTTCTCTCTCTTCCTGACCCAGAACAGATGGCAACATTTCCCAGGTAGCACTCTCTTTAACAGAAAAGGAGGTCACTTGGGAGTAGGTTTCCTCACAACTGGAGCATCTGGCCAGTGCACATTTCTGGAAGTCCACAGCCGCTTCCTATCCAGGCTCCCAGCTTTGCTATTCTGAGGGGTCCATTGGTGTGGCTTGGCTTCTTCCTTCCCTGGTCTGCTCAGATCCCCAGTTAGGTCTGGAGTCATAACCTGAATGGTGAATCAGGTTGCAGGATATGAATTTCCCATTTGCCCCAGCCTTCCCTTGTGGATAAGCCCCGCCTCCCCCATTCTCTCAGCTGTGTCTATGGTGCCTTGGTAATCACTGCCATCCTTGGAGACAGTTTCCTAGGAACTGAAACCAATACACAATGCTTCAGTAACTTGAGTAACAATGCTGGTCTAGATTAAAAAGGAGTTGACTACACTGTCTCATACTTAGTGATAAAAGGACCCTGAGCATTTATGACAAATAAAGTGCTGCATTTTGTTTGACAATGCTGCTAAGATGTTTAAGAGTCAAGGGACCCCTTAGCTTCCTTCTTCACCAATTACTTGATGATCCATATGTACTGTCTGACGGTTGGAGATTGAGGCATGATAAAGAGGAAGTCAGATCTCCCGCTGTAATAAGGAGATATCTGGGCCTTCATTTCTACCCAATTCTTAACCGTAACCCCCTTGGGAGTCCCTTTCTGAGCTCTTCCTTTAATCCAATCTTTGAACATGGAGACCAGAAGGTTGGAAGGAAGCCACGGGTTCAATATACTGTGCAATCATTAATTTCTTTCTCATAGAAAACAAATCTATATGTCAGGGCTGTGCTAACACTGCATCTTTAACATTGTGGCAGTAGCTTGAGGCCGGTAAGCATTAATAAAACAGACCGAGTTGAACAGATGCACGCCAGACACTGAAGAGAAAGTTCTGCGGCTCAGTGCTGATCCCAACTGCTCACTCATCTGCTCTCTTCTAGGGACTCTCCTCATGAAAGCAAAAATTAAAAACTTCAATTACCCTGCAGCAAAGAACACTCTGTGTCTTAGGAAAACGGACACATTTGTCAATCACGTGTTGGGTATGGAGATGTGACTTAGCTCTGGGCTCCTCCTAGGCAGCAGGCATTTTGTAAAACCTGGATCTTATTTATGGCGACAGTGCCGGAGCCTGATGAAGTGGTTGCCTTGAGCAGGGTGTGGGGAGGCCTGAGATGGATCTCACCTTTTTATTGCTTTTAAAGGATCCTGAACATTTACAATAAAGAGAAACTGTAGTGCTTTTCCTCTTGGGAACGTGAGAAATGGCAGGTTTCATTTAATTTTCTTTGGCTCTATATTTTTAAATCTCTTAATCCCATCATCCTGGTCACAATCTTCTGTATGACTTTTTGTTTTCTGAACTGCAAAACAACAAAAGTTGGCTTTGTCACTTACTAGACAGGGACAATTTAGGGAGTAGCTAATGAACCTATGGGCAGGAGATGATGTTTGGAGACCCTCTGAAGTAACATTTTTAAATTGTTGGGCTTCTACCAATTAGTGTTTTATAAAATTGTATTTCTACAGAAAGTAGAATGAGTAGTTCACACGGAAGCATATATGGCCAATAGTAAAAGTAGGGACTGGTTGATCAGAATGTGTCTGTGATTATATATGTGCACGTTTGTACATATAAGGTCACTATGTCAAATGTATTTCATTATGTGAGTTACATTTAAACACAGGAAATATTCTGTTCTAAGGTGTCACCTTAGGTCAATGAAAGTTCAAAAACTATTCCTGCTTCTTGTCCCTGTGGTTTGCACCACACAGAGTAATGTGTGTGGCCTTGGGTAATCTCGCACTAGACTGGCAACTATTATTTCCCTGCTTCTTTGACAGGGACTCAAGCACCCACTGAACTCTTCCTTCAGTAATGACAAGGGGTTTTTCTCTAAGCAGGAGCAAGTAAGTGAGGTGCTGAGCTATGTGGGAAAGAAGCTGACATTAACTTAGTACTGGCGTGTTGGCTACAATCTTCAAGACATCTATAAATACTTATAAAATGCATATGTACACAAACTTCACAACGAGTCCAGGGCAGGTATTTGTACTATACTTTTGACACAAGGAAATTGGAGATGAGAAACATAGCATCATGATTTTCTTAAAAGTCTTTTTTGTCTAAGTTGGGTTTTCAAGTTTGTTTTCTTTTTATTTAAGTGATTCTTAGAACAACAGTTACCATTCCTCATGTAATGGGTTGAGAAAATCATAGCAAGTTGTGGTCATAAGGGAATTTTAAAGAATAATATGTGAAGTTATATTGGCTTTTCTGATTGACAAATACTTGCATATTTTTATGTGACATGACCCTTATCCCCTATCTGTCACATGGTTGGAGAAGTATTGTTCCCACTGCAGAAAACTGAGAATGTGAGGGCAAATGATTCTCAGGCTTAACTGGCAATAGTGCCAAATCTCAAGCCTAGCTGTTACTTTCAAGTCCTGTACTTTCTCCTATAACTACTGTTGTTATAAGCTCATAGGGATCATTGTGTCTTGAATTATATTTTATTACCCTGGTGGCAAAAGCAAAATAAAGTATCAACATAGAAAAGGATAGTATCTCAGTCCATAGAGGTTTCTACAACAAAATGACATAAACTGAGTCATCAAGAAGCAACAGAAATTTATTTCACACAATTCTGGAGACTGAGAAATCCAAGATCAATTTGTCAGCAGACTTATTTTCTGTGGAAGGCACGTTTCCTGATTCACATATGACAACTTCTTTCCCTGTTCCCTCTTGAAGAAAGGGTAAGGAATTTCTCTTTTATAAAAGCATTAATTACATTCATGAGAGCTCTACTCTCATGATTCAATCACCACCCAAATGTCTAATGCCCTTTCAACACCCAGTAGAGGAAGGAAGGAAGGAAGGAAGGAAGGAAGGAAGGAAGGAAGGAAGGAAGAAAGGAAGGAAGGAAGGAAGGAAGAGCAGAAAGACAGAAAGAGTGGAGAGAATACAGATAATAGAGAGAGAGAGACAGATTATAAAAATTTTGGGAGTGGGCGGCACATTTAAATCATAGCAGGGAGGAAAATGGGCATTCGCACATTATTAACACTGTGGAATGGAGACTTCAAACACCTTTGAATGCACTGAACAAAAATGAATTCTTAAAATTTTTATTATCATTATTAATATCTTGTGACATTCTATAGTAACTAAGCAGATTCCTAACTTCTTCCTAGAATACCAAGAATTTCATTCAGCAGGGGAACAGGAGAGATCAATATGCCTTTGCTCCCACACTGTAGTCCCTGAGCTCTTAAAATGAAAAGCAAAGGTAAGAGTTTTCTCTGTCATTTTAAACAGGTAAAATTAATTGCTCCTGCAGAGATGAAAACTTTGTTTGAAAATAAACTCTTGCAAAATACTTCTTTCTTCAGTTCCTATTTGTAGAGACCTAGGGCCTGGCAGCAAATCTGGGCTCAAAGACTGTATCCATAAAGATAAATGCCAGAACCCTCTCTAATTAGAAATGGCCTGTCAGGTATTCATGATGGCTGTGGGCTGGTGATAGGTGGAGAAGAAGTGAAGTATGGTGTATAATCCCTGCAGGTTTGAGAATGAGTGTCCTCACACCAGCTGTGCATATATGACTTGTCTGCCGACTGAATTGCTGATTAAGTAGAGAAAATTAAATAAACAAGACTTGCTGATCAGCTATTTGTAACCGACAAAAATCAACCTATATAGCTTTCTGCTTCATCTACAGTAATAGTTAACAGTCTTGCAGTATGATTAGCAACAGAATGTAATATTTTAATCAATGAATGAGGAAACCTTTACCTAGGACTCAGAACTTGAGGCAGCCACTTTCATTTCTACAGTGGAGTTGTTTTGTTCATACCAACTCATCAGTTTATGTCTCCTTTTTTAATCTGAAAAGGTGGAAAAGCTGCCTAATTTGACACCAAAAATTCTATGAAGAAGAAAAATGCAAGGGGGACTTTGTGGGATTCACAGACGCTGTTTGTGATTCAAGCAAGCAATCCTTCTCTCCCAGCAATCTAATTATTGCATTTGTCTTGATAGAGTGCCCACAAGTACATTGAACTGCATGATGGCTTTGGAACCCACTCTTTGAATTTTAGATATGTGTCTGTTGATCAATATACATTTGAGAAATTCATTTCAACATCAGTTAAACCGTTTTCTCATCTGAATGAAGAAAATGGAGATATGCGTAGTGCAGTGCAGTTAGCTGAATCAAATGTGAAAAATATGTACCAAAGTATTCTCTAAGTGGAGTTGTATGGTAAAGCTAAATGTATCATATGGCAAGCCTTCAAATAAACAATCTGACTAATTATTATTTTGCTTGAGACTGTGCAAGAGTCAGAACTGTCTTTTGGTATAAGTGCAGGTATGAGGTTCTCTGGGGAAAGAGCTCTGTGAGCCTGGGTCTTAGGCGTGGAATGAGGTCAGAGCTGCTTGAAACTTTGAAGAACATAAAGGCAAAGATTAACCAAAACCCCAGGTATAATAAAACTAGAATAAAACCAGACAACAGGCCAAATAACTCAACCATTAGAAGCTCAGTAGCTCTAATTCTGTGGTACCGAGGCAGTTAGATATGCTAAAGTTTAGTAAACAGGGAGAGAAAAAGATGAGAGCGAGTAGAAGGATGGTGTCCCCAGAGAGCCAGATAGCAGGAAAGGGACATTTGTCCCAAGAAAGTGTAGGAAGGAAGGAAGAAATGAAGAGAAGTATTCTGTTCAGTGTATAGAACTCTGACACCATGTGGCAAGGTGAGGAGTTCTGTGGGACCCATTTGATGACTACACCTGAGATTCCTACTGGAGCAGCTATGAGGCTACCACGTTGAGACTGTTTTCTCGTATTGTTTTTTGAGTGTCTTGGCAAAAAGATAACTTCCTTTGACACACGGGCTCCTACAGCTGAGAGTTCGATGAGAAGGAGGCCCCTAGAGACCATGGGTATAGAGACATGTCCTATTCTGTCCTCAAGCCCTACCCACAGATCCACAAAGAAGAAACAGAAGAAGGAAAAGGGTGAGGAAAGCAGCAAACTGCCAAGGGTGTTCCCTGCTTTAGTTTCTCAAGCTGGCTTTCCATCTAAGCCACTCAGGCAGGTTCGCCTAACTTAATGAAACATGTAAAGAGGAAAGCAACAGAAGAATTAAGAAAGGTGATAGGCCAAGGTCTAAATTACTGTCCCTAACCAGCTAGCTTCAAGGCTCTAAAGGCAACCTATCCAGAATCTGTCAAGACAACGGCATGTAAGAGAATTTATATTTGAGATACTCACTTAAAACAAAACAAACAAACAAAAGGCTGCATTTAGAAACTTCCAGTGTCGTTTCTGCAGCCAACTGGCCAAATTGAAAGATTAGATCCAATATCATTTTTTATGAAATCTCAGTACATCTGATATTTCCCCCAGGTGCAGACAGCAGCAGCTCACTGGTTTATCCCAGAAGGAATCATGGCTATGATTACACAGCAACTTTTTCTTCCTGGTTTCTCCCACTTGATTTTTCCTCCTCTCCTCTCTTGCTTTCCATATATCTATTTGAAACACATCTGAAAGAAAACCCAAGGCTCCTAGACATATTTTTGCTCATATGAGCATGTGTACAGCTTCCATTTTCATGTTTTCCACACAAGCAGTGTTTCAATGTCGGAGTGAAAGGGCTTTCATTGTACTTTGTTTCCTTTTTCTTTTTGAAGATCTGCTTTCCTTTTCTCTTGCACAGTTAGATGCAAAGTTTGGCTTCTTCTTTAAATAGTCCTTCTGAGGCAGAAAGAAATAATGGAAAAGCTTAAACTCCAATTCCACCACTCACTCACTATTTGACCTTCAACATGTGACTTAAATTCTATAAGCATCGGATTTCTTCTTTGTAAGCTGCGGACAAAAAATAAAACAGAGAAAGAGTATTGGGCTTATTCCCTAGAAAGCATTGGATATTAGTGTCTATAAATTGGCTCACTTTTCCTTCCTTTCCTGTTGAGGCAATTTACCCACATAGATCATATTGTTTGATCATAAACACAACTCTTTTACTAGGCAAGGACATCTATATACTAGGTTAGGAGTTCTCTGACCAAGAGTACAGGAATGCAGGAGAAAGTGCAGGAAAATGTGACCGTGCCACAGCTGTCTCAACGCAGGTGCTCATGGGCAGTGGGGTGGCCCGTCTTCCTGCTCTATTGGACATGAGCCCAGATAATCAGCCAGGCACTTTCAAGTCACAAAATGATGCTTGTCTTTTCGTGAACTCCCTGGGAATGCAAGGAATCAATTTAATATTGCTGTAAAGCTAAGAAGGCTCTGAAGACATGGCTGAGCTTAGACTTTGGCCAGCTGGGATAAGGGATGCAATATGCCTAGCACAGGTTCTAGTACATGGCAATCTTTGCAATGCTAGGGGTCATAGGGGTGGTTATTATTATTATTATTATTATTACTATTATAAGACAAATGTGTCTGGATCAAGTAAGATAAGTTTTAGGAGTGCCTTATTTTTCTGCTATTCCCCAGGCTCTGTCCATATATCAAATCTACAGAGACTACCCATCCTACAAAGTGTGCCTCTCCTGAGTTTTGCACTCAGTTCAGAGGTCTTTTCAAAGAAACACAAACATAAGAGTCTCATTTAGCTCTGCTACACCTTAGACTAAAATGTCTTCGCATCCATTTACATGAAGGAAGCACAGCCCTGAAAGTGGCCATGATTACTAAGCCAAGGACATTCAAGGACTCTGGAGGGGAGAAGGGAGGTCAGAGTCTCCAGGGATTGCTAACCATGTGTGGTCACACCACCCTGCACTCAGGGGACAATCAGCTCACTGACCACTGGGAAGACAAAGATTGATGTGTTCCAGTCTTCAGCCCTGTGCCCGTGTCTTTCCTAATACACCTCTATGATTTCTCCAGTGAAGAACCAGAGAATTGACTATGAACACAGTAGTTGTCTGAGTGTGATTTCATAGAGTTTAGTCAGCTCAACTCAAATTCAGAAGCATTTATCACCCTGCCACCGTGGTAGTTGGTAGCTAGGATACAAATTCTCTAAAAATTCTTTCAAAATGGTGCCTTGGCTTGGTCCTTGAACTTGTGTGATTTAGAGGCCTGGAGACTGGATTTTCCTAAACTCTGAGCCAAGGTGAGGATGTATGTCACTGCCTTCCATTATTTTCCATGAAAAGCATGGTCAGTTTAATTAATATGGACTTTTTCTGCTTTATTTCTCTCTACTTGAGATTGCATTTTATTTTTGAAATGTTCATTTCCTGTTACCAATCCATTCATGTGGATCACCCCACCCATATCTATTAATGATTCTCGGTTCCTACTTTTTAGTAGTGTTGTTGGACATAAGCCCAGATACAAACAGGCGGTGCAAAGGCACAAAATAGAGCTTTTTCTCTCTTTAATGAACTCCCAGGATGAGTGGGAATTAATTTCAGTATGGTTCTAAAGAGTCATAGGTCCTTGCAATGCCCTTATTTTGATTACATTATGTATATGTAGTTTTTATAATTATTTTACTAGTGTATACTTATTATACAGAGTAATGAACTTTATTGTGATGTTTTTGTCCATACGTAGGACATACTTAGACTATTCTGCCCCTCATTACCTTAACTTACCTTCCCATCTCCACTTCTTCCTATCCTTAATAGTCTCTTTTGCCAGGTTTCTCTGATATATGGCTGTCACGTGAGACTTACACACCTCCATTGTGAAAATATTAGTGCCCCCCAGGTTTTAAAGTACTTTGACGTCTATGACAGCTGAGCATGTATCACATTTAACACCCTCTTGAGGAAGTGGCCTCTCTCAGATTTCTGGGATTAAAACTGAAAAGATTCCTTTGGTTCAGTGCTATGGAGAAAAGTCAAAGTGTTTGCTAATTGTATTACAAACAAAATCTGTGATGGTGAAAGACCTGGGTGACTGCAGTCTTGTGTGGCATGATTAGCTGGTGCCATTCCGTTACTGTCTCATATGAAGAGCCCACAGTGTCGAAAGCATTTTAGCGCTGACTCATTAAACATATTTAGTGCTTTATGTCTATACTTATTCATTTGACTATTGTATACTTATTGTTTCAGTTTTACTTATTACCTGATATTCTTTAACCTAACCCAATGTTTTATTCCAAATTTTCCCCTTGACCATTTACAAGATTAGCTGTATTTGTCATTCTTTATTTTGACAAATTATGAAATGTACACTATCTTACATTTCCTGCACAGTATCCCAAGTAGAATAATTTGCATTCTTCAGACTTTCATGAAACACCAGGATAAGTGCTCATCTTTTCTGTAATGTTTTCCATTTTCTTTCTTCCCTATTATAAAAAATCTATATTTCCAGGGATCTGTATGTCTGTCAGTCATGCAAAATGTGGAAATTTGCATCTAAGAAGATAAATTAATGCCTCAAATCATTAAGCTCAATCCATTTCCTACTTTAAATTACATATAATTTATTTTCTTTTGTGTTTACACCAATGCATATCCTTATGCTATTTATTTTTGTTCAATCCCATAAATAATAAAATTGAATTTCAAATATATCTCACCAAAAGTTCCCCCAGTATACATTCATTTTGTAATTTTATTCTGGCTTTCTTATTCTAACCCTTTTCATGAGTTTCCTTAGAAATGTTTCTACTTCAAGATAAACACATTTACTTTACACAAAAATATCAAAGCCCATTACCGTAAGTAAATTTTAAAATGTCAAAGGAGTATGGCACATAAATCCAGGTTTTAAATGTTTTTCACATTTGTCCATAAACAAACAAAAAAGCAAAACACCTCCCCCATTTTTGGAATGGTCAGTAATTTAAAAGATATATCACAAAAATCCAGAAAATTCTTCTATTTTCACCTACATGATGGGTGAGTTGACTTGTAAAGCACAGTTGGCATAAGGCCAACTCTTCACAAGAGAGAAAAAATGCCAGTATTTTCATCGGAGTCTAAAAGGGAGTGTTGTATTGTGACCAAGATGGGCAAAGAATAATGCAGGCCAATGATACCTGGAATGAATTCTATAATACAACTACTGTTTAAGATTATGAGACAGAGCTTCTCTACCAACACAGTGATATAGCTTAATCCTCCCAGCATGAGATGCCAGTGTGTGTAACAGGAAGCCAATGTCCCTCACCATTTAGTACACGCACAAACTCTAGGTCCTAGGAATAATGGCATGAAAGATGTCCCCAGGAGCACCTTCCCCTCTCATCCTGCAGACAATTTCAAGTAGGAGATGTGTTCTCTATTTCACTTAACCTTTATCCAATCTTCCAAATTTTCTTCTCATATCTTGTTGTATTTTGTTCTGAGAAGCCTTACTGATCTCAGCAATCTGTGCTGCACAGAGAAACATTAGACCAAGCAGAGTTCTATTATAGCATTTGCTGCATTATAAATTCTCTGGCTCTTTGTCACTCTCTCTCTCTCTCTCTCTCTCCCTCTCCCTCTCCCTCTCCCTCTCCCTCTCCCTCTCCCTCTCTCTCTCTCTCTCTCCCCCCTCTCTTTCTCCCTCTCCCTCCCTCTCCCTCTATCTCTATTTCTTGTATGTTTGTATGTTTCTAAAACAAATCTTTGTCTGCTATGATTTCCTTGAAATCAGAGGTAGCATCCTAGCAGAATGTCTTCTTTGGCAAACAATAAGTGTTCAATAATTATTTTCTGAAAGAATCAGTTAAGAAGTGGATCGCTACTAAATTAACCATCATTCTGCCACTTGTTTATGTCTGCCCAAATAAGATATGAGCTTGTACATATTTTTAAAGTATGTGATTGATGTCATGTTGACATGAAGTAAATACTGCTGGTGGCATGGATAAGGATGTGGGACACAGGTCAAACTGACAGTTCAGGAATAGTACATGAGAAAGTGGTAGAATTAATACTATAAAAATATCTATTACCCTCCCCATTCCAGGACGATTCTTTCAGTGGAATATTTATTGTAAGTTATATTCTGGTCATGAGAAAGGAAATGGTCTTGTTTTCATATTTAGAGTTATAATAAACAAAAATTACAGTTTGCGAACTTAGAAGGGAACTGAAAGGATGGTAGGGTAGATAAAGATGTATCTCTCACATCACAACCCCAGGGGAAGGAAAGATGCCCGAGACAGTCATTTAGATGTTAAAATATGTATTAACAAGGAAAATGATAATCAAAACTCCTAGGAGTTACTAAACACTTGATTACAGACCTGAGTTACAATTAACACTTCATATACATTAATACATTTAATGTCCTCATCGGTCTATGAAGGGCTGAAACGGAGTGTAAGAAACTCACCCCAAAGCTGCACAGCAGAGGCAAACCCAGCGTTTGAAGCCAGGTAGGCTGAAAACAGACTCTATTTATTTCAGATGGAGGACCCAGGGGGAAGGAGGTGCAGAAGAAACAGGACGTGTTGTGACAAGGTTTTCGCGGGTAAGCTAAAGTTGTGTTTGGGGAAGGAAATGTAATGATTTTCTCTAGATACCTGGGACTTTTTCTTAGTTATACTGAGCTTTAAAAAAAAACCTAAATGCAGTTTATCTAAACTTACCATCTGTGTCAACCACACATAGTTTTAAATTTCTTTAGGAGCATCACAGAACTGAGGAGATAGAAATTGATTCTTTCTATCCATGTGAATCTCTAATCCATTTAAACCATGGGTCTATGCTTCTGATGTGCTCAGTGTAGTTAAGGGATACCTCCACATGTTACCATTTGCAATGTGGTATGATGTGAAATATGGAACTTTGTTTCAAAGGGATTGGAATCATATATATCTGTCTGTGAATAGTCCAATAAATCCTTTGATTTTTCTGATTCCTCTTCTTTAAAATGAAGAGTGCAGTTTCACTCTCGCTTGAGGATGTTAATGAATATGAAATGGGATATTATATCTGCAAGCATTTTTTAAACTTCAAAGAGAAGACAGAAAGTATTATTGTAGTATTCGTTGTTGCTGTGTTCATTTAACAGCTATTTACGTAGCTGGCAGAGAGCGCCCACACTGTCAAGGATACAGCAGATTCCACAATAAACATGTAAACAAGACTCTTGCTCCAGGGACAGTAAATATTTCTGTTGCCCTGGAAAAGGAGAAGAAGACAACAACCAGGTACAAAAATGTAATGCTTTCAGACTCTGCCAAACGATGTGAAAAGATGATGGGGTTTTATGACTTTTGTTTTTTTACATTATATCCATCCACAAGCCCTGAGCATTACAGAACAGGTAGCCTACAAACTATGCTTTTAGTCACCCCAAGCTAAGTGATGGCAAATCCCGGATGGCCAAATGTACTGTCACGTGCCAAGCACCTGGTAGGTAGTTTGAACATGTTTTTTGCATGCTCCACTAGGCATGTGTCAGTGACTATTTCCTGATGTTTTCTTCCATCAAAATATTCATTTACATAATCAACAAATTTAAGATAAAATGGGCATTTAAGGCTTCAGTGATTTCAAGACTTTGATTCTGGTAGAGCGGGTTTGCATAGTAGGATGGTAGCAGGTCTGGAGTAGTAGTTGATTAAACTGCAAACTCATTTCCTCCTCTAGAACACATGGGTGTTAGAAGTATCTTAATCTATAGAATTGTTAACAGTGCAATGTGCACCATGAAGACGGTACTAAGGATGGTGCCAGACTGTAATAAGCCTTCAATACATTTTATTCTTTTCCTTTCTTTTATTTTAATAGAAGGGAAATAGAAGGGAAAGCCATCCAGGTGTTTTACATGAATCAAAGTAGAATAGTTCAAAAATAACTAGAAATCAGGATTGGTATTGGTATTGATATTGGTATAGATGTCGGTATCGGTATTGGTATTACCGTTTCGTGTAGCTTTCTATGCAGTTCACAGTTGTAGGTTCAGGTGACCCTCTGTGCCTGGACTATTTTTTTCAAGTTGCTCAGGCTGACTCAAAGAGCAAGTTCTTTTCTATATACAATTAAAGATGAAGGAGCGCCTAGCTGCAGTCTATGTCAGGGGGACTTGGCTTGCCTTCCTGCATAGCTGCGTCTCCTGCATGGGGAGAGGTGCAGCCCACATTATAATTCCCACATAGGAGGGAGGCTGCCAGCACTCTACTCCTTTATTATTCTTTTTTCTGTGCATAAAAATAGATGTTACTTTTTGTTCTACCGTATGCCAAACCATGGGCTAAGTAATATATATATAATTTCTCAGAACAAACCTGTGAAATATTTATTATCTTCCACTTTTCCATTTTTAAGCTGAAAAAATCAGGGATGTGACTCGTTCATAATCATACATTAAGTTGCTGGTCCATCTCATGAGAAAACCCGTGTTTTCCTGGAGAAAGCATCGCCTAGATAGGTCTCTGCTGTTACTCTGACGTTCTCATGACCCTTTGGAGCTTCCCAAAATTGAAGCTATGAAATTCTAGTCCTTCCCATGGGAAATTTTGTCTAATAAGCAACACACAAACCAAAGCCTTGCCCTCAGGTAGGAGGAGGTGAATTCCCTTTCTTATCACAGCAAAGGACAACGCGGCATTCTTGTACTTAGTACACGTTTTCAGTACATGCAATTTACAGTTATCCTGGAGAGTGGGTACATGTGCATAATAGAGTTCCATTCCCTCCTGCCTCCCATCTCCTCCTCTAAGTCCCTTTTCCATGTTTTCCTTCTTGTTGGTATTATTAATCTTATCTCCTGTTTATGACACATGATGTTTGCAGACTTTATTTAGTTCATTAGCTTCCTGTACATGGCATATCTTCATTCTGCTTATTTCCCCTTCCCTTCTCCCTCTCCGCAAGGGAAAGGGGTCCGAGAGGGCATTTCTCTTCAGACAGAACTGAGCTGAGTCACAAGCACTGTTGCTGAGCTTTTCCTTGCAGCTATTAACTGTAGTTTCCTGGGCATGTCTCAAATGAGACACCATTAGGCCCCAAGTGCTCAGAGCCAGAGCCCAAGTCATGGTTGCACTGTTAACATAGTGTGAATGTTTAAAGCTCTAATCAGACATCTACACATTGGCTTCACGGCACTTTTGCTTTTGATGAGGAAGCATGCAATTCCTTTGGGGTGAATGTCAAATGTTCATAAATAGAGAAGCATCTGAAATATCTGTGAGCAATACTTATTTATAGGAATAATTTAACCACAGCCTTTATGTGCCTTTCGAGCTCCGGTATTTATCTATGGCATTATCTATCACTGCACAGTGCCCATATATCCACACGTGCCTTCTATTTATATGCCTGGAATCTATCTCCCTAATAGTTTTAAAATCTCTAACTAGTGGGTACGGTAATTCACCTCCTGCCAAGTGGCAGCACATGCTTCTCCTTGACTGTTAATTCTGCCCACTGTAAGCATGTTGACAAATCCTTTGTCTGTCCATCCATGATTTTCCCCCATATATACATCAACAACTACAGGTCTTTCTATCTGCAATGTTAGGCCCCTTCCCTGTGGGACTTTTCTTATGTAGTATGTTTTCATATCCACCTTTCATCTCTTCTCTAGACTACCCCACAAATGTCCTCACATGTGTACATCCTTAACAAACCCCTAACTACTCTTATCTTACAGTTCTGTGTGGTCAAAGGGTGAAAACCCATTCACTTTGAATTAGAAATGTTAAGTCATATCCTATAATCAATTTTACTGGTATGTCCCTGTAGGTTAACTTTGTAAACTAAGTCACTCCATTTATAAGGTATGATTAATAATGTAGTAATAATCTTAGAGTCTTGATTTTCTTTTAGGGTGTTTTGTGTTTTACCAGTTAATGCTAGTTCCCTGTGCAATTTCTATAGGACTTACTCACATAAATTCTGAAACACTTATTGTATATAAAGATTATGATTTGTATTATGTCTCACTTCATCCCAAAATATTTCTAATAAGTTAATATTATTGTCACTCTAGTTTCATAAAATGAGAAAATTAATACCATACAGTTTGGTAACTTGGGTAAGAATGCACAAGTAGAGAGGCAGAAAGTAAGATTCCAAAATTAGTTGCTCTATCCAAAGTACTATATAGCTCCCACTGCTGTATCCTTAATATCCAGAACAGTGCCTTGAGTTTAGAGTTGACCTGATAGCAATGAACTACAGCTATTTCTCAAGTCATGTTCTATTTATTTTTGTGTATATTGACTATTTAGCTAGTTTGACTTTGTTGATTACTCCAATATTTAACCTAAAAATGTAAAATAATGTTTTAAGAGTTGGCCATTGCAAAGTAAGGGTGCTACATTAGGTCACTGATGAAGCTATAATAAAAAATAACTAACATTGCTGGTATGCTTACTGTGTACTATCACATGATACTAAATATCTGATATCCTATTTTATTTGACGCTTAAAGAAAATTTCACAAGTAGCCAACATCATTAGTCAACTGTATGAAAACGAAACTAAATAATACAGAAGCTTATACTTGACTGTCTTGAGTGCTATTGGATCAGGAGATTAGTAAAGCACATTTCTAAGTATGTCTGGGTGGGTCATGGAAAAATAACTAGGGGGTCTGTATCTGGAACTTTGGTTCTTCTCTTTTGGCACTCTTTCCCTGATCTGCTTCCTAGTCTCCATGAACTAAGCAGCTTCATTCCTCCATGCCATTCCCCCATGATATTACTGCATTGGAGCCAGGTGACCATGGACTGAATCCCCTTTGACTATGAGCCTAATTGAACCTGTCCTCCTTTAAATTGTGGGAATTGAGTAACATATCATGCTGACAGGAAAGCTAGCTAATGCAAGCATTTTTGTTATGAACATAATGGGAGCATGTTACCTCCTCAGAACCTTACGAGAATTACATGAGACACTGACTTGAGATAACTCCTGGCACATCAAAGCATGTGTTCAATACAGGACAATCATCATCATTCATAGCTGTTTAATATTAAGCTCCCTGAGAGGATGAATTATATCTGGCTCACTTTGGTTATTCCAGTTGTGCCCAGTTTGTGACTGTCTATCTTTGGTGAACCACAGATAGTGTTGAATGGAATGGAGTGGAAAAAGTACACCTTCAGTGGGACTCAAAATTCCCTAGAGGAAATTTAGGAGCAGTGCCCTTAAGGAGCACCTAAGATCTTGCAGAAGCGTAGGTTTCCTTCCCATAAACTCTCCCATTCACCCAATAAAATAAATGGACCCCAGTCCACTCCTCATAATTCCAATATTTTAGAAACCATTGCCTTCTCTAAGGGTAGAAGAAGACTGACAAAACTTCTAGTTTCACCACTCATGGCATGGGCTGGCTGGGAGAACAAGAAAGGCAGACAGCCAAGGAATAAGTAAAAGAGAAGCTCCTTGAACAATCTCTACTGCTGCCTCTTTATCACCAGCTACCTACAAGAGACACAGGCATGGCACAGATATTTTTTACTGTTATAGGTGACAGGCCAGTAAAACTTTTCAGAACCACAGAAGATTGTACTCATCCAAAACACATATGTGTCTGCATTCTCTCTCTCTCTCTCTCTCCCTCTCCTTCTCTCCAGCCCTCTGCCCTCTTCCTCCCTTTCCCACATAGATGACAAGAAAGAAAGAACAGTGATGGTAAAAATACCAAATATTAAGCTCTTTGAGATCAGTTGCTGAGTGGCAACCTCTGTTATGGGAATAAGTACCAAAGTATAATTTATAGTCCTATAGTCCCAACATGTCTGGTGTTCTTCTCAATCATTCATTCCTCAGTCAGGCTCTGATGAATAGATTTTGTGTTTTATGACTGGATTGAGCTCCTTCTCACTTCTCAGCAAGTAGAACAAGGCAGGGGGAGGGGAATCATATATATATATATATATATATATATACACATAGAAGCATGTGTGTAGTTTAAAGAGTTATGAATATTAAATACAAAGCTATTCTTGAGATGATATTATTAAAAATATGCCAGAAGAGACAGAAACAAAACTGTAGTACTAACAGAAAAGGAAAGATGATTCTCTCTTGATGTGGCTTTGATAATTAATAATAATGGCCACAGTGCACTGAAAACTCATTGTGTTCTGGATAGTGAGCTCACAGTTGCTGTGTCACCTAGACACATGATCCAAGAATGGACTTCACACATCCTTTACAGATACAAAACTGAGACCCAGAAAAGCTTAGTAACTGGTCTAAATTTCACAGTTGGTGAATGACTCAGCTAGGTTTGTAAGATTTATAATACTCAGCCTCCAAATCAATCAAGAAAGTACAGCAAAAAGACATTTTGGGGGTCAGAACAGACACAGGCAGTACTCAGCAGCTGATATTTGAACATGTTCAACTAGTTTCTACTTCATATTTAATTTTTTTGCTGAGGGTCCTTAGTGAAAAGTTTCATCATTCCATACTATGCATAGCAAAACTGAACTCAGAGAACATCTTTAACTTTTCTCGGTTCTCACAGTCAGTCATCACTGGAGATGGAAGCTGGAATCTAGTGTGTCTAACTTTAAATCAGTTTATTATTCATAGAACAGCAAGATGATGAAGGTGTGTTTGCCTTCCATAGATGAATCCTTGCCTGCAACATCTTCTCTCACACAAGTATCTTTCTTTTAAATTTTCTGCTAATTTCTGTATCCTTTCAAGGTCTAAGTGAAAATCCACAAATGTGGTAAGGATGGTGAGCTTCTCCTCTCAAACTCTAACATGTTGCACCCCAAAAGGATGGACTGTTTAGATAGCAGAGCATTTTACCAAAATCCATAAGTTTGAGTAGTAGCGCAGTTTGACCCCAAAGGATTGCTTCTCAAATAATATAGATTTAGAAATAGTGATTCTTCATGGAAGATGAATTTTAGTGGAAGGGGCTAAAGGCCATACACAGCCTCTTTGGGAGGACTCTCCTAAAAAGAGAGACATGCCTGTTTCTGAACAGTTTGTGTCTGCACACTATTTCCTGGTGCATTAGGCCTGTGAATATTGTTTGTACAAATATAAATGTCTGCTACCATTGCCTGAGGGAATACTTGCCCAGGGTGTGGCTGGAGCTGCTTCTGACATCCAGAAGGACCAGTCATGCCGGAAACAGCCATCCAGTGATTCCTCCCAGCTAGACCCCAGTATTAGCTCTTATGTGAAACATTCTCCAATAAAATACTCAGGGTTAGCCCTTCCCTGGTCCATGTGTCTGAGAGCTTTCTTTCCTCAATCATGGGCAACACAGCTAAACAGGGAAATGGTGAGTATGGGCTTAGGCTTGGTCTTCAGTCTGTTTGTGCCACCTGGAAGAAACATGACCTTAGGGAAGAAAACTAACTGCTCTAAGATTCTGATTCTTTTCTCTAAGTTTCCATTTATTGCTTAAAGGTTAAAAATATTACAATTGAGTAGCTGGTATTGTAAGGGAGACACACAGGCCTGGATTCTACATGGAATCATATTTAACGTATGTCCTGACAATCATTTCACACACACACGTGCACAAACACACTGAAGACTGTAATATGGAAACTCTCTGGACTCACAATCTGTTTCCTATTTGTCTCCAGCCCCAGGATTCAGCACGGAGTCTGAAAGTCTTACAGAAACAGTGGTTTGAGCTAGTGAACATCTCCAAAGCATGTTCCCCAGGGCCCCGTCATATGTGGACTTTTAAGAGGCTTTCTGCTAAGTCTGATTGTTTTTAAATTCTTTTCTTTACTATCTTCTTTTGAGCAATTACTTCTCCATTTTCATTCTGGGTTTCTGCTCTTTTGCTTGTTATTTCATATCCCACTAAGTAACATGTACCCCTCCTGGGGTTTAGTTTGAAATCGGTGCTATGGATATTGCATCATAAGCAAGGGCTTAGATATGATCTGCCAGAGTGGGTTGGGGTCTCGGCTGGTGTACAGTGACTGTAAGGTGTTATCGGGCAAAGTGAAGAAAGGAGCTGGAAAGACTTCTGGAAAGAAGGAGCATTCTTGGCGAGGACTTACAATAAAGGCAAGAGCTCAAGAGTGCAGCTCTCAGAAAACATTTGTGAAATAAGAGGGTCGATTGTGGGCTGTGGTAAAGAAATATGGAATAAGAAAAAAGCTGGACATAAATAAATGAAGACATGAATTCTAGACTGGGTCTATTGTTTGTTTGTTTTTGGTACCGGGGATCAAACTCACAACCTTGTGCTTGCCAGGCAGGTGCTTAAGCCACTGAGCTAAATCCCTAGCCCCTCAGACTGGGTCTATTGTGCACATTCATACATCAGGGGAGCATCAGTGGAGCCTCTTCTAGGAGCCACTGCCACACTGGAGCCTGGATATGCTGATAAGTGAGATGGGTACCATATTTTCCTGGTCTAAGTTCACTCTGGTTAATATGTAAGGACTGGATAGGAGAAACAGGGTAACCAATTAGGTAGTAATCCCTGAAGTACATTTACGAGATACAAGTGGTTTGAACAGTATGCTGGCCATGGTGGAAAGGGGAACAAGAGTGTATTGGAGAAGCCCTCAGTATATTAAGTGTACAGGGACTGGTGGTAGGTTAAGTGAGAGGTGAAAGAAGTTTCCAGAATGATGTCTGGGTTCCTAGGTTGTCCAACAGGATGACTGGGAGTGGGCACTGAGAGGTATAGGGTCCACAGATGAGTAGGAGGGAGACACAGAGAAAACCAAGAGCAGTTGGGGGTCCAAAGCTCACTTGTGACCCTCTCATTGTGCAAACCTCTGCCATTAGCTTTCCCCCTCAGAGTTTGTTTTTCTTCTTTGCAAGGTGAGGATAATAGTACCGCATTCATAATGGTGTTGTAAAAGCAAGACAAAACAAAATACCTAACCTACAGAGTGCGCTGTCCAGCTCTGAGTTTGATTTTCACAAGCACGACTGATCATTTCCCTGCTAACATGATCTCAGAACAGGTAACTGACTGCACTGAATCTCAGTTTTCTGTTCTAGCAAAAGGAAGTAAGAGTGATGGGCACTGACCCTTTTCTATGAAGCACAGCACGGGAACAAAGCGCATGTTCAAATCACATTATTTAGCATCTATGTGCATAATGTCCATAAATGTGTCTATTTTCTTTTTGGCAGAAAGAACAAGAAGAAAGAGTGTGAGTGAGCAAATTAACCATGAACAAAATAACAGCTGTGCACATGTGTCTGGCTTTGCTGTGTCTGCCTTTGCCGGAGTCACCTTTTAGATCTAGACTTCTGATTTCCAGTCCGTGAAATGGACATGATGTTTTACTTGTATTTTATTTTCCAATAACCATGGAGAAAGTCACCTAAGAAAAGGAGCATCCTGCCCCCAGTAATTGAGAGTATTTGTACTGTCACAGCTCTGCTTTTACCTAAGCCCAGAGAAAGAGGGTGTCTCAGGTGGCCTGGATAAGGAAAGAAGATAAGGAAGAAGAGAAGGAAGTGGACAAAAGCAGCCTGGGGCTAACTGTGAAAGGCAGTCTGCCTGCCCACTGTCCACCCCTTCCCAGCCGTGTCAAGAAGGACCCATCGACAGTGATGAGAGATCAGATACAGAGACTGTAAACAGGTACATTCCAAGAGGTAATTTATCTCTGGAGGCTGAACCTCTGTAATGTCCTTACTAATCTTGAGCTTTTGGGTTATGAAGCCTGCCATCAGGGTTGAGTGACATTCCCAATAATTCATTGGAGCTAATCAGCCCCTCTTACCATGAGCTCTTGGAGAAGAGGACAGGGTGAACAGCTCTGCAGGTCCAGAGCCCTACATGAGAGCCTACTTGGTAAGGGTCTCTGCCCTAAATCGATTCCTCCATCTCCCTTCATTTTAGAATCGGCCCAGAGGCAAACACACAATGCACAAGCATGGGGAAATGAAGGGATCTGTGTTAGATAAGGTTATGATTAAATCAAGGTTTTTCCTCTAATTACACTGCATTTAAATAAATGCAGCCTTGTAAGTAATTGTAATTGATGTGCAATTAAACATGTATTTATATCACCACTGCCTTTCCCTATGCAGCTGTCTAGTCCTGCTTCTCATTGTGGCTGGGGACAGTGAATCTGCCTGCTGCTAGGAAGGAAGAAGCTCCGCTTGTTCCACAGGGATCACTGGCTCCAGTGAGCCAGCAGGAAGTGGGAACACAGGGAGCTATAGCTAAGTGGGCTTAGCCCTCTACCTCTCTGATGAAAAGACTTACAGCTGGGAACTCAAGAAGCACACTTAGAAACGCCTCTTAGGCGCATATACTCTTCTGACCCCACATGGCTTAACAGTAAGCTCCTTGAGTCTTTTATCAGAAACCTTAGTACCCTTAGTGCCTGGACCTGTGTCAGTACATAATTTTCACTAAATAAACAGTTGTGGAAACAAATTTTTAAGTGTAATGGTGAAATCTTCCACTGAAAATTACATAATTCATTCTTCTAAATTATAACTGGGGCAGCTACAATATGAAAAGATGAGTTATGCTGTGTATTGAATTTAAAACTTAGACCTTGAGTCTTTATCAGGCAAATGGTGAACAGGATGTAATGAGAGCACCGCGGTAAGATACCAGGTCTTCCTTCCCCCATTCCTCCCTGCCTCTGTGTGCCCTTCACCTTTGCATAGAAGACAAGTTTCTCATCTTCTTTTTGTGCCAGATGGTCCATTAAATTAGGACACAGTTACAAGGCAGATTAGCAAATCACAGCTACATAAGATATCATGAAAGCCATTAAAAAAACTGGAGATAAAAATCAGGGACAATTAGGGATGCAAATCAATATAACATTGCATGGAGTGATGAAGAAGTGAGTATTACAGTGAGCTGCTGGGTAGAAAGTCTGAGAATTTCTAGGTGTTTTAGCTATGTTGAAGATGAGGCAAATAATGGAAAAAGAGGTACAGGTAAGAAATTACATGGAGATTTAGACTCTCTTTGTATCCCACTGAATATTTATTGATCTTAGCTAAAATAAATCATAACGCCAAAGAAAGTATGGTCTTAAAATGTTCCTACTTCAAACTCTGTGAATGTGCAAAACTGGCTCAGCCAAAGACTAAAACGATGGAAATAAAAAACAATTAGTATGCATGCGATGCTGGGAGTAGAGCTATTTATCTAGGGACCTAGATAAACGTGATAATCTTTTGGCCTGACCGCTCTCCGCTGTGATGGAACACACCCAGTCGGGCCTCCTGTCACCCATCAGAGTTCTAATTAAGGAGCCAGAGAAATACCATGGTCCACCTCATACATTTGTGTTCTCCCTCTGAAAGGACATCATGCATCTCCCTGAAAGCTAATCATTATGGGAGCGTATGGACACCTCAGGCTTCTGACAGGAATGGTGCAATCCTAAGAACCCAAGCAAAGCTCTGAGTCACACTGAGCTGAATATGAACTGCCAGTCCAGGGTTCAAAAGGGAGGCACAATATCACCAGCTACGGTGGCTGGTACGTGTTGGGGACCCCCAAATGAACATGGTGAGAAAAGCTTCAATGGAGTAAATGAACAAGGAGGGAGAGACAGCTAGACTTGTGTTATGGCAGCTTTCTGACTTCCATTTCAGACCAAAGCACTCAAAAGGTACAAAATGATTTCCAGCAGCTTAAGAAAGACAGTACTTTTCACTTATATAGCTTTTAGTTGTGGAGAAATTGCCTATGCAATACTTTATTTGACCTTTATCCTCTGGGAGAGGTTATTATCTTTAAGTGACTAATTTAAAAAAAAAAAGACTTAGAGAGGTTAAGAAATTCTTCAAGCTCAGAGCACTATATAAATGACAGGGTTGGGAAGAAAACCTAGGTTTTCATATTTTTACCCATTGTTCTTTAAAAGTCAGTCAAATAACTGGGCATAAGGGACCTTTTAGAAATGATACAGATGCTTTAAAATGAGATATGGCAATGGTTGCACTCGTATGTAAAATTTCTACAAACCATTGTACACTGTAAACAGGTGAACTTCATGGTATGTGAATTATATTTCAATACGGCTTTTATAAAATTAAGGAAGTCAAGTGTAGTAAATAGAGCTTGGGCTTCAATATTATTAAACCATAGCTCGGATCCTCTTTACAACTCTTATGCCCCAGACAAGCTCCATAATTTCTTTAAACATTAACTTTTTCATCTCTAAAATTAGAACAATGTTATCTACTTCTCAAGGTTGCTGTGAGAATTTGGCACTAAAGCAATAGTAGCTAATTTTATTTTTGTTATTTCTGAAGCCTAGGAATCATGATAATTAGCTCTCCACTGCTTGTGTAACTGCTGATGCTTATTCATGTCAAGGTAGGACCTTGTTTGAGCAAAATGCAAGTGGTATGTTTTGGTCAAAGCTCTAAATCAGTGATTTTAATCAGCATTTGACTAGCAAATAGCAGTGATTCAGCACAACAAAGGCATAGATACCCTCACTTTCACCTTGAATATGAGCTTTCAAACTTGGATGTTCATTAGGATCAGCGAGGTGGTTGTAAGAATGCCAGTGCCTTGGTTCTAGCCCCAGAGATTCTGACTTAATTGTTATAGGATGCCATCTCAGCTTTGGATTTTTTAAAAAATCTTCCTACATGATCCTAATTAGAGCAAAGTTACAGAACTATAAATCACTGGCTTCCAAGTATGACCAATATGATCTATCTGGGGAACTTTAAAAATGACTAAATCTGAGTCTCGGATTCTTGAATTCTGATTTAACTGGTCCTGCTTGTGGCCTTTGCACATTAACATTCTCCAGGTGATTCTAATGTGCATCTAGGCCTGGGAACCGCTGATTCAAAACTCAATAGGGAAGCTGCTTTATAGGTATAGAATTGACCCCATAGCACCCACTCTTTTCTTCTCTTCTGCTTCCAGAAAATGGGTTCACAGGATGTTATGGTGGGTACCACATTAGATGCTGATCTGACTTCTGCCGTGAAGCAAGCCCTGGGGTAAAAGAATATTTTTAATGAGGATAATCTAATTCATATATATATATATATATATATATATATATATATATACACACACACACACACACACACAGAGAGAGAGAGAGAGAGAGAGAACCTATATGTTCTTCAAGTCACATGGTCCTCATGGCACACAACAGGTTGGATGTGGGACAGAATTTCCAGGTAGTGTAAGGAATGTAAGGTGTTTAGGAGACTCTGAGGAAATGATCAACCATCGATTTATCCATTCAGCGGTGTTCAATGGAGTAGCCCCTTCGAGTAAGTTTTGGGCAATCATAAACAAAACAGACAGAGCAGCCTTTGAAGAACTTGGTAACAAAACACAAACCCTATCACTGCTGCAGGCAAGCCATTCACTCAAATGAGTCAACACTTCCTGTCCCTCCCTGTTTCTTTCTTTATTTTTTAATTTTAAAAAGATCCCCCCCCCAAAAAAAGAACCCCAGCATTTCCAAACAAGATAATAGGAGAGTAACAATAATGAATACACTGTGTATTGTATTTCTATGTGAAACCCAAATCTCTGCTGACCATTGCAGAAACGCTTCCGGAATGGTTCCTATATCCTCCATGCCTGAGCGCTGGTCACAGAACTCACTGCTCAGTGTCCCCATGTCTTCCCAGTCCAGGCTCAAGCTGATGCCCTGCCCTTCTTCCCTACTACTTCCTTGACCATACCCTCTAGTTACTACATCCAGGTAGTTAGCACTATGGAGACCCTGAGGATGGGAGAATTGGAGGCATCCATGAATCAGGTAGAAATACCCCTGGCAGATTCGATCAGAGCAATTTGCTCATGTTTAAAAGAGTTTTAAAGAAATTCTAACAATATAGCAAGTTGTACTTTCTTTCCAGACAGGTCCAGTATGTGTCTTATCCCTTCAACCACATCTCCAGTTTCCAGTGCCTGTGGCAGAATACCTATGCTGTGTCCTTGAACAGGTGATGGATGTTCTTGCTACCCGCATCAGATTTGTCTTCAGCCCCTTCTTACAGAGTTGAGTGGAAAGTGGGAGTCAGTTCTAGCTGACTTACATTTGAGATACAATCAGCAACTGCCCCAAATCTTGAGGATTGAAAGTCTCAGGAGCTAGAGGACCCAGAGGTTCAATTCTCAATTTTCTCCCAGGGATTTATATCCTGAATTCCTTTCCTCCACTGCTTGCCCTCATTCCCAGAATAGTACAGGAGGGTGATGCTATCAGGAAAGCTGGGAAAAGGGATAAAAAGTAGGTGATCTTTCCATTGCTCCAGTGCACGGCATCATCCACCTCTAATTACAGGACCCAAAGAACCTAAATCCCTGCAAATACGTTTTAGATGATGTCAAGAAACTACTGCTAGTTTTCTTTAGTACAGTTTCCTTATCAACAGGAACAAGCTTAATTAATGAGATGTTTCACACAGTGTCCAGTTAATGTAAATATTACCTGTTTTTAGTATTATTGCCTAGAAGAGACTTTTTCTTTTTTCTTTTTAACTTTTAGAATAATTGCACGGTCATGGAGTAATTCATGGGTGCTTGCTATGTAGAAGGTATCAGTTTACAAACTTTTCACACTTAAAACTTTATAACAATGTATCAGACACTCTTCGCTTCCATTTTATAGTGAAGGGAAATGACCACAGAGAAGCTAAGTAACCATATTAATGATTTTTCTGTGTTTTAATAAACATGTTTAGTAGAGCATACAGGAAAAGAGAGAGAGAAGATGAATCTTAATAGAGAATGAATGATCTTAACAGATTCCTAGAACAAACAGAGATAACATAGCTGGTGAGGAATTTGTGGCATGAGGACATTTAGGTCCTTGTTTCTCCAGTACAGTTTAATTAAGATCTTTTCACAGTAATGGCATATGATGGGTGCTGAGGACGTGAGTGAAAAAGGGAGAGAAAGCAATGAACATGTCCTCTGCATATTGATAATTCCTCTAACGTTTAATCCAGGGCATGTACAGACACTATTTAATAAAATAATGGAGAAGAGAATGAATAAGTAATGTTCCTGGCTGTAGGCAACAAGAACAGTGACACTCTGTTACATCTTAAACCTCCCAGAAGGCTGCCCCTTTGGAAACTAGTTAGCAGTGCAACTCACCCTGCATTCACCCTTAAACAGCAGAGCAAAGCTCTCTTATCCTTTGTGTTGAGCACACTGGGTTGATTGAGACTGAACATCATGCCAGCACAGAGAAAGGTAAATTTAGGACATGGAAAGTGCAGAGCAATGGAATCGCTGTCTCCCAGGCCATCCTGATTAGAAGGGAAACCATGAAACAAATAACATATTCTTCTTCCTTTTCAAAATTGGACAACCTGAGATTGAAAAATAGAATATTTAGTATTTTAAAAACCTTATTATAGTAAAAGACACATTTCCAAAGACAATGATTTAGGAATGTTTGAAGCAAGGGGAAGTATTTTGATGGGAATGAGTGATTGTGTGTCTTTTACTGTAATACACTGAAAATTTAAATACTTGCCATAGTTTTTATTATCTCTAATGGAGCAACCATTTACAACAATTTCAAAAACTTAACAACGTGTCCTCATCCACCTTATTTGTGGTATCTGGAATTGTGCAACTTCTGATTCTTCCCCAAAGTCAAATGATCATGAAATTAAATATTTCATTGATTGAGTATGTCCAGGAACCCACAAGAGTGCAAACAGACATTCCTGGAAGAAGACTGCCAGGACTGCTTCACGAGGTGGCAAGAACAATAGGATACATAAGTTCAAAACGAGGGGGAGGATTTTGAAAAAGATATCTAGCAGTTTGCCTTTTATTGCAATAAAGAATGCTTACATTTCAACATTCGCTGGATCTACTGATCATGAAGAGCATCAAAGGATCATGAAGAGCGACCCGTTCTATGTCTTTTCAATGAAATGGTCTTTCTACTGTGTGTACCACGTAATTATTCCAAAAATTAAAAAGAAAAAAGCAAAATTCTTCTTCTAGGTAATAATATTAATAGCAGGTACTCCTTACATAGAACAAGCAGAAGATCATTCTGAGGCAAGCCCTGTGCTGCTGAGGTAGGAGAAGCCACACAGTCCCTTATGCTAGGAGCACATGCTGCCCCACTGAGGCTCTGGACTCAGAAGGTAACAGAAAGGGCTCCCAGAGGTCACAGCCATAAAGCCTGCATGACCTGTGTCATGTCTGTCACTTATAGAGCTTAGGGATGAAATTGCCCATAGCTGCTAAATTTTTTTTTCTTGTTCCAAATGTAATTCCATTTTCATCTGAAGTGAGGTCTATCCAGATTTGTGCAATTTTATTCTCACGCTAAATAACTTGCTATTCTGATACTTTCCTTGTAATTTGCATAAGATTGTCCCAGAAGTATTGGAAGCCGCCACCTTATTTTCATAACCTCTTGTTCTACTCAGCAAATGTCCCCAGATTCAGTGGATGTGAGTCGTTCTGATTTGAATTCTTCAGCCTCACACCCATTTGTGTGCAACTGTTCTAGCGGAGGGAGTGGCTACTTACTATGCTGAAGGTACTTCCGATGTGGATAGCAGCCTGGCTGCTTCCACAGCCAGGGAAACTGCTTCTTAGGGACTCTTCCCAGAAACTAGCAATTTGCTAAGGCAAAGCAGAGAAATCTATGTAAACTGGAACCGCACAACACTAAAATGCGCTGTCAATGGCACTCATTTAAAATTTTCCACTAGTAATCTTTGTTCAGTCTCCTTCAGACCTGGCCATGGAAACAAAGGCGTCTCAGCTTATCTTCCAATGAAAAGACTCGGTAATGAGGGACACTGCATTTTCAATAGCGTGTCGCTCTGAATCCAGAGTATCCGCACTGAAACTCCAGCTCCCTCTTTGATTGGCTCTGTGATTTTAGGCAGGCTGTTCTCTGTAGTTGACTTCAGGTGTGAGGGTTAAAAAAGTGGCTATTTGTAAAGCAGTAAAATAGTATCTAGAACACAGAAAATACTGAAGAAATGTTGGTTTATTAATATTATAATTGCTTCTCTCGCTGTGGATATACCTACTGCTACTATCAAAATTTTAAAGACAAATGTATTTATATTAATCCCCAATTTGTCCCATGCAAATCTAGTTTACTGGCTTTTCTCACTGGTTTTCTATTATGCATTCTCAGTCTGTGTCTTGAAAGCTGGTTGCCTATTTAATACAGGATGACACAGCCTCCATTTTACAGCAGTAAGTTAAAACTACTTAAAAGAGCAAGGCAATATCTGTATATTGTCTTCAAATCAGAAGACTACATTTTAATTTAATTTTTACTTGTTTGTTTTAATTATTAGAATAGGCCTGTTTACATAATGAATAAATTCATGGTGGGGAATTGGCACATAAATATGTCACCTCTTGATCCTTTTCACTTCTCTTCCTCTGCTTGTTCTCTTCCCTCGTTCCTAGATCCTCCTCCCATCTCCACAGCATCTATCTCACAGTCTTTTGCTTTTTAAATTATACTTTGTATTTATCTTATATGGGGATCCATGTGATATATAACCATCTGTGTGTGATTTATTAAACTTAGCATTATCAACTAAAAGATGCATCCATTTTCCTACAAAGTACTCACATTTATCCTTCATTATGGCGGAGTACTATGGCACTGTGTTTCAATGCATTCACCAGTTGATGGGCACATAGGCCACTTTAGTGACTACATTTTAAAAGACATGTTAGTGACCAAAGATATGTCAAGACCGTGAGGACACTTGTACTATGACAATAGATGAATAAGGATATCATGTTGGAACTCCAAAGGGGTTTCCCAACATCCATACAGATCCACTGGTGGAGGATAGAGTTGCTAGACTGAGACATTTGAGCACAACCTCACAAACATCATTTGACACTGAGCTATGCAGTGTCATGCATAGAAAGTCATGCATAATATAAAACAAAGATGTAAAAACAGTAGAAACAACAGCAGTTAAGTACCAAAGTGGAAAGAGATCCTATGAATTAGCCAAAGCAAGCCTCAAACAATGGTTACTAAAGTTACTAAACACAAAACAAAGGCAGTAAAAACAAAAATCTTTGGAAAAAGTATCAAAAGTAAGAGAGAACAATACATTATCTGAAATTTTCTAAATTCCCAAAATTATGAGACATGCAAAGTAACTGTGATTCATTGTCAGGAAAAAAAAGGTAGAAAACAGTGACTAGAAATTGTCTTTGAGTGAACTGATAGGTTGGACCTTTTATCCAAGAACTAAAGGTAACTATGTTGAAGCAATTAAGGGAAAATATGATGATAGTGACTGCTTGTAGAAAATTTCTACAAAGTTATCAAAATTGTAAAAAGAGCCATATGTAAATCCTGGAGTGAAAAAATACAAGAACTAAAATAGAAATTTCACTATAGCAACTCAGTAGCTAAATTGCTCTGTCAGAAGAAAATATGAGTAAATTTAAAGTTACAACAATAAAAATTATCCAATCTGAAGAACAAAGAAGCAAAGAAATTGTGAGTAAACAAATGAAGTCAGTCAGTATATACATCATGGTGTCACCAAAAGAAGAGAGGCCAAATAATTATATGGAAAAAATAATAAAAACTTCTCAAATTTAATATTAATTTAAAATTCCAAGTAAGATTAACATGAAGAGATTCCCATCTAAACATAATGCAATGAAATTGTTCATAACTAAACCCAAAAATAATTTCTCCTATGCACAGGTGAGAAGACAATTGAACTACTGGTTGACTTCTTGTCAGAAACAGCAGAAGTTACAGTGCAGGGAAATGATGTGATCACAGCAATGAGAGCAAAGTGAACCAATAAAAAGCTGTCACCCATTCAACAAAGTTACTCTTTGAAAATGAAGATAAAACGCAGAACCAATCAAAGCCTAAAATAGCCTTTTCTAGCTGGTATTGGTTTGCCACAGGGGGAAAAAATCATTTATGTTGTTAGGAAATGACACCAGATGGTAACTCAAATCCAAAGGAAGAAATAAAAGACAAGAAAAGCTAAGGATATGTGTAGATATAAAAGAACATAGACATGCATATAGACACATTTTTCTATTTTCTTCCCTTAACTTTAAAGTAGAAAGTCGAAAAAAATAAAGTAGAATGTTGAAAAAAACAGTTACAGCACAGTTTGGATTTTCAACATATAGGTGAAACATAAATGACAGTAACAGAACAAAAGAAGATAGGAAATTTTACAGCAAGTTTTTATATTTTACCAATATTAAATCTAAATCAGGTTATTGCAATTTAAAATCTGTATCCTAATTGTAACCTTATACCAACCACTAATAAAATAACTTTTAATATACCAAGCCAGCACAGGCATTAAAATTATATAACTATGTAAAAAAAAGATATCAAAAAAACAATAGAAGAACAGTAACAACAACAAAAAGGCTGGAGACCAGTCAGAAACAAAGAGCAAATTGCTAAATGTAATTCCAAAGTAAAAACAACTACAATAAAAGTAAATAGATAATACATTGCAATCGAGGTCAGAAATTTCAGACTGGATGAGAAAAAGTTAAAATCACACTATAGTTTTTCTACAGGAGATACTTTAGATTCCAAAACACAAATAGGGGATAAATAAAAAAGTAGAAAAAACACAGTAACCGTAAGAGACTGGGATAGCTATTTTAACATACAATATAAAAATAAAAAGATAGAAAAATATATATACTTCAAATATAGCTGTATTTGATTATATTAATATCAACTATATTAAAGGCAATATTAGAGAAATGAAGAATATTTACAATAAACAAATTAGATTGCTGAAAAGATATAATAATTACAAATATACTATATGAACACTTAACATAGCTCCAAAGCAAATGAACCAAAATTTCAAAATTGAAAAGAAAAATAGACAAGTCACAATAACATTTGAAGACATCAACTTTCATTCCCAATGAGGGACAGACCATATAAACTGAAAATAAGCAAAAATGCAGAAAGCCTAAGCACTACTGTCCACCAACCACTGTAAGTAACATACATAGCATCCTCCTCCCAATTATAGCAAAACACACTTATTTGTGTGTGTGTGTGTGTGTGTGTGTGTATAATTCAAGATAAGAGTATGCTATTCTAGGAAGTCCAATAAGAGAATTTTTACTGTGCATGAATCATAAAAGATCATGTGCTAGAATCATAAAACAAGTTTTAATAGTGCACAGTAGAAAAGAAAAAAGACTAGAACAATATCTTAATCACTGCATAAGAAAGGATTTAACAAAATACCTCTGTTCATGGATTAGAAGATTCATTGCTAATACAAGGTAATTTTCTTCAAATTTATATGTAGACTCTAAATGATCTGCATCACAGTTCTAGGGAACATTGTAAAAATTGACAAGCTAAATTTTAGTGTATATGAAAATGAAAAGAATCCAGAATAATCAGAACTATTAAGAAGAAAAGAGTTATGAGAGTCTCATTTTAAAACATACTTCAGGACCAGGGTTACAGCTCAGTGGCACAGTGCCTGTCTGGCAAGTGTGAGGTCATGAGTCTGATTCTTGGTACCAAAATAAATAAATAAATAAATAAATTTAAAATTTAAAGAATAAAATTTACTTCAAGTCTAAAATTGGAATAGTGAGGATAGATATAAAGTTTTCAGTCAGCCAAATAGGACTAAGGGTCCAAAATAAACCATTACACTGATGGTTAATTGATTTTTGATAAAATTGTGATTTAATCAGGGGGCAGATTGTCAACAAGTCATTCTGTAACTCTTGATATCCATGACTCATATAAATGAGTAAATAAAATTAACTTATACTTTTAATCTCATACCATACACATAAGTTAAATATAAGAATCAGAACTTTCATAATCTTAGAAAACAATACAAGGGAATTTTTAAAAATATTTAGACAGGAAAACCATTTCTTAACTGTAATACCAACATCTTATCCATAAGATTAAAAATCATTATCTTGGATGTCTTCCAAGTAAAAAGTTTGGTACATCAAAAGATGTCATAAGGATAATAAAGATACAAGCTACAGACTGGAGTCAACATTTGGAAATTATGGAGAACCTTAAAAATCACCAGGAAGCAGTTAAAAAAAACTTTAAGAAACAAGCCAAATATTTAAAAAGACATTTCACCAAAGAAATCTACGAATGACTAAGGTATGCAGGAAAAGATCCTCAATATCTTTAGTCATTCAGGAAACTCAAACCTAAAACAGCCAGATTAGACAGGTCATGACAAATGCTGCCAAAGAGCGAGGAAAACTGGAAGCCTCACATATTGTTTATGGAACTCAAAATCTACAGCCATTCGAACATTTGTGGAGTGACTTAAAAATTAAAAACATTACTGCTGGGTGTAGCGGTACATGTCTGGGATCGAGCATTCTGCAATGTGAGGAAGGAGGACCACAAACTATAGGCTAACTGGGGCCCCTTAGTATTTAGTGAGACCTTTCTCAAAATTTTAAAAAAGGGCTGAGGATTCGCTTCAGTGCAAAGTCCCTGGGTTTAATCGTTGGTACTGCACAAGCACACACACACATACACACACATACACACACACACACACACACAAATTATAAACATTCTTCCCATACTCAGGAATTATACACTTATTAAAATGTGAACATATCTATAAAGACAGTAGCATTATATATGTAACATCTACAAAATGGAAACATTTCATGTATCTATTGACTGTAAATGAATAAATGAACCATGGTACTGCATATCTACACAAGAGAACACTACTCAGCCACCTAAAATGCACCAAATGCTGATGCATGCTACAAAATATATAAATCTTGAAAATATGTTGTGAGCAAAAAGCTAGGTGCAAAAGACTGCATATTATATGATTCCATATATACAAATCTTCTAGGGAAAAACTCTGTAGTACAAGAGTTTCATCCTTGTCTGGGCTGGGACTGGGACTGGGTAGAAGGGGAACAGAACTGAATTCTGTTGAGCACAGGGAAAATGAAGGCAATGATAATAATCTAAAACTGGATTGTGGTGACAATTTCACAATTCCACACATTTGCTGAAAACCATGGAACTTTACACTTACCACAGGTGGACAATTGTAGTATGTAAGTCATAGCCTAGGAAAGCTGTTTAAAAATTATCTTCAACTCATGTGTAAACATTGTATTGTCTCCCTGGTGTGAGAAATTGAAAGATTAAATAAAGTTCAAAATGAACAATAAAAAAAAAAGAAATCTTCAGTGTATGATTCTTGAGGTCAGAGGCTTGCAATAGAGTTTAGGTAGGAGACATTAATTCAGTCAAGAAACTGTCATTGTTTGATTTTTCCACCTTTTATGCTTTGATTTTGACTTGAGCAACTACTTCTAAGATAACAATATGTAATTTATCAACTAGTGATTTCTTACTATTTTTTTGAAATTCTGTACTATTTTTAACCTTTTATCTGTTTTGTTTTTTATCCTCTAAAAAAAAAAAGAAATATAAAGTTAAAAGAAAAGTATGTATCATTTTTAGTTGTCTTGTTCACCAGACAATGTTTGGAATATCTTTTTCCAAATAATATGTTAAGACCAATCAAACAAAATCTCACTCATTTTTGACTTAATTAATTTTCCAGTGTTAAATGCTCATAAAATATCTCTACCATGGAAGTTATCATCAAATTCAATTTCTACCACTTTTTTTCACCCTCATGCTTACCCTTCCTCCATTCCTTAAGACCCTGACACTTTACCAATTGCAAATCATTACAAAAACCAACAAAAAATATGTCCTGGCTCCAGTGCTCTCTGTATTTAAATTATATTGCTCTTGCTACTGGGACATCTGTCATTTTCTCCAAAATAGGGCCATCAAACTGCCAGAGCTACTGTGAAGTTTTGCTGATCCAATGTGCTCCTCCTTTGGAGACCTGTCAGGAGTGCTGGGCTGTAGTGAATACAGATGCACACTCTTTAGGCCTATTGCTTTTTTTTTTTTTTTTTTTTTGCTGCTGTCCATTAAGGATACTGTTATTTTTACTCATCTGTACCTTTGAGTTAGCAGCAGTCAATATCTGCTGCTCTTTGCTCAGAAAACCACTCAAATCTCTGCGCTACCAACCACAAGGGTGGTATCTGACATGTTCACAGGAGCCCTAAACCCTATCTTGGGTACAATTACACAGGCTGAGAGACTTGCGAACACTTTCCAGATCAGATTCATTGTTTAATGAGGTCATTAAGGAAGCAAAGGGGAGGGAGTACAGCTCCCTAAAGGCAATTGCATGCTGTCAAGAAGGGTATGCATCTGACCAAATCACAAGCATCACTAATTCAGCGGCACTAATCAATAGACCTCATAGCGAAAGTGAATTCTCTGCTTTTGGTTGGAAGGAAAGAATGTGTTCTCCCAGAGAGTACTTGGATAATTGGAAGAATTACAGAAAAATACACTATTCTATTTGGATCCAGTACTAACTGGAACGAGCCAAATAATCAGCTCACCAGCAAGAAGCACAGTCCTTACCTTTCTGCTTCAGAGAGGAACATTTTGCTACATAATGAGCCCCTCTGGCCCCCTCATCAGTGCCTAATCCTCCAGAGCACCCTATGGGATGTTCCTGTACCATTTCTTCTGCCAGCCAGTTTGTGACGCAGAGAAAGACAGACTCCTAATTACATTGAAATGGAAAAGCATCAGCCCCATAGCTTGGCTGGGTTTTTCCTGGCCACAGAGCTCAGGAAGAGTTGCCGGCAATATCACAGAGCAGTTCTAAAAGGATTGACTCATTAGAGTGAAATCAATCTATCTGAGGAGCACAGAATCCAAAACAAAGTTCTTAGGCGATTTCTGTGCCACCACTTCAATAAAAGCCTTCCACTTCCTAAGAACCCAACCACTCAAGAAAGGGAGAGTTGCACTCATGTTGTCAATATGGATAACTGAGGTCTCATGCTTTACCTGGAGCATAAACGCTTAAATCTTTCACACCGACACTGAGAGCCAAAACACCAAATCTGTTTCCTCCTGGTAAGAATTCAAAATTTATTTGTTTCTTCTCATAGATTCAGAGTTTCAGATTATTCTACCTATCTACCCACACATCAGTCTGCCTTATCTCGCTTGCTATGTCTTTTTATTGAATAAATAATATGAATTAGTGAAGCCCAGCTAATAGTTATGCTTCAGTTTGCAATGAAATACTTAGAATAATTAAATAACTCATTGAAATCCTGTATCTAGTAAGTGATAAGGCTGGTATGTAAACCTTATTTTTCAGACTCTAGAAACTAAATCTTGATATGTGTACTAATGTCGAGTTTCAGAGTTTAACAATTGTAAAAATAATAAATTTTAAAACATTTAAAAAGATCCATAGGCCCTGTAGGATTAGCACCAGGGCATATCACTTCTGAAATCCCCACTTGTGTTCAGCACGTGTCTACAGGGCTTGCCTTTCTCCAAATCCAGTTCTCCACCTATTGTATTATTTGCCTCCTCTACTCTGTCCTCTAACACTTCATCCTCTTCTTTCTTTCTTTCTTTCTTTCTTTCTTTCTTTCTTTCTTTCTTTCTCTCTTTCTTTCTTTCTTTCTTTCTCTCTCTCTTTCTCTCTTTTTCTTTCTTTCTTTCTTTCTTTCTTTCTTTCTTTCTTATAACAAAATCTTATTGAAAGAATTCAGTCAACTCAGAAAAAATGATAGACGTTTGGGTCATCTCAGCAATACTTCTATTTTATCTGTCTGGCCAATTTCCTTGTTGTGAAAGGGGAACTCCAAGGAACTGGAGAGCTTCTGGAAGGGCCTTAGTACAGGCAAATACTCTTCCCCATCCTTGCTGTTCCATTCTTACCAAGGACAAGCATCATTGCCCTTGCCTTCTGGAAAGAAGTGATCAAGGAATTTTTTTTAATCAATAGATATCTTTTTCCTGATGCTTCTGAGTGCTGTTTGGAAACTATGTTGAAAAGAATGTACCCCTCCTATTGAGGAAGCTTCTTAAAAATACTTTTGTAGAATCAGTATGATTAAAGCATGGGTTAGGGAAATAAAAAGTAAAGGCATAGTTCATTCATACATAGTACAAGAGAGGAGGGAGACATATGCAAAGGCAGATAAGAACAAAAATGAGATGATATCTCTGAGAGTAAAACATACATTTGGACATAGTATCTTGGGTTGCATCTTTTATTAAGGCTTAGTGTACTAAAGATATTATAGTTAATTTGTCTTTATTTAAACAAAAGGCCAAAGCATTAGTCAAAAAGCATTTCTTCAACGGTACAGGCAGAATTCAGCAACATCATAGAGATAGTATTTTTTGCTCTACAACAGTACAACGTGGCTTGGATCAGCAGCAAGTAAAAAAGCTAAACAGACTGTAAAACCAACATGTCCTCAAAGATCTGTAAGACAGGCAAGGACATTGGGCAAACCATAGTCTCTAAGATTGGACAGAACAAAAAAATGACCAAAAGAATGAGTCTCAGTTTAGAAGATCAGAGACTCCCAGGTAGAATGTATTGCAGAACAGCTGCAGGTATCTCAGGGAAACTAAATTGCAAACAACATGGTACAAACTCACCTTGCCACAACTCAGATGATTAAAAAAACGTTAGGGAATTTATACAGGGACCCCACAATTTTGTTAGATTTACCTCCAAAACCTGACCAAGTTGTCCTAATAAACATGAGAGAAAAATTCCCTTTTACCAGGGGAAGATGAAAGGGAATCATTACAAAATATGTCACAACACTCAGTTCTTCTTAAGAAGGCCTGTCCTCAGGGAAGCTAGTTAACCAGAGGCCGACCTTCTGGTGTTTTTTATAAGAGTCTAACAGACTTGAAGAGAGAAACATTCGAACCTAAGCATTTCTGAAATAAATTGCATCAATTCGCTACAATTTCTTTCAGAGATGAAATCAGAATATTCCTAACATATTCTAAGATACCATCACTAGCCTAATTCAAAATTACAGGAACACATTAGAAATAAGGACAACAGATCAATAACTCTGATTAACAAAGATGCAAAAATTCTCAACAGAATATTGGCAATTCAAGTCTAACAATATACAAAAAGAATTATACACAACAATCAAGTGAGATTTACCCTAAGTGTGTAAGACTGATTTTACATTTGAAAATCAATCATTGCAACCCGTTACATAAACAGGAGAAAGAAGAAAGTCACATAATCATATAAACAAACGTAGAAAGAGTATTTTTTTTAAAAAAAATCCAATACCATTCACAATTTAATAAAAAAACTCTCAGCAAGGTAGGGATACAGGATAACTTCTGCAATTTGATTAAATGCTATAAAAATCAGAATTAATGATGAGAACCTGAATCTTTCCCACTAACATCAAGTACAATTCAAGGATGTAACTGATTACCACTCCTTTTTATTATTATGGTGAAAGTTACAACTCATGCAGTAACACAAACAATGAATTAAAACAGAGAGAGAATGGGAAGGAACATATAACACTATTGTCAGATGACATGATTACCCATGTATAATAGCTGAATGAGTTGACAAAAAGCCCTGGTACTAATAAGTGGTTATAGCAATGCTTTATAACATTCAAGATCAATATACAAAAAGTCACTTGCTTACTGCTTTGTAGCAAATGAACAAGAGGAACCTGTAATTAAATTATATTAGCATTAAAAAATCTTGCAAAATATGCACAAGAAGATATACATGATGGTTGTAGCTCAGTGAGAAGTCCTGGATTCAAATCCCAGTACAGGAAAAAAATTTTCAATGAACAAATTTAAAGAAGGAATGAAAAAATGTAGAAGTATTCTGATATTCTGTATTCATGGATAGGAAGACTCAATATTTTCAAGATATTAGTTCTTTCAAACTTGATTTACAGATTTAATGCAATCTAAACCAAAGTCACAGCAAAATTATTGTATAGATATTAAAAACCTGATTCTAAAGTTTATGTGGGGATGCCCAAAAAACTCAAAATATTCAAAACAGTATTGAAAGAAAAATAAAGTTTTTAAGGGACTGAGGTTCTTTCTTGCAAAAAATACTATAAAGCTCTAGTAATTAAGGTTATGTGAAAGAACAGATAATTAGATCAACTGAACAAAATAGAGAACCTGTAAACCTACATAAGCACAATCAACGGAATTTTTTTTTTTTTTTGAGAATTCACATTTATCGGATAACTGATGTGTTACAGCCTGGAATTTCTGAGTTGCAAGTAAATAAATTAAATGCTTTGCATATTTGCTCTGTTACTTCTTAGCACTAACAGACTTCGCCACAGACTGATGCTGCCCTGACAGTGCACTGACAACTCCTCGCAACTTCAGTCTGCTCACTAACGAGTCCTTCCTGCTTCTGTTATTCTCCCAGGGATTGGTCTACTGACCTGATTTCTGCAAAATCTGGGCAAACTGACTGGTGATGACCAGGGTAGTAACAATGCAGTGGTCCACACAGCTAGAGAGACAACTTAGAGCGAGAGTCTAGGTGATTTCCTGACTTTTCCACACATTCATCCCCACATCACCATGAAGCGATGCACCTGGGAAGTAATCGTGCCTTCTGTTGTTTGGTGGCCAGCAGGCAAGACAACTTCCCCTCATTGGCCTCACCCAACTCCGCCACTGTGAGAAAGGGCATAGGTTTTCAGGAGACAAAAGAATAAAGCCAGTTTTCAACAAATAATGCTGGATCAACTGGACATCCACATTCAAAAAGTTAGTAAGACATACATCTTAAATCCGACACAAAAATCAACTTAAAATGGTTCATATGACATATGTAAAATGCAAAACTGTAAAGTTCCTAGAAGATAACATAAATGAAAACCTAGAAGTCATTGGGATATGGCAATGCGTTCTCTGGAAAAGGTACAATAATAAAAGCACACTCTATAAAATAAGTAACTAAAAAAGTCTCTTGTGAAAATGTATCAATAAAATTAAAGGACAAACTACAATCTTGTGGAAAATATTTGCCGAAGACATGTGATAAAAGACTGATCCCAGATAGATAAAGCACTCTGAAAACTCGAGAATCAAAAACTCAAACCAGCCAATTAAAAGATGAGGCAAATATCTTAATAAATATTTCACACATACCATAAGAGGCCTGTTCAACTCATGAAAGCAGAGGTGGGAGAGAGTCCAGGTCCTCCCTTCAGGAGGCCACAACCGACTTAACTTTCCACCACTGCCCCATGGCATCACAGACTTAACACCAATCTTCAACACACGGACCTGTGGGGAAATTTCAGATCCAAGCTGGAGCAGTATTTAAGCATATTTGTTTCATGAGAAGAAATCTAAGCTGTGATTGATTTTCATAAATACATTTACCATAAGGAGAGCTCCCAGGAACAATGTAGAGTGGTCAAATGGCACAAAGCTGGAATCCAGTTTGACATGTAAATGCTTCTTTGACCTAAATCTTGACAAGCATCAGGATCTTCTCTTCCTAAATGTAACTATCCTATATTAGAGAATTTCAACCAAGAGACAATGTTGATCCCTAAAAGAAATTTGGCAGTGGCAAGAAAGATATTTACTTGTCATGACTATGAGGGGAGAGTAGGGGGTTGCTATTAATTTATAATAGGTAGAGGTTAGGAACACTGCTAACCATGTTATGATCCACATGATGAAACATTAGCCTATAATCCACGTAAAAAATAATATCTGGTCCCAAATCTCAGTAATGCCAAGGTTTAGAAACCCTGCTTCATACTGAGCACGTAAGACAGCAGTGAGTTACTGCAGAGCTCTGAGAATTACACTAAAAAATTTAACATGCAATGGATCAAACAAGATGCAGAAATCACCTTCTGAGGATGAGTGTCCCTCTGGAAGAGAACAGAAACAGTAAGACTTGATGGAATGACTGATTGTTTGACAATAACTGAAGCAGAAGTATTTCAACTAGAGTATACGTAGCAAATCAGCATCAGAGAGGCTGGCACTGGAAGTACTCCTGTGGGACTTTCAGAGGATGAGTTTCTCTGATCCACAGTGTAGCTCTCGTGGTCTTTGATGATATAATCCTTAACGGGAGACGGATGCACCTGCAGTGGTTTCCATTACAATGATGCACTTTTCTAACCAGCATCTCTCCTTCCTCCACCTAAATTCTACCCTCTCCAAACAAACTTTGGATTATAATTTGTCTTCTCACATGTATAGTTCTGGTTTTTATAGATATAATGATTGCTTGTTTAGTTTGTTTACCAAGTGAAACTCTGTGAATTTGATGCCAGGCGATAAGCGATCAAAAACTTGAAGAGCCAGGCATAGGCTATGATGAACTTCTAGAATAATGCCAACATAGCTGGCCAACCAAGTACTGTGACAAGGAGATGTCTTTCATAGCCTAAAAAATAAAGCACCAGAAAGAAAAAAGGGATTTTAATAAATGAAGTCTAACCTCCAACTCTTGTATACGTTTTTCTAATTGATCTAGGGGGAGGCTCTGAAAAAGAATAAAGGTTTACTGTGAAACCCTTTTATAGCTTCTTACAGAAGAAACTCAGTGTGTAAAACACTAAATCAAAGATCGGTGATTTGTCCTTTTATATAGAGAACTCTATGCTCCACACAGGAAAAGAGGGTGACATGGTCCAAAGGAGAAACAGCAAAATAATTATTTTTATGTTGGAACTGGGAAATTAAAGCTAAATTGGTCAATGAGCCAAAAAAATTCCCAGATAGTAAGATAAAATCTTACTGGAATGCCTTGGGGTAAAGCCAATTCAATTAGTTTCTACAGTGTAACTGTCAGGACCCCAAAACTAGGTGGAATAATGAACTGATTAAAACTTGTAATTGTAAGTCAATGGAGGAAACAATTCATCTTGAAGATGGCAATGTTCCCTACACTTCAGACTGCACAGAGGCAGAAGTAGGGACTACCATGTAAAGTGGGAGAGAATTATATGTCTCATAACAAAGAGAATACAGAACTAGCCTTCAGGGAACTTTATTCTTCAGCCTGTAGACTTTTGATTTTTGACCTGCTCCCTGCAATGTGAGTTTCTCTCTCATGCTTCAGTCTAACACCTTTTGAATATATACTTCTAATATGACCACTGTTAAATTTCCTGGATTTTACCCAAAGAAAACATTAGTCGACCTTCTCATTTCCCCTTGATATTTTGCAGCACTTTTTCTCATATAATTTCCACCTTTGCACATATATTGCCTTGTATCAAGGCTAGAAAACTTTTTTCTATAGGGAATCCAATGGTAAATATTTTCAGCATTGAGAGTCACATTGTTTCTGCCACAGTTTTGTGACACAAATGTTTTCATAGAAAATATGTAAATAAATGAACAGGGCTGTGTTACAATAAAAAATTATTTTTAAAAGCATGAATTGAGCCTATTTTGCTCTAGGGACTATAGTTTGATAATTCTTGTTTCATACACATGATGATAATTATTTGATCAGTGTGTAGGGTATGCCTGCATTAAAATATCAGTCTACCTTCTTAACATGCACATTCTATTAATAAAATAAAATAAAAACAATACACAAGTTAATAAATAAAACTAGTGACTTGTGAAAAACAAGTATTCAACTGGTACTAGAATGTTCTCAATTCTTTTGGAAGACATGGTGGTCATTTTGTACAATATGGAATTGAAAACTTTTGGTTCATTATGTAACAGAAGCAGTAATCAAGAAAGAGATGTTGGAAGTGCAGAGAGTGTGAAATTCATAAGAATACTTACTTATGCATTATTTAGTCAATTTATTAATCATGTAATAATATTTATTTGGAGAAGGGGCATGGGTGGCTCTCTCTGTTCCAAGCACTTTTCCAGGTGTGAGGATAGATGTAACAATGAACATGGCAAAACTTGTCCTTGCTTATTTTGGAAATAGTAAGTAGTATAAAACAGCAGAAGATGAACAGATAAAGATATAAGCTAAATAGACTCAGATGATGAATATTACAGTACAGGAAATAAAGCAGTGAGGTTTGTAGGAAGAAGACAGATGAAATGGCTACAGCTATTTTGGAAGTCAGAGAGAGAGAGAGAGAGAGAGAGAGAGAGAGAGAGAGAGAGAGAGAGAGAGAGAGAGTTCCTCTGTGGGGAATCCTTTAGCCGAGGCCTATTTATGAGGAAGCTTCTTTAAATACTCACAAAAAAAGAGAGAAAGAACACTATTATGGTTGGAGCATATGCTTAGATCAATATGGAGAGAAGTAGACTAGAGACAGGTCATTAAGACAGGGCTAGAAAGTTATTTGCTTTCTAATGTGGAGGGAAGAAATCTCATATTTTGAAGGAGGTGATATAATCTAACTGGACTCTCTGAAAGGTACTCTTGTTAGGAAGTGAGAGTCGACTCTTCGAGGAGTTAATGGCAGGTGACAGAAGAAAAGAGTGAGATTCTGCTGCGTCCTGCTTGCCTGCCTAGAATACGCCTTTTATCCATTGCCACTGTGATATTTAGAACTGAATATTACTACAAATTGGTATTTTAAATGCTGCATCTCTTGAGATAGTTGCTTCTATTGAATCAACTGAAATCTGGCTCTCCTAGGAACTGATTCTTTGTTTGCATGAGTCTTAAATCACTGCCTTTCTCTCAAATCCTTCTTGATTACATCAGTTTCTACTTTGAGGTTGAACCATGGAGTCTGTTTGGACAAATTAACTATTAGACTTCAGAACACAGTACCCAAAATTTAAAAGTCAGTGAACATACTTTTCAATTCAGTACTATTGCCAGATTTTGAAAGACAGAAATCTTATGCTTAGAAGTATAAAACTGAGCTTTACCTCTCACATTTCTAAGGATATGATTTTTTTTGGGCCAGGCTGTAATATAGGAATTAGATAAGAGAAGCACATTCTTGCTCAATAGCGTACCTAATTCAAGATAAAATAGAAAAAAAATCAATTCTTAACTTTACTTCTTTGTGTGGGATCTCGGCCACGGAGTTGTGTGAAAGAAGATGGACTTTCCTTGATGTGAATTGTTAGAGATTGAGCATATACACTCCTGCTCATGAATTCAGATCCAGCCCCCAATACCTGTGCTACCCCTGTGGTCCTGCAAGCTAAGGATTCACACCCTTTGCACCCTCTCTGGGTCTCACTATAATCGTCTGTATTCTAATTCTTCCCAACTTTCTGCTCACGTGTCCTGCTATCCACAACTCCCAGCCAGCCAAGTATTTCACCAACTAACATGTCAGAGAAATTCCTTCACCCTGTGACCAAGTCTTAATTTTTTTTCTTCAGCCAGAAACATAGCTGAGAGCCACAGCGCCTGCCTGTCAAGTGGGAGGTTGTGAGTTTGATTCCTGGTACAAAAAATGAAAAAGAAAAAAAAAAGAATTTTTTTCTTTTCTTCCACTCCCACCTCTTTCTCTCTCTTCCTATACTTTTTAAAATCTTCTCATCAAATACACCTCACACATTTCTCACATAATCTTTCACTGCACTGTAGAATACTTTATCTTTGCTCGCCTATGCCACCCGAAAACCAACATTTAGTTCTACTCATGAAAGAGTAACTCACATCTCATGATTATAGTTCAATGTTGGTATTATTCAAACTATTTTGCTTAGTCCATGGGACTGATTTTTACCAGGACAGCTGTTTTCAGCAACTAGATCATGCCTGTCTTCTGGTAAGCACATTAATTAATTAAGAACCGGATCATAAGCTAGACAGACCTTGGTGTGAAGGACATAGATATGTGACCTTCAGCAAATCATTTAACTTATTTTATTTCTCTCAAATGGAACTGAGGATAGTATACACTTCCTTAATCTGGACTACCCAGAATTAAGACCCTGAGGCTACTAATTAACAAGAAAGTATAATTTGGGGGAAGCAAAAAGGTCAGGGAAAGAGAGAGTTAAAAAAAGGAGGATGAGCAAGTAATCTCAGGGCTGTTTATTGAACGAATCATTGCTCGGTAAAAGCTCAAGAGACTGATCCATACCATGGGATTGTATTCAGAAGGGTCATAAGAAGTACTGTTTCCCAAACTTCTCATAATGAAGGAAAGAGACAGAATTTATCATGAATTTCACATCCCACAGGTTTTCACCTAAATAGAATCAACTGCCACACAAGTCTCAGGACCTCTGATGCCTTAGTGCAAATACAGATGATACAGGGTGAAACGCAATAGAATGGACATGAGGCAAGGGCTGGATTGCATCCATGTGTGGAGAGGAGGTGACAGTCCATGCAGAGCTGGGTACCTCGGTGTAACTGTGTAAAATAAGCGCTGAAACTGTGTAAAACAGAGACAGTGCAAAGAATCTGAGATACCATGTAACAGGCATCTTATAGCATACCGCAGCTTTATGCATGCCTTTTTCTTGGACTTGTCTTTCATAATGCAAGAGGAATTCCCTGGTGACATAAGTGGTCCTAAGACTGACATTTATGATCTCTTCTCTCTCCTTCCCCTCTTAGATTTTTTTTCATATTAGATCAGCACTTGAGCTAGTCTTGGCTGCTTGCCTGATACTGTGACCTAGTACTTCATCCTAAAAGGGTCTGAGTCTTAATGGTCTTGTGTCCATTATTGGAATGCCATTACTGATACAAACACTTCACCTCTGTCAGGTAAAGATCCACAAAGAGATGATCCAGTGAATTTTCTGGGATCCAGAAAGAGATCCTCTTTTCCCAGGTGTTTGGAAGTATCCATAACTCTCACAGTGATCGAAATCAATCACCACTTCCACTATAATAGCTCTTTTTCTTTCTTCATTTTTTAATTTTATTTTATTGGTTGAGATATGTTCTAGTCTTAACAAGTGTAAAGGATTCTAAATGAGCCTCTAAGACTTTTAGCTCTAAAATCAATGGAAAACTAAATATGCTCCCTCCCCCATCACAACACTTCTTTCTTGAAAACTAGGTCCTTTATAAGTAGAGACTGAGAATGTGCAGGGAAAAAACAAGTTCAGTAGCTTGTTACAGGTATAAACTTCGCTTTCTCACACTGATTCCTAAATTCATATACCTGGAAACATGGCTTGTTCATTCTGAGCATGTACTCAACCAGAGAAAATAATATACTTTTATGGTTTGAATCGGGACTGTCCCTGAATGGCTAATGTGCAGAAGGCTTAGACCTCAATGGTATAGTATTGAGAGATCAAGATTTTGGAAGGTGACTAGATCATGAGTGCTCTAAATTCTCACCATAACAGCTATTACTTAACATATCAAGTAACCAACATAGCTAGCTATCAAGGAAGTATATGTCAATCATACTTTCAGAATCCAAGACAATAACCACAAGCTACACTAAGATACCCATTTAACTCGTTTTAAAATAAACTTAAATGAAAGTCTTTATACATCTGATTTCCCTATATCTCAACACTAACTGGAGGACTGTGAAGACATTTCAGGTCACTCGGTACTAGTGTTAGGTTAGAAAACTCATCCAATATTACTCAAATAGTCTGAGTATGTCCTAATTCTCATGCATAGTAAAACCCTGATCTGATTTCCCTTGGGAGAGACCAAATCCTTACCACATCTACTTATGATGCATTTTTCAGGGCTCTTTCTCATGGGGGTAGCCTTCATGTTTCATCAAAAGATACCCTGATTTCAGACATGGCTGCAAACTGGTGGAGGCAATCAAGGTATCTAGGCTGTCACACCAGACTCCTGCCTGTGACAGTAATTAATAATTAATCCCAATTAAGTATCTTCCTTTCCTCTGATGGTTAAGTGGTGTCATACCCTCAGCCCTCTAGTGTTCATCATTGCCATTTACATTAGGAAAGTGACATCTCCCCTTCTCTAGATGCATCTGCAGGGTGCACCAACCACTGAACTCTGGGATGGTGGTTGTGCCTCCACCAGGATGCATTTCTGATTGCTTGGTGCAGAGTTCTCTCCATACCTGGAAGCTTTTTAGAAATACAAATTTTAGAACTCTGAATTTTAGGCCTGATAATATGAGATTTCAGGGGTTGGGATTAGAAACTTAGAGACCAGGATCAAATTTGAGAATTACTGGAAGTGGTTTTGTCTGGAAACTCTAGAAGTATAATCAGATGGTTTGTTTTAGACATTTAATAATAATCCATTCTAATATTTCCATTGTTTTGAGTCCACTGACTCACTCTTAATATTATGCAAAGGAGTTGGGGATTTAGCTTAGCAGCACAGCACCTGCCTAGAAAGTGAAAAGTCCTGAGTTCTATATTCCCAGTGCCAAAAAAAAAAAAAAATTCTACAAAGGGATCTATCTCATTAGTATAGGGCTTTATTGTGTAGACACTTTATGAAGATAACCTGAGAATTTTTAGTTTTCTTTTGTAGATCTACACGCCTGTATACACACCAAATAATGGAAACAAAACTGGAAAAATATGGTAAAATCGGTGGGTTGCACCAATGTGAATGTTCTGAGTGCAACATGTTACCTGTGTAGGAAACTAGGCAAGTGTACCTGGAATTTCTGTATTATTTCTTATCACTGCGAGTGAATCTACTATTATCTATTGATTGATGTCTCCATCCATTCATCATATTTCTATCAGAAATGGGTAATCAGTGCATGACTAATTTGGTTTCTTTGCATCCCTCTCAACATTTGGTGTGGTCCCTGCTTGTTAAAAAATTTCTCTGATGTCTTATAAAGTCATCAGAGAAAAGAAACAGATTACCTATAATGGTAAGCCCATCAGGATCATGGCTGACTTCTCGACACAGACCATCAGATCAAGAAGAGTTTGGGGTGAAATATCCAAGCCCTGAAGGAAAATAACCTCCAGCCCAGATCGATGTACCCTGCAAATCTGTCACTAGAAATTAATGGAGAAACAAGATGCTTCCATGACAAAGAGGAACTGGGCGAGTTTGTGACCACCAATGCAACCCTACAGAGAATATTGAAGAACATTCTAGAGAGAGAAAAAAAATACCAGGATTTTAGGAACAGTGGGAGAAAGGCCTCAATGAGTGGGGCAG
>PVLA01003255.1:0-216809 GCA_004027455.1 Hydrochoerus hydrochaeris | reverse complement strand
GATATAACTGCATGTATGTTTGAGTGTGTGGAATTAATAACCATGTTGCTAAAGTTTTAGTTGGATGGATGAGCAAAACTGACTGCAGTCTCACTGTTTGGATGTCCACTTTGTGGACTTTAGTTTTGTAACTTGAACAACTGCATCTAAGAGGAAAGTATATAATTATCAACTAGTGATTATTACTTGTTACTATTTTTTTGTTTTGTTTTGTTTTTGAGATTTTGTATTGTTTCTACCCTCTTTCCATTTCAAAATTTTTTCTTTAAATAAAACAATTTTAAAAAAAGCAAGAGGAGGAAAAGAAAGTGCTCTAAAAGAGATAACTGTATGTAACCTTAAGTGTGTAGGATTGATAACCATGTTACTAAGTTTTTGTTGGATTGGTGAATAGAACTGTTTGAATGTCCACTTTGTATGCTTTAATTTTGTAACTGGAACAACTATTACCAAGAAGACAATATGTAATGTATCAAATAGTGATTTCTTACTGTTTATTTTTTTTTTGAAATTCTGTATTGTTTCTACCCTTTTTTTTCTGTTTTGCTTCCCCCCTCTTTAAATAAAAAAAAAGAGTGAGCAATTTGCTTCTGAAGTTTCTTTGTATGTACTTTTACTGGTATTGATTTTCTCTCAGGTATCAGAACCCTGGAGAGCTCCCGGCTTGTCTCTGGGCCCTTTTAAACTTTGTAAATACTTCCAACACCCTTCAAACTTTTCTCCCAAAGAGCCTTTTACTGAGGGTAGGGGAGAGAAGACACCATGGACTCATGCATTCTCAAAGTCTCTTCTATACCAGTTTTGGGAATTTTGCTTTGTATTTCATTCTAGATCAGCGCTTACTTTTACATAATATATTTTAAATTACCTACCACCTGGTAAAGTAGATTCTTCCTGGAGATTGACAGTAGATATGCTTTCTTCTTGGACTGCCATACAGTCTAAGAAGCAAGGCTTAAGTTAGATTCTTAAAAAATGAGAAAAAGAAGGGATAAGGCAGGCTGTGCTGGATACATATAGTATGGGATTGTTTATGTCTCTTTTCTTGGCTAAAGAAGAGGACAGTAAATGAGCATTATGTGGCCTCACCAGAGATATGCCATAATATTTTCTTCCACAGGAAGTCCCACTGTGGAAACAACAGCCTCCTCTGAGGCTTTGAAATGATATTTGAGTGTCCTTCTCTTGAATCCTATGCAGGCTTTCCCTGCAGACTTTACTATTCTGGTTTTAATTAACACTTGTCCCTGCCAAGCTCTCTAGGACAGGGTGGAAGGCATCAGATAAATGGTCTTTGGCTTAAATCCAGAGAGTACTAAACTCATATAGCAAACCTGGTTTCTGAACCCTGCCTGCCCAATTGCCTTCAATGTACACTTCCCTGGAGTCACACCCTTGCCTCCTTGGATCATTTTGTCCTTAACCTGACTTCTTATTTTCTGAATCTTTTATGAGTAGTGGTTGAGTATGCATTCTTATGGTACCTTAGTATTCAGACTCTGTGTCATGCTAATAGGACCCTTTCAAAGGCTACAAAGCCTTCTCATAAACAAACCAAGAAGATGAAGTCTAATAGTGTAGGTTTGTATGCAAGGCTTTGTTGTGTGATCTTGATACACAGAATAGGGGGAATTGATATTCTTCCTTCATTCTCAGCCATGTTAGTCTTTGAGGAGGAGACCAGGCAGACCATGACTCAACTAGAGAAGCAAGAGCTGCTTAGTTGCCATATCATGCCTGCTAATGGTATGAATCTAGTTAATTTACAGATGTTTTCTGGACAAAGAAGACCTTGAGATTTATGCTCCAAAGGAAATTTTGATGTTTCTTTTTAGAGAGATGAGTATACTGTTTTAATGAACAGAATCATGGTCCCAGGATATTGAGTTTCTGAAATGTTCAGATTCTCCAACCATTTTCTGTATTTTAGGAGCAAGTTAGCAAAAGGTAGTAAGAGTAATGAGATTGATAACTGAATGTATACCGTGTGTCCGGCCCAGTGCTAGGCACCTTTTATGCAGTATCACATCAGAGCTTCCCAGTAAACCAATGAAGTGAAGCTATTTGTCTGAAACCAAATATTAAAAAGTTGAGGAACTCATCTACATCTCACGTTGACAAGAGTTGGTAAAGTAGCTCCTCTCATCTCAAACCCACATCTCATTGATCCAGAACCCTCATCTCTAATCCTGTAGGTATGCTGAAAATTTTTATAAAGTCTTTGATATTTGAGCTCTCCCATACTACATGGTCAACAACAACCAAACCTGCTGAATGATAATAGACTAATCAGCACCAAAGGAGTTAGTTTCTGAATGCCTTTCATCTTGGAAAATCTCCATGCTTTATAGGAATTTTAATTGCATTAAAATAAAACATAGGTGCAAAAGATACATTTTATGAGCCACAGTGATCTTTTATATATACATTTTTCCTGGAAATATTTGATTTTTATTATGCTTTTTCATGTCCTCTTACTCTCCTATGTTATTGAACTGGTTCTTTTGTATTTTGAGTAATTCACTCTCCTTTGTTCATAAATGTCTTATGAATGAATGATGTCAATTACAATGAGATAGATCCAAGTACTTTTACTATTGTAACATTGTGATAAATACTGCCAATTTTGATGGATGAGATGGTTAAGATTGCTCGGCACCTGTGTCTTGTCCCTTTCCTTAGGGATGAGGCCATGTTAGGATCCCATGCTGCTCTGTTGTACGTTACCACCATGTGTCATGTGTCTCCCATTCCACTGGACTGGAATCTCCTCACAGAAGGAACCACAAGGCTCACCTGGCCCCTGCTGTGTTTCTTGATTCAGACAGTTAGGTTGATTTTGAAAGAAACTTTGACTTGTTTTGTTTTGTTCATAAAAGTAACAGGTGTTTATTCAAATATCCAATGATCTGGCTTTGATTTTGGTGGTTCAGTGTTTCCACACAGTGAGTTCTTTCTGGGATTTTATGAGTGGCATGATTCTTGAGGAAGATGGACAGGAAGTTTAGTGTGTTGCTTCTTGACAAAGTAGTCATCACCTTTGTCCCCAACAAGCTATTTTCATTCATGGTCTAGTGTTTCTGAGCATCAGTGTTGATGTATGACTGCCCAAGACACAAGTCCAGGCTCACTTGACCATAAGGAGTTACTTAATTGTTATCTCTGTGTCAGTTACCAGGTTTTAAATGAAGAATAAGACTAATCTGGTAGTTCTCCTCATGGTTGGAATTGGAATATGCAGTAGTACATTATTATGTGGGTTAGTGGCTATCAAATATCTCCATCATCTTCCCCTACTTAACTGATATATAATAAAATGCTTGCTCTTCCTTCTCCTGTTTTCCATTTAATCATCATCCCCTCTTTCCTTTTGATCTGGTCTCACCCCACTTTCAAAGGGAAATTGGTTTCTTGTTGGGATCACTGAGGGGTCCTGTCTTGATCATCTCAGAGCCACTATCAGACAATAGGGTTAGTGTGAGATACAGCTTAAGAAGGGAGGAAAGCTGGCCAGGCCCATCAAATTTTGTGGTTGTTGATTTTATGGAGCACATTTTCAGCTGCTCCAGCAGACTCCTTTTAATGCTCTCTTTTCTAATGATCAGTGTATGATTTACTATGTTGGGTCTATCAGGGGTTGCTGTTGATAACTTGTTTTGCATGTGAGCAGAGGAACTAAGGTCTGCCAGCAGCTGCCATTCATTCCACCCAGTCATTGATGGTCCTTAACTCCCTCATCTCAAAGGCAAATGCTAAAACCTCAGAGCCAGACACCTGCTCTGGCTGTGGTTTGACATTCATTGTCTCTTTGTTGCAGATAGAGTTCTCCAGGAACCAGAAGGGGAAAATGCCTTTTGCGGGTGGTGTTCCAGGACTATTCAGTGGCAGGAGTAGGCCTGGTGTCTTTGACAGTCTGAACTTATTCATGAACTATTGCAGGAACAGTCATTGAAGAGGAACTAATCAGTGGGATGGAGGCTGGCTCTGGTGTGGGTGAGGGAAGCTTCTTTCAAGGGAAGTAGACTGCGGGAGGGAAAGGGTGCTTTTGGAAGTACATCGGTTTGGCTTTGCCATTCAAGCTTTAGAGTGCTTAGAAATTATCCTCTCCAGTTGGTTTTCTTATCTTTACCTTACCTTTTAAACTTAATTTATCACAAACATCCATATGCAGCTCTACTTCTTTCTTTGAAATAACTGTGCTGCAAATGGATGCTTGTGATTAGTTAAATCCTTTATCTATAGGTGTCATTAGAGGCTGAGTCGTTATGTGCCCTCCAAATTTGTTCATGGAAACCTCAAAGCCTGGCATGGGCATATTTTCAGGTGGGGCCTCTAAGGAAGTAATAAAGATGAAATGAGGTTATAGGAGTGGATATCTGATCCAGGATATATGGGTGTTCTCATAAGGAAAGACACTGGAGAGCTCACATGTATGTGTGACAAGCAAAGGGTGTGTGAGGATACAGTGAAAGGCTGACCATTGCAAACTGGAGATAGCCTTACAGAACCAAGATACACTAACACCTTTTTATGGCTTGTGTCTGGCTGCCCCTTCCCCAAAGCTTGGTTTTTTCAGAGGTGGTTGGATCTAGAGTGTGTGACACTAGAACTGATTTATGGTGCAATGCTAGGCTCAAGGGACTAGAATTAAGGATGTAAGTGCTACCCACCGTAAGTATCCTAGACAAGATAAAAGGGGTAGAAAGTTACTGTTAAGATCCCTAGTTGCTTTGCTACCTTCTGCCCACCATCAGTTGTTCTCCTCTGGAAAGCTACCCTGCCTGGGAGGCAGCTGATTATGGACTGAAACCTCTACAAACTGTGAGCTAAATAAACCTTTCTTCTCTTAACTTGTAGATGTTGAGTTGTGGTTGGTTTTTTTGTTTGTTTGTTTGTTTGTTTGTTTGTAGCAGGGATCAAACTCACGACCTCATGCTTGCCAGGCAGGTACTTATGCCACTGAGCTAAATCCCCAGCCCTAGATGTTGAGTATTTTGTCTCAGCAACAAGAAAAGTAACTCAGGCATGTCTTGATCTCAGATTTGAAAGCTTCAGAGCTGTGAGAAAATGCACGATATTTCTGTTGTTGAAGTCACCCAGCCTAATGTATTTTCTTATAGCATTCTGAGCAGACTAATACTGATGAATATTCAAATTGTTTGTAATTTTCCCTTATGTGAATCATTAAGGTAAATAGTTTTTGCATAAAATGCTGGCCTGCTGGGTCAGATAGTATTTCTTTTTTCTTTCTTTTATGAAAAATTCTCTTACTATTTTTTATGTATTCCAAGAAGTTGAGAAGATAATGTAATAAACTCATATATACCCATCCTCCTAGTTTTACCAATTGTTATCATTTAAGCACATGGCTACAAAAATGCCCTCATAAGCAGACTGTTAACAGTTCATACTCAGCCTCACCTCCCGCGCACTAATAACAGAACATGAAAATGCTTTTAGTTTTGACACAAAAAGGAAGGAGTTCCCAGGCCCTCCATTTATAGGGGAAAGAGGAGCAAGGTTATCTTTGATTGGATGCATCACTGTATCCTGTGCCTCTTTATCCTTATCTGCCCCATGGTTCCCTCCATTTTCATTCACCAATCCTTGGGCACACAAGTTCAGCCTTCATCATCACTCAACTGTCTTTCCCTCTGGACAGCCCAATAGACCCTTTTGTTTGGCCTCAGATAACTTGACTAACCTTTGTGAAAGCAGAGAATGGTGAAGGTGGCTTGCCAAGCTACCGTTCTTCCCTGGTTTACATCAAAATCTGATGCGCAGCGCCTCCTGCTTTGTATTCTGTGAAGCTCTGTCATCAGCTGGTAAACAAACCCCTCTGGAGAAGCAGGAGGTGCGATGCATGTACAGGTTACCATGGGGACAGACAAGCTGTAAGAAATGTTCAGGATCATAGCTTGATGAAGTGGTCAGAGTTTGGAGTAATTTCTTGGTCAGTCATCCATTATGTCACTTTTAATGAATCACCAGGCATGTCTGCTATCCAGATGTATCTTGGGTCTACCCAGGCAAAAGGCAAATCTTAAAAGCCAGGAGGACACTATGGACCATCATTAATTTGCAGACAGCTTCTGGAAGTCACTGGAGTGGACTGTACATGGACACAAATATTTTACATTAGTCTTTTGCTTACTAGTCTCAGGGTAGCTCTGTTATTTCCCAGAATCCTATACGGCTTCATATTCCTAGGGAGAGGGAGTCAGAAGGTTCCTTCAAGGAGAAGAGTGACCTCTGTGCATTGATCGCTGGGCTCATCATTCCTGCTGTTCCCACTCACTCGGAGAATGATTGTGTGTAGTGTGTCTCTTCTCTTCAAAAACCCACTTTCTACATAAAATACATATACAGTCATCCTTTGGTTCACAAACTTAATTATTGCCATGATTCTGGTCACAGAATTCATTGCATGATTCTGTTTACAACTGAGGTACCACTGTCCTAGGCTCTGGCTTCCTGTCCCTTTGGAATGGAAAGTTACTAGAAAGAGCACCAGATTCTACCATGTTTGAAGTCTGTAGGGGACTTGGAGGCCATGGCTCCCCAGAGCCCTCAGTGTGGTGTCCAGGGCTTCCACACCATGGCTGGTCTCCTTTTCCAGCCCTCTCCCACTCCACTGTCCAAACATTCCAGTTCCCCATACCTGTGGAGGTCTCTCACACCACAGAAACAGAGATTCCTTTTACATAGAACGTTTTTACTCCTATTGGCTGGTTTAAATCTGATTTTCTAAAGCAGTCCCTCAAGAAACTATCACTTGACCCTCTCATGGCTGAGTTAAGTGCATCCCCTGAGTCCTGTCTTTAATATGAGCCCCTGGAGAACAAGAAGACCGTCCTGGTTCCTGCAGAACTGCTGGCCTCCAGCCTGCAAAGGGCCGTATCACACAGAATGATGCTCTGCATATGTCCACTGAATGAATGCATATGTGTATACATGTGTGTGATGTCCCCAGCAGACTCGGGGACCTTTTGGGCCAACCCACCAAATGGAACCTTCTCACCTCAGCGTCTCTCAAGCAGCATCCAGCTCTGCTCTTCCAGATGTCGGGATACTTTGTCAATTATACCATTGGATTTGCCCAAGGACAATGAAAGGGCTTGATTCTGGATTTTAAGATCAATTGTAGCTAATTAAAAAATAACTCATTGAACTGTAAAACAAGTTCAGAAACAATTAAGATAATTAAAATATCAGTACCTTAATTGAGACCAAGCAGTGAGCTTAAAAAATAAAATTAATTAAAAAAAAAACTTAGATGGAGCTGGTAATTAACTGGCTTTTGAATTCAATGCTCTGCAGCTGAGCAAAACTCTCCTTAAATTAATTCCTTTTTGGCCTTTTTTTTTCTTTGAGAGAAGTTTCTGTAAAAATTATTTTGAGAAAATATAGGGGATATATGCCCTATGCCAGCTGCCACCTGCTGGTTTCTGTGGGAAGAGGGGTGGTGATAGAAGTCACAAAGGGAGACCTAAGCTTTCCCATCTTCCAGAGACTGCATCATTCTCTCCCAAGTATGTGTACAAAGAGGTTCAAACTTGGAGCACAGCCTCCAAGAAGTCACTGGCACCACAACAGGGCATCTTCAGCTCAGTGCTGTCGCTGACACTTACCTCTTTCTCCTATCTTCTCACCTGAATAGCTTTTGCTACCTTATTAAAGAGCTTCTCAAGTGCCACTTATTATTCATTGGGATCTCTTATCATTCGCTGTAGAAAGTGGAGCCACACAGCCCTGTCCAGTGCTGGTAGTGAGAACCTTTCAAGAGTGGCTTCTGAGCCACTGCTAGAAAAGCATATATAGAAGGCTTTCATTTAAATGGAAATGGAACTCTTCTTATCTCCCTTCAATCCCAGTAATGCTGTTTTGCAAAAATAAACATCCTGGTAATTAAACAGACTCTGACAGCTTGATTTGTTTTTTCTGTGACGTTCATTTATTCTAAATAATTCACATCCATGTTTGAAGGATTCAGACCCTAGTAATTAACTTAGCAGACTAGATTTCTGTATGCAAAATTGTTAAGTATATATGCATACATGGCTAAATAACTGACAATTTCTATTAGTATTTTTGGTTGTAGATATATGTGTTGTTTTTGTTTGTTAAAAGGTTAATTTAGCCAGTGTGGCAGCACATGCCCCTAATGACTGCACTCTGGGGGGCTGAGACAGGAAGATAATATGTTCAAGGCCAGCCAGGGCAACTTAGCAAGACCCTGTCTCAAAATTTTCAAAAAAAGAAATAATAAAAGAGCATCTAGGGACATAGCTTAGTGGTAAGGCCATGAGGTTAATCCTCAGTGGTAAAAACAAAAAAAAGTTAGTTTCCTGGGAGATAAGTGTAGTGGTGCACATCTGTAATCAGCACTGAGAAGGGTTATCTGTGCAAGTTTGCTCAATGCTAGGATGATGGACTTGACCAACACATGGCTTGACTGACACAGTGGGGGCTTGCAGCATCCAGGAGTGCTCAGGGTATACAGTTCTCTAGGGCTGGGCTCTCCATCCTTGGGTGGAGCCAGAGCTGGAGCCCCAGTCGTGGGGATACATTGGCAGAATGTGATGGCACAACCTCAGCAGCAGCAATAGCCAGGACCTCTAGTTGCTCCCCCTTAGTTTTGCCCACTGCATTTCATTCAGCTTGTAGGACACCTGAGAACACTGAGACATCTGAGCTCTCTAATTGGAATGAAGTGATAGTGCACAACCCCCTTTCAGGGTCAGCAGAGATGCCAGATGACCCCAGTGCAGGTGGCAGAAAACAAGGAGTTTGAGCTTGCAAAGCAGGTTTTCCAGTGCCCTCTGCACTTGTCATTGGCAGCTTCTCTCTAAGACATGTTCGCAAAATGGGCACGTTAGCAGCAGCACCTCCTTGGACCGTGTGAGGATTAAGTGTGATAATCCAATTAGCGCGCTTAGTTCACCGCCTGTGTGTGGGAGACACTCGAGGCGGACTATTGTTCTTGTGATTATGATGGCTTATTATTCACCCTGGGAACAAGATACAAACGTGAGAAACCTAACAAATCCATCCAAGGGGCTTGATATGTACCAGGTCTGTTGTAATTGCTTAAAGATATTAATTCATGTAATGCTTGTGACAACCAGCTAGCAATAATCAACATTGTCATTATCGCCATTTTATAGAAAAAAAAGCTAAATAATACAAGGGACAGTGAGCTGCAGCTGCAGGACTCAGTCCCAGGCAACCATGGCTCTACAGTCTGTGTTCTTCCTACTGTGTGTGTTTGGCTCCTTACTTCCTTTGAGATTGCTCTTCTCATTCAGGTCAACTCCCCAGCACTGTGCACCCTGCACGCTTATGAAGTTGGCAGCAGAACAAAAAGAGTTCAAGTTCTGCCCTGAAGCTTATCATGCGGTACTGCAGATTCTGGCACCCATCATGCTAGGCCACCCTGCTGTTCTCCAGCTCTGAGACCCACTTAAATAGAAATCTCAAAGTCTCTGTGGCACATGGCACCTACTAGGGAACATGTCTCAGTTGGTGACTTTAGCAAGGCTGCTGGTCCCAGGTTTCCTGAATTCTGTAAGTGGTAGGTGGAGGTTTGAGAAGGGTATGAAGGACAACCTTGGCCATCTGATAATCCTTCTTAATGAGTGACTCTGTTTTGGAGGGGTCTTGGAAAGGAAGTCAGAGCTGGCTGGGCTGTAGCCCCAGGGATGGGATAGAGGTGGTGATGCCAAAAGGAGGAGGCAACTGGCTGAGACTGTATCAGCCTCCTGGCTTCTCATGCCTGGCTTGATATCCCCAGGGACTAAGAGGGTTCCTCATGGGACCAGAAAGTTCTTGCCACAGGTTTGAGGGAGGCCCAGTTGTGGAGGTCTTGGAGGAGAGGGCAGATGCAGGACTCTAGATCTCTGAATTCCAGAGACATCTTATCTTAAGAGCTGGGAGTGAGCACCCTGCCCCTGGGGCTCAGAGCAGCCTCTCACTTATTGGAGCCTCTTTCTCTCCACTAAGCTGCAGGGCATATCCCCTGGGGAGTCGGCTCTGCCAGGTTACTCCCTTGGGACTGGGACTGTGGTGTTGTCCTTGTCCTGACTGATCTAGGAACATTCCCTGGGGTCCTGCTTATGACTTCCACAGCTCCTGCAGAGAAGGAGTCATCTGGAGCAGTGCAGGCAGCAGAAACACCTTTGAGTGATATTTTCAGGACCTTTGAGATATTCCCAGCATCCCTCTGAAGAAAATGGTGCTCAGAATTGGGGCACAGGTGGGAAGTGAAGAATTGTGACTGACAATGTGTGACAGCTAAAAGCCCAATAGTGGAGTAGACGGTGGCATTTCTTAGTGATTTTGCTGGCCATGCTTGGAATGCCAATTTGTTTAACCAGATATTTGTATGGGAATTATATGGGGATACCTCACCTCCCCTGACTGTGGACAGCAGTTAGGAAAGATTTATCACCTACTGGGCTTTAGGCCTTGGAGTTGGGAGATGGAACAATTGTTTTTGTTTTGCAGAGAATTCTCTATGGCCTCTTCTGGGCACCTCCACACCAGAGTGCTGATTAGCCAGGGGCCTGATACCCATATTCCTCTAGAAAGCTTTTCAGTAGATGAACTTCTGCCTTTGGGGACCTTTTCTGGAGTTATTTAAGTCAACTTCTTTCCTCTCATTATTCCCACCCACAAATCACACTTGACTGAATTTCTCATGATTTCCCAAATATGCCTCCCTGCACTTGCTGGTGTTTGTCTTCTTGCCTGACTTGCCTTTTCTATCTTTGCTTTTTCCAAATCCCACCCTTCTCTCATGATCCAATTCACATATTAATGTTCCACTAATCCTCGCCCTAGAAATTGATCTCTATTTTTCTTTTAAGCTCTGTTATCATTTTATATGGCCATCATGGCCCTTATCTAATCCTGCCTTGCACAATAAATATTTATGTGTAAGCCTTTTTTCTTCCTCATATTACATTGTAACTTTGTGTGCCACAAAACTGTCTTGCACACCCTGAAGTTCTCTAAAAGGTGAAATAGGTTATTTATGCATATAGATAGTGTTTATTGAACTGAAGCAAAAACTATGGTCCTTGAGGAGTTTTATATGGTAGAAATAAGTAAAATTAAACATGGATGAAATAATAAAAAGCAACACCAGGTAAATAACCAAAGAGGGAAGCTCTTGGTCCTTAGATCATGTAAGACTCTAAAGGACTTTTTAAAAGCAATTCCTGCCTGAAATGAAAATGTTGAAACTCTCAAAGCACAAAAGAATCATTATCCTGATACCAGACTGTGTCATAGACATAGAGGTCCCCCGGGCTGGATTTTCATCCCAGTCACCACCATCCTCAAAAAGCAGTACAGAATGCAAACATGCAGCTAGCTTATTTCTCATTTGTTTATTTGAGTAGCAATAGAAATTAAATTCCCCTGAACGTGCTAACTCCTCCTGAATGTGCTAACTCCTTTCTTCTCTTTCCTTTTGCTTCAGCCCTGGACCCATCCAAGGACCCCTGCTTGAAGGTGAAGTGCAGCCCTCACAAAGTATGTGTGACACAAGACTACCAGACAGCTCTCTGTGTCAGCCGCAAGCACCTGCTGCCCAGGTGAGGCAGGAAGAGGGATAGCTGGGGTCTCGCAGCCTGAGAGCTGGGGGTGCTTGGCATGAGAGACCATAAGGCTTATGCCACTATTTTGTATCATGTTTGGTGCCTGGATTCTTGCTCTGGCATGAATCTCACTCTTCAAACACGGGCTTGAAAATATATGACTTTTAATTGCCTTTAAATCTACTACATCTTGACTCTGAGCCCTTGTCTGAGCTAATCCTTACCCTAGGAATTGAGATGAACAGAAAATTCCTTCTTGGTCAGTAAATTGGGGCCTTTTCTCTTCCCTGAGTGACCCAAGGATCCAGGAAATTTATAGCTAAGAAAGCAAGAGCTAGACCTTTAGCTCCTAATTGTACCTGACAACCTGACTATGATAATCTCCAGGGTCCTCAGGCCCAAAGGTTCTCCACTTCCATCCTGCTGAAGTCTCCAAGATCCATATAACCATGCTATTTAGGAACATATATTGCTGTTTCCTCAGGTGCAGTATCTGATACTTCCACTCACTCCTTCTGCCACATGAGAAAGATTTCTTAAATAGAACACAAAAGTCATGAATAGCTGGTGCAAAAGAAAAAAGAATCAACAAAGTAGATTCTGATAAAATTTTAAAAGTCACTTTCATAAAAATAAAAACAGTGCCAAGTGTAGTGCTGCACACCTGTAATCCCAGCCCTCAGGAGGCCCAGGCAGGAGGATCACTGTGAATTTGAGGTCACCCTGGGTCACATAGTGAGCTTAAGGCCACTCTGAAGCATAAGCAACAATCTGCCTCTAAACAAACAAATAATAATCAAATTAAAAAATAAAAAGGCAAATCACAGTGGGAAAAATATTTGCAAAACTTATCCAACAGACGATTTCATTCTAAAGTAGGTAATGAAAGCTTGTGTACATATAAAGATGGACTGGTGAATATTCATATCAGCTTTATTTGTAATTGAAAAAATGCAGGAAGTAACCCAAGTGTGCACCAGCTGTTGAATGGATAAACAGATTACAGTGTGTCCATTGCAGTGGATTTCTATTCAACATTAAGAAATAGGCTTTGATGTATCTAACAACATGGGTGAATCTAGAATTTATTTTGAGTGAGTAAAACTAATGCCTCACTCAAAGTATATACTGTGTGATCAGCATTTCCATGAGACTTTAGAGAACACAAGCTCATCTATAGTGACAGGAAACTGAACACTAGTTACCTGGGATGATGACAGTGGTCACTGGGCGCTTAAAGCTATAAGGCTGGATAATAAAGTGGATCCTTTGGGCAACCGTGATGTCAAGCTCTGGTATTGCATGCCAGAGATGCTATTGGTAAATGGGCCTATTTGCAAAAGAAGAATTATTTTTACAACACTATGTGATTCTTCTTGACTTAGTTAACTAGTTGGCTTTTCCTCATCTCTGGATAAGATACCAAACACCCACAATTTAAAGAGGAGAGGTTTATTTTGGCTGACAGTTTTCAGGGGGTTCAGTCCATAGTTAGCTGTGTCCATGGTAGAATGCATGGGGAAAGGAAATGCCAAAGGAAAGCTGATTACCCCATGTCATCCAGGAAGAGAGAAAACAGGAGCTGGGGACAAGCATACACCCTTCTGGGTCAAGCCCGATGACCTACCTCTCATCAGGCCCTGTCCCCTAATAGCAAGTCAGCCATAAACTCATCATTATCCCCTGGAGAGGATAGCACCCCCGTGATTCACTCCCAGACACATGAGGCTGTTAAGGGACATTATAGATCTAGACCACAATGGTTAAGTTTCTAAAATATTTTCTGAGACCTTCTTAAGCAGTGGTGGTAAACCTTTAGAGCTTTCAGTGTTAACAAACAGCCTGCTGCACACATGTGCTCAAGATTTGTCACCGCTGTCACAAGGCAGAGGGCAAAAGAGAATCCTAAGACCTGCAGAGGGCTCTGCTCACAGAGATTCTCTGCCCGTCAGGATGGCTACTTCTAATTTATTGTTCTATGTGGGTGGCGGGTTGGGATGGAGTGAGAGTTCTGCTACAGACTGCTGAACATGGATTGTACCTCTCTGCTGCCATTGATTTTCATTTGGAGGATGCAAAATTGAAGCATTTGTTTTAAGCCTTCTGGACAAGGTACATTCTCTAGTTCTTAAAGTGTATTGTGAATGGTAGGAAAGGATGTCAGGACGGAACCGACAGTATCTAAGTGTACCCTTCAGAGCCTTGGGGAACAGTGGGAACTTATCTATTTTTAGGTAAGGAACCAGACAGCCCAACTTCCCAAAGGCTGGGCCTCTCTAATGCAGTGGCCCTTCATCTCCACTTCCTAACTATCTGGAATAACAACTAATTTCTCCGCACTAGCAAAGAATTCAGATCCAGTCGAGGCTTTCGGTACAGTAGACCAATCTGAGAGCTTTCTCTCTTTTATGTGAACTTGAAAAAAAGAATCAAAGTGTTTGAGGTCAGAGAGAAGTACATCACAGAATGTGCCTCAAATACCAAACTCTCAGAGGATATTTGAAAGGATGATGGCTATTTCATCTGAGTTTTGTTTTACAACAAAGCACTGCCTCCTGCTACAGGGGGCTTTGAACCGATTTATTATACATACACATATCTGTCTAGATTTGGAAGACGTATGGCCACGCAGAAGGTATGTGATTCCTGGGTACCCAGACAGCTTCGTGGTGTTTCACATCTCAAAATATTGCCAATTACTTGTGTTTGATTGTGCCCACATCAGTTTCCATGATTTTGCAGTGATGGAGCTTAGGCTCTTTCTCTACAAAATGTCTTATGTTCTTTCTTAAACTCAGAGGACCTTCTCAGACCATGTTCCCTGCTTGGGTGTGGTACTAATGAGAGCTTGGTGCTATTCCTAAGAGGACTGTAGATTTTGGGCTTGCCCTCTTTGGAATTACCTTTTTAAACTGAAAAACTTTCTTGTGGTTATTTTTGTTCAAATATGTACCTTAAGTGTATGATTTGAATCGCATATGCCAAATACATGCCCCTTGGAGGAAGAGAGGGAAGCCAGCACTTCCTGACCACTTACTGTGTGTTAGGTTCACTGAGAGCAGGGGTCTTGCTGATTTCTTACAGTGATCTGCCAGGGCCGTATTATAATCTTCACTTTATAGATGAGACTGTTCAGGTGTAGGTCAAATTGGGAACTACACTGGCAGTCTTCCTGCCTTCAGAGTCCCTGATCTTTGCCTATGTCTCACAGCTGCCTCTGCAGCAGTCTCAGGGCAAGCTCTGAGGGGACAGGGGTGTTTGCCACCTTGCCAAAGCCACCAGCCAGTGTGCTCTAGGTCCTGGAGGTGTCTCTATGCGGTACTTGAGCATCTTGTCCCTTGGCTCTGTTTCTTGTTAAGAAAGTGGTCTGGACCCACGCATTGAACTTATGTCTACCTCAGGCAATAATTCTTGGTTTGTTAATCCCTTTTGTGGTTTTTCAACCACATGACACTTTAATTGCTTTGAACCATAGGAGTATTTTTAAATCAACAGAAATACCACATAGGCCTTCACTAAGCATGATTTTCTAACTCATGCAAACAACTTAACTTCTCTGTTCCTTTATTTTCCTGTCTGAAACAGAAGGTATTAATTGGATGATCTTGATGACAAGAGCAACAGAGAATAAGAGGTAGTTCATGATGGAGATGTGAACAGTTGCTTGGGATTTTTAGTTCCTTGGAGAGGAGGACAGAAGGAAAAGCAGATATTTCATTGCACAACAAATTTAATGGGCTAGGTTTACAAAAAAAAAAAAAATATATATATATATATATATATATATATATATATATATACACATACATACACACACATACATTTACATACACATACATATACATACATTTTCAAATAACAAATGCAGTGGTACTTCTGTGAAATGTGTCATATGTTTATCTTATCCTGCCTTGTGGTAGTTCCTGGGTATGGCCCTGAAGGAGCACAGTCTCTTCCCTGGAAGCTCATCACCTCCTCTGCCAGGTTCCCATGTGACACTGCCTTCCAGAGGTAGCAGTTCATATTTCCCATGGACTCTAAGGCACTAAATCTTGTCATTTTTTGGAGGCATTTTCTGTATAGAGGAGATAGATAATGTTTTATGGTTGAATTCCCAGGATGTGTTTGCGCCCAGGTGCTAATAAGCCCTGCCTCTGTGGAGCTGGGAATGGCTATTGACAGGGCCAGAGGTTGATTAATGACATCCTCTCATTTCCTATCTCCATTTCTAGTACAAAGCACTCACTAGGCTACCTGGAATGGTGGGACTGCAGGTGTTGTGTTTCTAGATTTCCTTCCTGTTCAGGAAGCAAGCACAGACTGCATATTTCCTGCTTCAGGTTGAAGTGTTCTAGGAAGAGGAAGTGAGGGGTATGCCTGCTGTGAATAATCACCCTGTGTGTTTCCACCTGGCGTTAGGTCTGGGGCCACACAGATGTAAATCAAGTTAACACATCTGTCCCTACATGTGGAGAAATAAACAAGATTGCATCACTTTGCAGCTCACTGAAGATGTTTAAATCCCCCAAATCATGAAGGTTGACATCCCCCAAGTTCTGGGGACACTGTAGCATCTGGTTAGATCAGGGCCCCTGTGGCTCCACAGGAAGTGTGTTATCTTCTTGAACAAAAGTTATTGGATTGGATTTTGCAAATTTTTCTTACTCCCGTTTTAATTTTCTCAAATGTCTTTTCTTCGTCTTTGTTACTATTAAATCTACAGTTGCTTTCTTGCTTCTTTATGAAACTTATCAGGGTCCTAACTCTCCAGTTTTCAGTGTAGACATTTTATATCAGATTAATTCAGCCAATGAATGACAAAAAAGATTCCTGATGAATATCACCCACCATAGTAGGATCCATCTGGGGTACTGAGTGTGTGGATTCTAGTACCAGAAAATGGGCTCAGGTTGATTTAGATGGACATCTAAGGTGATCTTTAGAAAGACTTGTGTTTTAAATAGAAGTTCTCAATCTAATATTTTGTCTTTAGTGTTTTTCATGGAGTGGATGGGCAGAGGGCAGGCCTTGCATGCACAGAAGTACAGGAGAGATGAAAGTTAATTAGTTGGTGGACCTTGGTACCTCTCCATGGCTCTCTCTTAAATGATCTTTTATGCATGTACATTGAATTTGATGCAGCTGTGTTGCTGAGTAATGAAAGGTCTTTCCACAACCTGCCTGGCCTATGATTCTCCCATAGCTGGAGGTTCTAGTGTGTCAGATTTTCCACTGCACTGCAGGTCTAGCCTCCTTCTCGTGATGTGGACCAGATGGGAAGGACGAGACCCTGGCTTGACATCCTATAGCCATGAGCTACCCACCACGTAGAGAGCATGGTGGTGAGGTTCGTCTCCATTTGTCTGTGGAGCTATAGCCCTTCTCTTGACAAGTACCAAGGGAAGCTGTTGGAAATGTGGTGATGGTAATGAAGGACTAGTGCTGGAGTCTCTCCTTCTGTAACTTTGATAGGACCAGTTCAAAAAGCTGCACTTATGCACTGGTGATGGTGAGTTTAAGTCATTAATTCAGATTCCACTGTGTTGGGGTTTATATAATTCTTTTATTCAACAAATACTTATGGATGCCTTCCATTTGTTGGACACCATGCTATGTGTTTGGAATTCTGTGTTGAGTCGGCATAGCCTGTCTACTCTATATTTATTGAAGTCTTTTGGAAAAGACAGGTAAAATGAAATTAAGTATCTCATTATTTGTGATGAGCATTAAGTGACATCCAACAAGATGCCCTCAGAGTTACTTTGGACTGCACGAGGCAGCCTCTTGCGGAGGTGAAGAGTGATAAGTGCCAACAGGCAAAGAACAGAGAAATGTACTCTGTGTGGAGACAGAAGCCTCTGTGAAGACTCTGAGTCAGCAAAGGAGGGAAAGGGCTTGTTGTGCTAAAGAAAATGAGAAGAGAGAAGGCAGCCAGTGGCCCGAGGGTATGAAGCTGAAGAGGAGGACCAGGATAGATCTGAAGAGCATTGAAGGCCGCAAAAAGTGAGGTTGGCTCTTGGACCCAGTATAATGGGACATCTGTGCTGGTGTAAGGGGAAAGTGGTAGACTCCTTGGCTTAGGGTAGAGTGAGTTTCTTTGTATTCTTGCTTTTTGGTCAGACTTGATACATTTTGAGAGAGAGTGCTAAGTGGGTGGGTGGAATATGTCTGTGTACATGCATAGAAATCCTAAAGCTTTAAATTATAACCTAGTAGAGCAGATTAGGGATTATATAAAACCTAGAAAGTGAAACATCTCATGAGATAAAACTGGAAGTCTCTACTTTTAATTATAGCCATATTTCTAATTAGGTTTCATGAATTTGGGGGAGGGGAAACCAAAAGAAATTATTCCACAGTATTCTGCCCCTGGCCCCCCCAAAATGTGTGTCTTCCTCCTTGCATGCACTGTTTCATCCACTTTCTCCCAATAACCATGGAATGTTAAACTCATTTTGATTCCAACTTTAAAGTCTAAGTCAAAAGTCTCATCTAAGTGTCAGGGAAACAAGATATGGCTGAAACTCCAGGTACAGTTCACCCTCAGGCAAATGGTGCTCCAGCTGTGAAGCTGTGAAACCAATGTTATGTGCTTCTACAATGGTGGGACAGGTAGAGGATAAGCAGTAATCATTCTTATTCCAAAAGGGTGAGAACAGGAAATAAAGGAATAACCAACCCTAACAGGACAAACCATTAAATCTCAAGGCTCAGTAATAATCTTTCTTGATTTGATGCTTTCCCTCTAGGCCCATTTGGGTAGAGCTCCTGCCCTCTGGTCCCACTGGGGCAGCTTCTGGACCCACTCCAGTGGTTATATCCCCCAACCCCAGTTTTTCTGGGAAAAGGGTGGATCCTTAAGGTACCAAGTAATATTGCCCCTAGTGGCTCTGAATTTGGGTTTTATATACAAGGCTCCCCTGGTCTGGAATTGCCCTATGGTGGCTCCACCCCTTAGTTCTTTGTGTATTACCCTAATGGGAGTTCCAGTGACCCAGTGAGGGATGAAGCTTGCACTCTAGCATAGGAGCATGGAAACCCTAATAATGTCTTATGAGTTATTCTTCCATTGGTTTGAACAGCAGCTACCATCTTCTGTTTAGATGAATGACTAATCTCCCTGTCATCAGAAATCGTGCCTAGCTTCTGTTAAGATGGCTGGTTTATACTAATCTCCTTGGCAAAGGGTTAGTTGGCCACAGCCTTAGCTTTTTCTCCAGAATATGCTTTCTCATTTTTTATGATGTGGATAAGCTGAGAATTTTTCATATCTTTAAGTTCTGCTACCCTTTTGATTAACACTTTCATCCAGACACCACTCCTTCAACACTGCACAGGAAATTCACTAGCCACATACCCAATTTCATTGCTCATGAGTTATGCTTCCACAAAACAGAGAAAAACACAATTTAGCCAAGTTCTTTGCCACTTTTTAAGAAGCATGGCCTTTCCTCTGGTTTCCAATAGCATGGTCCTCATTTTCATCTAAGCCCTCACTAGAATAGACATTACTAGTCAATTCCTACCAAAATTTTTTGAGGATTTCTTACACTTTCTCTAAGATGATTTAGGCTTTTCTTTCTGGGCCCTTATCAGGATTGCCTTTGAAGGTTCGTTCATAGCAGAAAAGGCTCTTTCTAGCAGGCTCCTCAAAACTTGCCCAGCCCTTCCCCTTCCCCAGTTCTAAATGTGCCATATATTGGTACATACTCTTACAGTAATGTGACACTTCTTGGTATTAGATTTTTGTATCCATTTGGCCTTTTGTAACAAAAATACCATATACATGGTGGCTTACAGACAACAGAAATTGATCCACACAGTCCCAAAGGCTGGAAAGTTCAAAGTCAAGGTACCAGTAACTTTGAGGCCTGGTAAGGTCCTGTTTCTCACAGATGGCAAATTTTCTCTGCATTTTTGGTGGCAGGTAGGACTAGGCAAGTCTCTGTAGTCTGTTTTATAAGGTACCAATCCCATTCATAGGGGCTCTGACCTCAGGACCTAATCGCCTCTCAAAGGCCCCACTTCCTTGGGAGTTATGACTTCAGTGTGTGAAGTTTGGTACCACAAATGCTCAGTCTGCAGCCCTCTTCACACTGCTTCTCTTGTGGTGCTCATCCCACAGGCACTGCCCACATCCCCTCTGGGTGTCGGTCCCATGAGATTACCGCTTGCTCATTTGCATATCCCTTGTGCCTAGTTCAGGCATTGTCACACTGTATAGTCACAACCCATTTAATGGATGAATGAATCAGTTAAGAGAAAAGCTGAGAATGCAGGGCTTAATTAGGAGACCAGTGAACCTGCAAAGTGATTCTTGGAGTAAGGGTGAGAGCAGTTGATATCATGAGAGCAGGGAGTCTGTTTCCTTTTGTTTCCGCATAGCATCTACTACATTCCTGGGCACTCAGAAAATGCCTGTGAACTTGCCCAGAGATACCACATAGTAGCACATCAGACAAGCACAGAAGAGCCTCAGTTCTGTCTGGGGAACAAGCAGTATATCTGGCCATTGTACCATACTCGACCTGGGGGCTATTTCTTTAGGGTCATAGATCTTTGCCTTCCCTTCACTGGCCTAAATGGTATCTAAAGGTCAGCTCTCTTCTGTGGCCATGGATAAGATGGTGTTCATCCCACTGAAGCCAGGGACCTCAGAGTTTCAGGGCTTCAAAGTGCTTCAGAGTGGCCTTTGGATCTGCCTTAAGGAAGGAAAAGGAGAGGGACACACACTGGACACCTATCTGCTTATCATGTCCATCTGACCCTGCATGGCTCTCTGCAGCTCATGAGACCTCAGGCCTATGCATCCTTAAGGACTTCTTGGGCCAAATAACTTGTAGACTTTAGGATCTCTTCTCTCTGACTTCTCTCCTTTTGGCCCATGAGATTCACCTTTCCAGCCCTTAAAAAACAGAGCAAATATTGCTAAGGTCCATGTCACCCTCTCAGCCAGAAAGAGGCCTAAGAAGGCATGAGCCAGTATTTTTCTCATCTTCTCTGTCCTGAAAAGAAGCCAGTAACAGAGGGACTGGGTGGTGCTGATGTGACATGGATTTTCTACCAATCTAGCTGTTCCCCTACTTAAGCACTTCCTACAAGTGCCATTGTCTTCACCTGTGTTATCAGAGGGAATGGGCTTTTTTCTCTTCATGGTTATGTTGGTTATCTGTGGTCTTAGGAATGTCTGTAAACACATTAGAGCAGCTCTCAGGATGTTAACTGGTAGAAACCAGGATAAAGGCATGGTGCTTCCTGAGATCGCTGCCATGAGGAATGTAGATACAATGTTTCTGCTAGGCATTTCGCCTTTATTGAATGACCTTGTGATTCAGTTTTGGAGGATTCCTATCATGGAAGCAAATAGAAATGTACATAAAAGTTTATGTGTAAATAAGAATGTCCAGTGCACTTGATTACAGTGTTAGAGAACTGAAATCGTTTTCTTATAGATGACCTTTGCTTTAGATCTGCGGTATTGGGAGATTCCCTACCAAGCTTTGAGCTTAGTGCCTCTGTCTTTGGACACACTGAGCTACAAGTGCTTTTTCTTTAAAATCTTCTACTCATTAGGTAGCACTGTAATGCATTTCATTATGACCTATCGGCATTCTATTTCCAGTGCCAACACATTCCTGAGCTCCTTGTCTCTCCATGGCAGGCAGCTGAGTATCCCACTGACAGTAACCCAGAATGGCCAGTAATAATGAGTCACAGTACCCTGTACAAGTGGCTGCAAACACAGGGCAGACATCCTCGCAGATGGGGCTCGAGCTTGGGAAAGGGTAAGAGGATAGAGTAAGATCATACCTATAGCAAAACTAAGGGAGCTGGTTCATGGCCATTCATCCAGACAAGTCTTTGCCAGGGAGGGCCACTGAGGTGCAAAGGAGCTCTGTCTTCTCTCCTTTCCTCAGGAACTGTGAAGAAAGCTTTCACTGCGCTTTTGGGAATGGTGTTTGTGTTTGTGTGTGTGTGTGTGTGGGGGGGGGTGATGTTCTACCTGAGTTCCTCAAATGCCATATCTTACTCAGCATCTAGTCTGTCTCTAACTCAGACCCTGAAAGCTGTCATGTCTTTGATGCCACTTCTGCTCTATTTTGCTGATTTGTTCCATCCTAAATCAAGTCCCACACAGCACCCCCAGACCAGGGTGCTTTGTGCCTGGTGACTAGGAAAAAAAAATCATTTTCTTTTTTTTTTTCCTCACAGTCATCCCATGATAATTAACTGGCCCCCAGAAATGCAAGCAAATGTTTTTGAAGATTATAATAACAAAACCCATGGTGGAATTGCAGACTGCTCCCCTTGCATACCTGAGCTTGCAAATACTTAGCTGGGAGCTGTATTAGCAAAACTCCCAGCTGCTCTGACCCTTCCTGTGAAGAGGCATGATTATGAATATTTAAGAAAGGGATACTAAATGAAATTCCTACCCTGGGCTTGCCTGATTGTTATTTGCTTTTTTCCAATTAGTGTGACCATTGCTAAAGATTTCCTCTAAGGTCTCAGGGCTGGGGATAGACCTTCCTTTACTGGGCCAGTGAACAGAGAACAGCAACAGAACAAGAAATCAAAGCATAGTGCCAAAAGTCAGTGAGTAAAAGTAACAATTTTTTTTCTGTCCTGTTAGGAAGAAATGGACCAAGTACATCACTAACCATTATCCTAGGGGAATGAGAAAAGCTCAAATGTTCATTTACATTTCCCTAATAGTGTGTTATTATAGTGCTGGCTTAGCAATTTTTCTTAACAAAGCAGGGGGGTTTTTTTGGCGGGGGAGATGCTGTGAATGCCTCTCTGTGTGTGTGTGTGTGTGTGTGTTTGTATGTGTACTGGTGTGAACAGTTTTTATATGTAGCCTGCAGCAGCCATGCTTGTCAGCAAGCTGAACTTTATATTAAACCCCCCCATGTCTACCTTACAGAGCCCTTTTTGCTGTGGTTGTGGTCTGTCTCTTTTAATGGAAGGTGACTGCAGGTACAGTCTCCAGCCAGTTAGTGGCATTTACATAATCACATCAGCCTGCTAATCTTCATTATTGAACAGAAAACACTGAGGGCATTTGTGAGTTTAAGACTAGAGGCAGAATTGACCAGGAACCCTGCACATATGTATTTGGTTTCAAATCTAAGGAACCCTTAATTCCAGTAGTGCCCAGAAATGTGAGAACCACCAGAGAACTGGGCTGTGATCAGATGAACTTTTTTTTTTTTTTTTAATTCTTTGTGCGTTGACCACTCAGTTTTGTGCCTGGCTTTCTTAAAACTCAAATGTTTTAAGGAATTCTTAAAATCAACAGCAAATTTCTTGGCCTATAGAGATTTTCTTGGAAAAGTTGGTAGTTGTTGAGTCTTTAGTCTCTAGAATTATAAGAACAAAGTCAGTAAGTTAACACCTTTTCTAAATAAATTCAGCTATTCTAGTAATTAAATATAATTAGTATGCTTAATACTCATCATTAAATTTAATATTTGTTATAGGAAATATATTTAATACAGTGATATCTTTGAATTATTTTCTCAATTTCTGGCACATGATAGGCATTAATTAAGTATGTGTTTAAAAGTAAAAATTGTCTCCAGATTCCTAATCATGTTCAGAATGTTTATACCTTCATAATAATTTCGTGTAAAGATAGTCTCCCTGTATGAATATCTGTATGACTATCCCTGTATGTAGGGTAGAGCATACCCCTTATTTTCCACAGAAATCTTAGAATTTCTAGAGAAATGGGGAAAATAAGTGTGAGTTCAGCAATATATTTTTTTAAAAAACTCTGAAAATGCTTGACATTTTAAGATTTTAAACTAGACTAGCAGTAAAGTGGTTGTCAGAGAATTAAACAGTAGAAAGACACGTGGAGTCGCAAAACACAAGTTATACATTTTATAACCTTAATCTTAACTCTCCTGTTTCATAGAGGGTGTGTTACTTGTTATAGCATCTTATGCTGTTTATATGTTTTATGTAATTTTTATTTTATGTAAACACAGTGTTTTTAGGGTGAATGTACGCTCTCTTCTATAGAGTGCACCTCCACCCCACTTCGTGACTTGCCCTTCAGCTTGGATGTCATTCTGCCTTTCTGTATCCCAGCCAAAGGGAAAATCATGAAGTCCTAGGTTGAACCACATTCTAGAGGCTAATATCTGGGTATAGTCAGAGAGGCATTTGTGCCTTTGGAATTGCATGAGTACAAGGTGCATATCTTTTTGGTAGCCCTGATTCTACTTTAAGACTTCTAAAATATTTACTTTGCTTGTGAGTTTGAAGACACTTTAGGAATTGGGCCCAGGGCTCCTTGGGTAGTGTACCTATGGGCTAATGAGTCCTCACTTTCTGCTGGGATTTGTGTGTTTCTCCTGTCCAAGCTTTAACTGACATTCATTGTGATCTTCACCCTTCTTATCTAGACCATTCAAGATGGGATGAAGCCACACAGGGCTCTGGCTTTGTAGTGGTTGACATCAGTTTGAGTCAGTGGATATTCTCTGCCCTGTTGCATGGGGCTCCCCATATGAGAGTGAGGTCCTCCCATCAACCTCCGTCTTACCCAACAGGTCTCCCTGGCACATCTCTCTAGTATCTTCCCATGTCATGCTGTAACTTGTCCTTGTTGGGGCTATTGGAGAAGTAAGTGAGAATTTCTCATAAAATGCTTGCAACAGTTCCTGAAGCATTTTAGGAGCTCATCCCATGTCATGTTAGTTATTCCTGATAAAAGGAATAGTAGTAGTAAGAGCTCAGCATCATGAGTTTCCAGTAAATGTTCAGCTTCTGTTGTCACTAATACATGTTTGTCCTTTTAAATATGAAGCTTCTGTAAAAGCATGTCTTTTGTACCATTTAATGGCTGGTGGCATTTGGAATACTATCTGGCAGGTAGTAATTATTCTCTTCCTACAGTTCTCTTTGCCTTGTTAGGAAAATTGGACTCCCTTTGGACAGAACCTCATGCCTGGGACCTTATGCATTTAAAAATGAAGCGCACTCTTGAGCCCACGCATGCCAGAATGAGAATCTGTCACGTGGAAGCCTCTTTCCTCAGTGTAGCTTTTGTAAATGACACAGGCCATTATGCTCTTCCTGTGTAATTTTATAACAGTATAATGACTGAAATAACCCTAACAAGAGAAATTATAGCATCATTTTACATGACAGATTATTTCAATGGTTAACATATTTTTCATTTCAATTAACATTCATTACTTTGTCTCTGGTTCAAAATAACCACCATGTCAACTATCTGACTATCTTCCCTCCCTGCCTTAGAAGCAATTAATTTTGATTTTGCAAACAAATTCAATTTTACTTTTGAATGGGCAGTTTGCTATTAACATGAAAATACAATGCATTCAGTCTTCACAGGCCAGCGAACATATACTGTTGTCACCAAAAAATGGGTTGTTCTTTGATGGAGTCTTTACCCCTCTCAGATGACAGGTTCATCTTAGAGATCTGATCATAGAACTAAGGCAAGACAGGAAATACGGCCTGGCAACTCAGACTGGTTGTGTATGCTATTTTTCCATCTGTAAAATGGGAGCAATGGTGGCGTCTGCTCTCAGAGTGTCACCATGTGAGAGGGATAGGGAGATACATCTAGGGTGTCTAGGCTAACAGTAGTTATGCAGACCCAGTGTTGTGCCACTGCTATGATTCATTATCTAGAGTCGCTTTACTCCCTCACCAGCTGTTCATGTGCAAAATAGAATAGTTCTTCTATCTGAAGTCAAGTAAACACGACAGAATGCTCAGTGTACAGAATAAAATGAATGTCCCTTTCTTGACTGGCAAAGAGAGTCAACAATTCCAATACATGTATTTTTAGCAGCTATCCATTGCTGCTCCCCCCTCATTTTTGAAATAATTATTAAAATAAATTTGATGGTTGAATTTCATCAAGCAGGCTTGTGTCCAGAAATCTATTCTTGCATGCATATTTATTACCAAAAAATTACTCTGTCCTGCTACCTTCTTGTAGTGAGCCCTGACCATGGCACCACTGCTCAGCAGCCAGGTGAGCTGCTGGGTCAGAAAATATGTCATTGAAGATGCCCTGTGTGTCACTTGTGAGGCAGGTAACAGACAGGGTGGGTTGATGAAGGGAGAATGTGAGAGTATGGAGCAGCAGACCCAGTCAAAAGGAAAAGCACAAAGCACCGATGTACCTCCAGGTACTAGGAACACAAAAATGATTCAGACCTAGTCACTGCCCTTCAGGAGCACTCAGATGACTAAGAAAGACAAGCACACTGTAGTGTCTGTCACCATTGGGTTGGAGCAGATATAATGTTGGAACAAATATTATCAGAGTTAACTTTGCCTAGGTTAAGGGTCACAGGGTCAGGAAAGACTTCACAGGAGGCAACGGATTGGAAGATTGAACAAGGAGCAACCATTTACTATGTGGTCAGAAGGTAGTTGTTAAGTCCTTTAGATGTTTGCATAGCACATGAAGAGACAGACAAGCCCCAGATGTGGGCATCTGGAGATAGAATCAGTAGGACTAAATGATGGGGAAGGGGGTGGGGCAGGAACAGGAAAGTGCTCAAGATGGGCACTCAGGCTTTCAGCTGGGAGGAGCCCTATGTTCTGTTGAACCTTCCCTAATTGTTGGTGACTGTGCTTGATGTGCATGTGCAAGCGTGGGCATGCCTACATGCATCCGGAGGGGGGCTGAGCAGACAGCGAGACTGCAAGGCTGCCTAGGATGGTCTAAGCTCTAAAACTCAAAGCTTAACCTATACCCTGAAGGTCAGGTGAAGATGGAGGTTTTAACCACTGGACTCACGTAAGCAGATTTGTACTTAACAAACATCTTCCTTTTTTAAAAACAAAAACACTAGGAATTTTGGCAGACTTTAAGAAAAGACTGAGCATAAGTAATTAAGCAAACTGGAATAGAAAGTGCTGGAAATGTCTTGGTTGTTTTGTCTTCTCTCCACACGGAGGGCTTGTTGGTAAGCTGCCTCCTCTGCACCAAGCAGGCTGAGACAGTCAAGCTTTAGCAGCCAAGGGGAAGACTGATGGGACCTCTGCCTCCAGATGCAACTGTGGTGTCACCCCAACTGACAAATGTCTATGATGTTGATCATAACAATGCTATCAAGCGCCTTTGTCTGGATCTCACTCTTCATGGACTGAAGCACTGAAATATTTGTGTCAGAAATCTTAGCTCTTTGCCTTCACTGTGTTGGTTAATTTTTATGTTTCATATGGGGATATAAGTATTGAAATACATGCACAATATCTGGGGAAGTTATGTCTCATTGGACCACATATACTCAAACATAACTTTATTCATGTGGCCTCTGGACAGAGACCATAAGCTTGGAAGGACACCTACACTGATGTCCTAGCTAGAAGGTTAAGATATGTCTACATTTGCCAAATCTGTCAGGTATACATGTTTCTTTAGAACTGAGAAACTTGGAATGGCCTAGTCACCACGCCAAAACCCCTCAAGGCAGTCCAGGAAACAGTGAAGGTCGTTATACCTAAACGTGCTCCATGGCCACCTGACATTGGGTATGCTGAGCTTGTCCCACTGCATGTAGAGATGTGGAAGGACAATGTTTCAAAGGAATTCTACTTATAAAGTTAAATCCTGAAAGCGAAGGTACAGATCCCAAAATAGGAGATTAAAATGAATTTGGATCTGTACAGTACATCCAGGACAAATAACTGCCATATGTCTATGTGACACCGCAGGTCACTTTCTCTATGTGTCTCTAATTACTCACTTGTTGAATAAAGTTGCTAGACCAGATTAAGGTGTTCTCTGGTTGTGCCATTCTGTGATTTTGTGGTTAACTGCCAAGTATTTACTATAGCAGTCAAAATGTAAAGATGCACTTACCCTGCATACATCTACCCTCCTGAGCACCTAGAAGGTGCTGATAGACCCATTTCCATGACTCCTTTTAACAAATTTAATTTCATGATGAAGTTCAGGTCCACAGATAGAGGTGACTGGCCATTAACGATGAGTGATAGCTTGTTCTGTCTTTTCCTGTGCTCTCCCCTGCTAAGCTGTACTCCCGTAAACTTTTCTTCCTTTGCAGCATCTTTGCACATGGTTATGGTTGCTCCAGCAAAGCTGCCTTCTTTGGACTTCATAGCCCCTATCTGGAAAGTTATAACAAAAATTGCTTTGGTTGTATTGTGACTGACCCAGGAGAGTGGCTGCCAGATGCTCCAACTTCTTCTTGCATTTCTGTTTCATTATCAGTGTCAGACAATCTGCTGTGCAGATGATGATAAATGTGTGTGTTTTTGGTGAAGGAATCATGTATGCTCAGATTAACTGACAGCCTGCTCTTCTCTCATGGAGTCCCACCCACCATTCCCTGCAGATATTCACCCAAATCGTGAAAGAGTAAAGTATGCAGAGTGAAGGACAGTAGAAGACCTCAAGTCCAAGTTATTTATAAATGCAAAGGGTAGATTTTAAAAATTTCTACAGGGAGGCAACATGCATAGCTGCTGTGGAAGCAGGGACGTGTTGGAGAGTATATGTGTTCGGAGTCCTCAGAGTATTTTTAAGCTCGTGTTCTGGGCTGGCCACTCCCTGCAACAGTGAGTGCCATTGAGGCCTGGGTCAGAACCATTGCTTTAGTCACAGTTCTTGTCTTTGAGCTTTGGTTTCCCTTTTAGTAAAACAAGCAGGTTGAACTAGGTGATCTCAAAAGACCCTAATAGACTTCTTTCATTGCAAGGGTAGATTTGAAGGAGAAAAAGAATCAGATTAGCAGTGCCCTTTGCTTTATGCATCTTTCCATCTTGCTCAGTTCCCTTAGTTTGGAAAAGAGTAGGTTACTTCAGACAACAAACTGAATTCATGAAGGATTGTAGTAAAGATGTCCCCCTGCTGACTCCATGGATTCTTTTGGGAAATTAGATGCTCTTTCAAGCTTGAGGGATGATTATATTTCTATAGTAATGAGAATTTCATTCTCTTTATCTTCATGTATTGGGACAAGCAGTAATCATAATAGCTACCATCATTATCACTTCCTGTTTTTCAGGCTCTATACTGAGTCTTTATAGATGTGAATATCAGCTCATTTAATTTTTATAATATACACTTGAAGTACATTCTATTTACCTTTTCTTACATATGAAGAAACCGAGATTTACGAGTTTAAGTATTTTGCCAAGGTCACACCATAAGAGGTGGCAAAGGTGAGTCTGAACTTGTGTTTTCTAATTTGTGAGCCCAAAACACTAACCATTGTGTGGGACTAGCAGTGCAGAACACTCCAAGGGGACTGTAATTGCCTGATGCATGGGCAGTCCAGAGATGCTTGTCCTCCACCCACAGCTCAGCCCCTGGGCCATGGGCATCCCACCAAGCAGTTTTCTGAGACAGCAGCTCCAGCTAAGGGAGAAAGGTGGCAATAACTGAAGGTCTTTATCTGAGTGGTTTATGATACAGAGGTGGGGTTTCTTCTGTGGACAGAAGCCATCCTAATAGTGTCATTTATCATTATGACAAAGGCTAGAGTGGGGAAAAACTCAAACTGGGCAAAAAAAAAATAGAATTTTGATTAGTTTAACAATTGGAGGTGACATCATCTCAGAACCTCTGTTGAATGGCAAATTGGAAGCTGGCCTGCAAGTGTTTAAAAATATATCCAGAGATAGTTTTTTACAGTTATGATAAAGTCTTGGTGGTGGCCGGAGATGCATTTCTGTCAAAAGTTCACATGGAATGGCCTGTGTGTCACCAATGCAGATGGATGCCCATGAGCCCTGGGAGGGTTTAAGGCTATGGCAACAGCTCTGGGTAACTGTGACTGCCACACTTGTTTGGGATATGATTAAGCAACACTCATTGTTTTTGAAAATGTATTGTGAATTTTCTTTCGCATCAGTGATCTTTTCAGCATTTTAACTGTTCTTTCTTTGGTCCATCTGTTGATTGAGTAGGAACTAGGCTTTTGAGACAAAAATCTTCCTCTCGGGTCAGTGAATTGGAACAAAGAAGAGTTCTAATCAAGATCGCTCAGGACTTTCCTGCCTATCTCACAAGTTCTTTTTTCATTTATTTGGCTTGTATTCTGGAAACCTAGAAGAAAGACAGTGGGGAACGGAGTGTCAACTAATTTATACATTCTTTTTTTCTCTTCCTTAGGCAAAAGAAGGGGAATGTAGCCCACAAGCTTTGGGTTGGACCTTCAAATCTGGTCAAGTGCAAGCCATGCCCTGTGGCACAGTCACCCATGGTCTGCGGCTCTGATGGCCACACTTACACATCCAAGGTTGGTCTTTATTATTGTGTTTTTGGTCATCAAAAGTATTCCAGGTATGATTTCTGAATCTCTGTACCAAAACAGGGATGTGAGCCACTTGGTTGGCTCTGTGGCTTGCCCTTGAGAAGCTGCCGCATGAACAGACTGAGGTAATCTCTGAACAACAAGACCTGTAGCAAGATGCAAGTGTTATGTTCCATGTAACTGGACTGGCTGAGGTCTAAAGGGAAAGCTTGGTTCTGCTGGGGAAGTATTATCTGGAGGTGAATCTAGAGGAGCCTTAGGGAGGTGAGGTAGCATGATACTCAGAAGACACAGATCCTATAGCTCAGCCACACGAGCAGCTCAGGGAGGGAGGCTGAGGACACTGCTTTGTGAACAGATGTGAAAAGAAAGAGTTTGATGTCAGCCTACATTTGACCTGCACTTATGAAGATCTAAGATACATTTGGTGTTACAAAGGCCTGATAAAGTGCTGCTTTTTTCTCAGGAGGGATCAGGGCTCACAGTGTAGTGGGGCAGAGGTCAATGTGGTGACAGGTCTTTTTACAAACCAAGACAAAATGGTTCATACAAAAGGAGCCAGGATGAAGTGATTCTATATATTCTTACTGGAGCTATGAAGAAATGCCTGGGATCCAACAGTAAGATACACAGGTAGGAGGCCCAGGGGTCATGGGGGCAGAGGGCAGAGGTGAGAATGTGTTTCTGAAACTTCAGACATTGTTCTTGGTATAAATTTGTTGACTAACATTTTAGAATGGGTACATTTTATTGGGATAATGAAGTAAGAAAGGGGAACCAATGAATCAAGTTTTGTTAGTTTCTTCTCTTCTCTTAAAATATTAACTCTCCCTGCAGACCTGGCACAGGGCTGGGCAGGAAGGAGCTGGTGTGTAGCTGCGTGTCTCCAGATCTTTCATCTGTTGCCTGCTATTTATGTTAATGGTTCCACTTGCAGAGTGAGGTCGCTGTCTAACTGGTTGCAGTAGAGAACTCCCTGGTGGCCTCCAGCCGCACTACCTTATGATTTCCAGGCTTTTCTACTGGGAGTTCCCATTGCCTTGCCCTGCTGCATAGATGGTGGACAGCTTCTATTCTCAGAGATGCCACTGTTAATCCTTACACCCTAGAGATACCACAGACCTGGGAGAATCCTCACTTCCTGCTTTCCCTAGAGGCTTATTGAGGTTATTTTGAGGCTGCAGCCACTTTTCCTGCTGGTTTTAGGATATACAGGTCCAAGTTCGGAAATCTTGGACACAGCCCTTATACCCACCAGTAGATAAATGGATAAGGAAAATGTGGTATTTATATAGAATGGAGCACTCCTCTGCCATAATGAAGGATGCATGTGAGTCAGTTTTAGGTAAATGGATGTGCCTCAAGCCCACAGTGTTAAGTGAAATAAACCAGACACACAGGTTTAAATATCTCACTGTTTGTTTTGTGTGAGAAACCCAAAGGGTAAATAAGGTATAAAACAGAGGACAGATATCAGAAAGTAGGAAAAACATGTTCAAATGGGAAGGGGAACAAGGAAGGGGAGAGAGCTCAAGGAAAGAAAGGAAAAGGATTAAGGATTACAAGAATGGAAGGAATGCAGACAAAGCTTTTGTAAATGGGGAGGGAAGGGAAGATTGAAGGGAGAGGAAATAAATAGGGAAAGGAAGAGAATTAAGACACATCGTATACAGGTACAAATCCTCTATGGTGAATGTGATCGTTATGTATGGCAAATATATACTAATAAAGTTTTTTTAAAAACTGAAAACAATGTAGACCAAAAAAAATGGCTTTCTCATCCCCATAGTCAGGAATCCTCACCTCTCCATCTGCAGGCCTGTCTTAAAGGTTAGAACTGCTTTGCCCAGGATCACAGCCTGGCTTACAGCCCCATGCCACCCACCTTTCTTCCACCTTCTCTTCCTCCCCTCCACCTCTGATGGATTCAAGCATCAGGACTGCTCGCAGTAGTGGGACTTGCTTTGACACCTTAAGCACACTTAGGAGAATGGCTTTGTAAGACACATCCGTGTGACCTTTTGATCCAGCATTCCCAAAGCAGATGGGGCCGTCATTATTGTTCATCAGGACATAGGTCTGTGGATGGTGGACCTTTTAGAGCCGAGTCCTCAAACTGCAGCCCAGAACCTACTCACTTATTGCAAAAAGGCAATGCTGCAGTTAAACCTGAATACTGAAGTTTTGACTAAGGAAAGCAACTGGCAGCTTCTGGGACAACTTGGCTTATATGCCGACAGAGGGCTCGCGTGGGTGACCCTGTGACACACATGCCATAGGTTCGTCACTGCTGACCTAGATGCTAGGTGTGCAGACAGTTGCCTGGGGTCCTGTTAAAATGCAGACTCAGATGTAGTGGCTCTTGGGTAGGTCTGAGATTCTGCATTGCCAACAGCTCCTCAGGAAATGTATGCCAGATCCCAAATAGATGGATCCTAGTAAGTCTCCCTCTCTCCATCTTTGCTCTCTTGACTTCAGTCCATTTCTGTGTAATGGAAGAGAGGATAAACACCTACACTTCTCCCCTCCTTCAGGCTCACAATGCTTTTTTCTTGCTTCTAGAACTAAGATGAGTCTCTATTGTCACTACCAAGCACCCTAGGGCTTGACCCCACCTACCTTGGGGTCACTCCTAGGAAGAATCTTTCACTTAGTTATAGTTTCTTGATGTACCATGAAAACCTCGGGGAGTGGGAGAATGTGAACAAGACAGAAACCATTTGGGTGTCACAGTCTTACAGGGGAGACAGAATTAAACAAGGTACTATATTAATCAGTTTTCTCCTCACTGCAGTGTGTGCATAGCACTGACAACTCAAAGAAGGGCACATCTAATTTGTTTACAGTTTAACTCCATGACTCACTGGGTTCATGGCAGAGACATCATGGGTATAGTATAGAGCAAAAATTAGTGCATGACAACCAAGTAGAGCAAGGGGAGAATGCGGAGCAGAAGGGAGGACTGCACAGACACCTCAAGGCCATGCTGCCATGGCCCAGAGGCACCTTGAAGTCTGTTCCAGCAGTCTCGTTGGGTGGATCCCAAGACCAATCAAGTAGACACTACACTTTCACCACCACTGTTACCCATCAAGTAAATATGTGCTTTCAAGTTTTAGTAACTGCCACAAAGCTGGTGCTGAGAGGCAGAGTTGTACAGAGACCTGCTTTGTAGGTGGTAGAGAGAGAAATTCTCTTAGAGAAGTTGTTTTAAAACTGAGAGTGGATAGGACAGAATGTTCCAGTCAGAGCACAGTGGATGGGCCCAGGGCAGTATGGCAGAGGGTGTGTTTGCTGAATTGAGAAGATTGCTGTGTGTCTCTACGGGTGAGAGGAAAGGCATATGAAAAGAGGGGGAGAGGGACAATGCTGAGAGTAACATGAAAAGAGGGGACATTGAGTGGGCTGAAATGTAGGGGATGGAACAGCAATTCCAGGGTTATTTGAATGAGCGGCATGTTGTACTTCAAACGCCAGTTAAAACCTGTCCTCTCACACCCTTTCTCATTCACTGAAGTAGTTTACAGTTCCAGTTCCCCACGACCCCTCCATTGCGACCTGTCAGATGCCGTGACTTGAAATGTCTGTTGCTGGGGGATTGTCTGGACATGTTTATTGGTCAAGGCCCCCAGCCAGCTGGGCTGTGTAAATGGCTTTTTGTATATGGGAAGGTTGCTTCTTCCAGGTGGTGGAAAATCAATAGTTTAAGTGGCAGGATTGGGATTCAGAAGACCCCTTTGCAATGACTATTGATTCTTCACAAAAGTGGCCTATGTACAGCATTGGGTTTCGCTCTCCACATCTTTCCCCAGCAGCACTAGGCCGCTTCAGTAGCTGCTGTGCCACCTTGACTGATGACTGTTTCCCAGACCCACTCAGCCTTTTTCTGAGAGCAAAAGAAGAGACCTAAAGTCACCGTCTCAGAAATTGTGGTGTCCTATTCCATTCTCCATGTGTTTAATAAGCTTTCTGTTGCTATGACAAAATACCTGAAATATTCAAGTTATAAGAGGAGAGGTTTATTTTTGACTTACAGTTTCAGAGGTTTCAACACTTATTTCTTTGTCCTGCTGCTTTGGGTTTGTTGTGGTATAGTAAATCAGTGGGAACACAAAGGCAGAGGAATCTTGGCACCTCATGGCAGGTAGAAAACAGTGAAAGGAAGGGGCTGGGGTCCCAGGACCCCCTCCAAGGGCGAGCTTCCAGGAACCTAGCTTCCTCCAGTAGAGCCCACCTCCTAAAGGACCTCCTGTCCCCCAATAATGCTGTGAGCTCAGAACCAAGTCTTCAACACACAAGCCTTTGAAGGACATTCAATATCTAAATCACAGCATGTGATCTGCTGAGGTCCCATGAGATAAGCCCAAAGAAGTATTTGAAACCTGTCCTCTTTAGTCTAGATGCCTGTAATCTACCTGCTGCTATTTGAAGTTAAAACAAAAAAGTAAGGTTGAGGAGAAAGCCTTGTGGCAGAAAATGGTACTGGTTCTTCTAGTCCTGTGCCTTTTGCTGTCTCTCTCTGAACATAGTAGATCAAACAGGACCTGGTAAAACTGCATGCTGATTGCTCAGAATCTGAAGCAAAGCCTAGTTTCAAACTCCCATGGCACTCACTGAAGCTTTCTTCCAGGTGGTGCATTTCAGTCTGGTCTGTTTAACTGCAGGGGTCTTTAGTTACTGTACCTACATACACAGCCACTTGTTTTTTTTTTTTTTTGCATCACAGGCAAAGTATTAGAGACACTAACAGATGCTCAGTTAATAGGTGTGAATGGATTAAATGTCAATGAACAAATTGCCCCTTAGAGTTACAGCCTTTATTTTATAATTGGTGTTAGGAGACTGTAGTGGATTGGTAAAAACAGCTGAACTGAATCAGCATGGTGCTGAGCATGGATGGCTCACCCGAGGACCATTGCCAGCATAAAAAGGAGACTTGGAGAGGAAGAGTAGTGTTGTGGGTTCTCCTAAGTGTTGTGGTTGTTGTTTGGGGTCATTGGTTCTCCTGGAGAAGCTTGTCATGCTGGCACTCCTAAACTTGGCTGTTATCATTGGAGGAGCTCAGGACCTTGTCACAGAGAATGGCTGGGGTTCACTTTGGGGGAGCTTTGGTCCTTACTTTGAGCATCACTTCCTGGATCTGCAGGGGAAGATGTGTGCTGTTTTATCTCCAGGAGAAGTTTGTCATGCTGGCTTCCTGACATGAACTTGGCTGTTCTTATCATCAAAAGAGCTTAAGACATCATTTTCACTGAGGATGGCTGTGGTACTTTTCGGGGAAGCCCTGATCCTTATTTTGAGCATCCCTTCTTGGCTCTAGTACAGAACCCTCAGCCTGCTGGCACCCATCCTTCTCCCCACTTTCTAGCTTCCACCTTTGGGGCTTCCCAGTGCAGATCTGTGAAACAGATTTGCATGGGTCATTGTCATGGGCTCTAGGTTTTCAGCTGAACTCATGCATGTTATTGCTGTGGGATCCAGGCTCTTGGCTGGGTTTTCTAGGTCTTTAGTGTTGTGGACAGATTTCCTGCACTGTCTTTTATTTGACTCCTTGGGTGACTATTATAAATAATATTATAAGTTATGTATTCTGTATGTAATTGTTCTCCTTGCAACCCCTGACTACAACAAAAATCAAGACCATGGTGCATGTGTAACCAGAGGTGATTTAAATTATTAAATCAGGTTCATAAAAATTAGTTTTGGCAAAACTGTACCCCATCACATCACCATCAGGAACAGCCACACCTTGGGGTAAATAATCACAGTTGAACTGCTTCCAGATGCATCTGAAGGATGTGGGGCTGTTGGGGCCAGTAGGAGAGAGTCTATGCACCAGTCTGGCCTGGCATCTGGCGTCTGCCTCAGGCCTCCTGAGCCAAATCTGCTGGGCCTGCATGTTCAAAGGCTTCTAGGGCTGGAGGGTGCATTGAAGTGTCTTGGTCTACAGCAGATCTTTTTCAGTGTATCATCAGAGTCACCACTTGGAGATCTGTGATTTCTAAAGAGTCAAAGATAAAGTATACAAGAACGGGCACACAGTCTTGATGTGAGAGATGTAAGATTTTATATGACAATCAATGTTTATTCAGATCATATGGAGAATTAACCCATAAAAGATAAGAAACCAAACTGTGGGCTTGGGATTGACTCATGGAAATCCAGGGCTGCAGCTCGCTGTAGTGTCGGACAGAGCTGGAACCTGACATGGCATTGCCCAGGTCACTCACCCCAAGTCATTTCTTGACTTTCTTTCATGTCAGATTCTTTCAGCCAAGAAAACCGACATAGTGCAGACATTTAAACAAAAGTTCTCATTGAGTTCCGTCTTACTCTGTGTGACACATTCTGTCAAATACTAGGGATGTGGTAAAAGACAAAATAAAGCCCCAGTATTCGTAGACTTTATAAGGAAGATCAGTAATGTGGAAAGCAGTCTGCTTTTGTATAATAGGCACTATGGTTCAAAAGTGGTTTTTCTGCTAAGAATCCGTGAGTTGGCTTCAGTGTCTGTTTACCAGTGTCAAAGTTGGGGGGAGCCTTAAGCAATGGAGCCTCATATAAGATAAGATCATGGGGGGCACTGACCCTGGGAGGGATGGTTAATGATTGCAGATTAAGTTCTCTTAATTGTGTGCTGTTATAAAAACAGGAAAACTAGCCCCACCCTGTGTTCCTGTCTAATCGTGTGATCTCCCTCCATGAGCCTGTCACCATGATGCGTATGTTGCCAAGAGGGCCCTGTGAACTAAAGAAACCTGTTTTCTTTATACTTTGCATATTTTGTCATAGAAACAGAAATGGGTTCATATAGCACATGTTTAGATAAGGGACAAGCAGGGTGCCACAGAAGCACCCGGCAGGGACACTTGTACCTATTTGGAGGTGTAAGGAGCCTTCTTAGAGGAAGTGATGATCTCACTGAGATCTTGAGATTGGGAAGAGTCATCCAGAGCAAAAGTGCCCTTGGGTGTGCTCATTCAGATGGAGAAAGGAGAGATATGAAGAGATGAAAGAAAGTGAGGCACCGGAAGGGCATGCAGCAGTGTCAGTGTGGCTGTGTCCCTTAGGGAGTGAGGACAGGAATAAATGAACTTTAGAAATCAGGCGATAGAAATAATTAGGGGCCACTTTCAGCATGGCCTTGAAGACCACATTGAGGGGTGTTGGGTTTGCCTGCAGAAATTTGGAAATCCTATTAAAGATTTATAGTTCTGAACTTGCTTGCACTGGTGTAGGAGAGGAATGCCTGGGGCAGGATGGAGGCAGCGTGTCTGGGAGGCGCCTACTGGTCTTGTTCAGGTGCAGCATGAGTGAGACCTGGATTGGTGTGGTGGTTTCAGGATCAATAGAAAACAGTCTAAAGAAGTATAGAGTAAGAGATACCTGGTAAAGGGTATCTGTTCAATTCAATGATATAGAAAGTCAGCTCAGGAAGAGCCCAGCAAGACTCCTTCACCATCTCCATCCTGGCTGGACTTGCAAATACTCTTGCCAGCAGCTTTCTGAATTCACTAGTGCAGTGTCTGGAGTCCACTGTGTCTGAGCCCCTGGCCTTTCTCTTCTGTTGTCTGCTTAGAAAGCTGCAGGAGTTGGAGTGAGGTGAGCCCAGCTGCTGGCTTCGCTTCTGTGACTAGCGCAACCCTGATGCTCCAGTTGTGCAGGTTCCGTGTGGTGGACCCTCTCAGGGTTGCTTCCCCTGGAGGGGAAGCTGCTGTAGAAAATAGCAGCTCACCTGAAGAAGTGCTGGGGGCTGAGGAGCACACAAGGTGCTGAGGCAGAAGTCCCCGCTGCACTAGGTGCTGGTTCTGGTGGGGTCTCCTCACTGATGGTTCCTCTGGTGACTGCATTTCTGTCTCTAATAGGTGCTGATGTGATGCACATGCAAATATTGGGGCTGTGACTGCTCATTTCCAGGGCAGGAGCAGATGCTCCCCTGGCCTCTGGGGAGGGCTGTCCCAGAGTTGCTGGTTGTCCTGAGAGCAGCACTGTTCTCCAGCATCAGCCTGGCTGTTGGTAATTGGCAAACACACGGCAAACATCCATCTGCTCTCCTTTCCCACCCCCTCTTTTCCTTCTTAATCGTTGATAAACAATTAGCAAATAGCTCATTCATGTCTAGACGCAGAGGAGAGATGAGGAGTTAAGAACCACTGTGGAGGATGATGTTTCCCTCCCATTTTGAGTGTGCGCAGCCCAGGGAGCAGGGAGCAGGCACTGCTTGCTTTACAGTGCTATCATTTCTTTCAACATATTGTCACAGAAGATGAGATTATTTTTTCAGAGGCATCTTAATAGTTTCCAACAATTGCTACCAAGAAAAGGTCATGTTTGAAGTTCTTGGCAAGCGCAGTCTCTGCTGGCCGGCATTTCCCAAGAACAGGTTATTCTGAGGGTTGGAGCCAATTGAGGGTGTGGATTTGTGAGATTGCTCCAGATGGCTCCCAGCTCACTCTGTCTTCTCAGTTCTCCCAGACTTCTACCCTGTGAGCATGTCAGGCATGAGCTATTTTGTGCTTGGATACTCTGCTTTCTTTTTCAGCACAGCTGAGTCTTTTAGGGGAATGCTTTGGGTCAGCCTGCCCCGCATTCCCCATCTCCCTGAGATTGGAGAATGGCGTTCATTTGCAAATGGCTTGTGGGTGAGAGCCTTGCATTTGATGTAGCAGAATCTACATGGGTGGGAAGGTGTATGGTTTGCATTTGTGTACCGTGTACGCTAGCAGACTGGAGCATGGCAGCAGTGTTGAGGGCACTAAGAACAAGAGTGGCAGCAAGGAGCAGGACCTGAGGTGCCCCCCTCTGGACAGCACTGTGTGGGACAGGAAGTTACTGCTCCTGGCTCCATCCACGTGGGCTCTCGGGTAGCTGGGGAAGAAAAGACTTGAGACTGATAGATCGCAGTGGACACCAACATGCTGACAGGGTATTTGGGTAGGCGCTTTCATTGTTTTGACTTTCCATTAGTTAGAAGAGGTCAATGGCAGCAGTTCCATGGCTTTGGAAAAAGGCTCAATGGCGCCTAGCCAATGTTAAGCAATTTTGCTTTATACATTAAGTAGTTTGAAGTTTTAGGACAAATCCCCAATGGCAGATGCCCCAATTTTTCCCCTTGAACCTTGTTCATTTCTGCACTCATTTCCTTAGACTGGGGAGCCAAATATCATTTGGTAATGAGAGCTCCTTTGTACTGTATGAAAAACCTCTACTGTTAGTTTAAATAAAGTTCTTGCCCTAGTTTGATTGTAATTATCCCCTTTTCTGCCTCACAGGACTCTTGGAAGAAGCAAGTGTGAATACTATTTAAAATATTAATTGTGCATTAGTTAGGATAAAGCACACAGAATTAGCCAATGACTGGTATGCTGTGTCCACAGTGTCACTGACCAGGATCCTTTTAGTTTAGCATGCTGTCTTTCTCAGTGATTGGAATTGTTGAACTTTTGGATGGCTGCTGAACCCAGTCAGTAGAAAGGAGGAACAAAAAGGAGATACAACTCAGAACTTACCAGCACCACTTCTGTGCACACCTCTCTGGCCAGAACTGAACCACAGGTTACATCAAGCTGCAAAGGCTGCTGGGAAATGTAGTTCTTATCCTAGACAGCTATATGTCCATCCAAAATTTGACGTTATACAAAAATAGACTAGATATTGGGGCTGTCTAGCAGTCACTACCATTATAATACTTAAATAACAGTAACAGTAACATCAGTGACAAAGTAAACAATAGTATTTAATTATTGAGCATGTGTTAAATATTATGACATTATACTAAGTATCAAAATATTGTATTTCCTCTGTTACTTCATCTAATCATAACAAATCTATAAGCTAGAAGCTATTTGTTGTTAGTCCCAAGATAAATATGACAAACCAAAGCTATACAGCCTTTCAAATTCAACACAGCTAATAAATAGCAGGGTAGATATTTGAACCCCAGTTTGACTCAGTCACAGATTTTACTTCCATGAGTGAAAAGCCATCTGAAAAGCAATGTAAAATCCCAGTTGTATAATGAGGATGCTTTTGACTTCAAGTGACAGAAACATACAAATCCAGCTTCACTTAAATGAAGAAGAGAAAATCTACAATATAAAAAGCTACAAAGTATCCTGGGGTTTTTAGGATTCATAATCATTAAGGTACATTTCCTGCTGTCACTGTCTTTTTCTCTGCTTGGCTTCATTCTGCCAAGAAAGAGGTTCTTCCCCCTCAGCAGATAATATGGATTTTTAAAGCCCCAGATGCACTTGCTCCCAAAGTAGAAATCCCAAGAAATTTACCAATGTATGTTCCAATCCTGGGGGTGGGGGAGATTCTGACTGACACATTTTGAATCATGTTCATCCTTAGTCAAATGATTTATCCAGGCTGTAAGATTCTATTATTAGCTTACTTGGATCACAAGAGTTTCACCTGCCCTTCACCATGCACAATAGTAAGATGTTTGTAGCAAAAGAAAGAGGAGGGAATGAGTATACCCTGGACTGAATAAGATTTAAAAAGCAGTGTACTATGAATGACAAAATATCAAAAATGTTAGCCTCATTGATGTTTTCATCTAAATGACAAGAATTTGACTGGTGTTAATGCATATGTATATATAGGAGAGGCATTTCCAGCAGAGCATAAGACAAGTTTTTATACCTGGATATTGTCTAGTTAAGGAGAAAGGTCATCCAAAATAAAGTCATTTTAACTGAGAACTCGTTGAAAACCTTTTGTCTGTTGCAGTAATATTTTCTGCTGATCATGGGGCACAGCTGTCCTCAGTTCTACTCAACCTTTATTTCTTCTTAGACATTCCAAGATAAGAGTCTTTCTGGCTCCTGAGGATAAACTTTGAGGTAAAATAGTTATTTTGACATTTTCAGAAAGCACAGATGTTCAGACACCAAGCATGGGGGAAATTCATCTCCAGGACTTACACAGACTACTTCAGCATGCAGATTAGCTGTGAAGTTAGAGCAGAGGGAAGCAATTCAACTAATTATTTTACCACTTATTTCTGTGTTCTATATGCAAACATGCATTTAACCAAGATTCGAAAAATAGGATCTCATTTCATCTTCTCAAATGCCCTGAGTAGAATGCCATGTAATTAGTTTGTACTTTTGTTAAAAACACATTAGGAAAAATAACCTTCCTGTTGTCAGTTCTGCTGAATCCCCAATTAAGCCATTTGATAGAGCAGTTACCTGAACATGATGATTCTTGGCCTCCCCTCAGCAGGAGATGAAATTAAGGATTAGGTAAAATTGCAAAGCACATGAGATGTCTGCCTACCAATCTTTTAAAAGACAGAAAGGTCCCTGGCTAGAATGATTATGCACAATGCTATAAATCTAATTAAATCGTTACAAATGACTTTAATTAAGTTTATGATCATGTTGCTTTTGTTCTTTTTAAAAGAAACACTGTATTCCTTGATGACAGACCGATCATATGAGTATAGATAGATGTCTTTCAACATTTTACAAGAGTACATTTCAGCACCAGATATGTGTAATGCTCAGAAAAGCTAAGCTTAGCTTCTAAGTATTGGGCTAGCTCTTGTATAGTGGATGAGGAACTTAAGGAATTCCTTATTCTTCAGTTGGGTTAAAATGTACTATGAATTATTGCCACAGTAGAATATCAAAGGGAATAGCATTAATAATGGCCTCATTTTTACCAAAGTAGGTTTTTTTTCCCTTGCATTCCTGAAACAAATGAAAGCTTTTTGGAATGTTTATATGCTATGCACAAAACGGGAATGCATTCTCTGGGCAGTGATCGCCTTGCTGAGCTCTAGCCAGCGAGGCACTGATAGCAGCCCACTTCTAGTGACAGGAGAGATCCTGGGTCAAAAGGAATGACTTTTCCTAAGCTTTGCTCCAAAGGCATTGAGGACTCCTTTGGAATCCAAGCCTTCCCAAAGGCAGGTTGTGCTTTAGCAGCTAAATGAAGACCTGGGTAAGATGGGAGCTGGGACCCTGACCAGTTTGACCAGATAGAGCTCACTAGAAAGGTTTATTTGTTTTTTCTCTCCAGTACAGTGAGCAAAAAATGATGTATGTTAGTGAATGTGGGACACTCCAAAGAAGACTATGAGCAAATGTAGCATCTCTCATGCTTTCTCCTACCCTTTCCTGCTGGAAGCAGTCTAGACCTGTTCCTCATCAGTGCAAATTAATGAACACCCCATTCCCTGGCACCAAACAAGGGACAGGTGGAAAAGAAACAGAGAAGATGCATTTCATTTATGTTTATGTTAGTGTCACGAATTGAATCCAGGGACACATTCTACTATTGATTTTTACCTCCAGCCTCTATTTTTTGAGCACTAATGCACTATGTCAGAATAGAACAAATTGAACCCACCTTCCTCACAACTCTCCCAACCAGAAAAGTAATAACTCTATTCCTAGGATTTCAACTTTAAGGGTTAACGAAGGAGCAGCTGCTCTATGAAGCCTTTTCTGCCCTTTCTGCAGAGCTAGAGCATCTCTTTCCTATAACTCTGATGAGCAGCAGGTATTTCATTCTTGTGGAGCATTGACTATGTCACACTGGTGTGATCTCTGTGTATCCAGCTATGTGGTGGACTAGAAAATTCTCTGATACACAATTTCAGTCTAAAATGCATATTTTCTTTGAATGGCTGAGCTTGCAAGATATAAGTGAAATACGTGGTTTGAGGAGAAGACGGCATTGCAAACCAGTGGGGATCTTGACTTCTCACCTGGGATATGGGGAAGTAAGGAGTTAATGTAACCAAGATGCTATGAGGCAGCAGCTTCTTGCTAACTACAAACAATTCCTTAAGTCCTAGTAAAGTGGAAAATTGGAGCTAAGATCCCTGCAAATAAATCCACTACCTTCAATGTCTTCACCTTGAGTTCAAGGGTAGTTTAGATATTTTAAAAATCTTTTTGATGGTCAAAAAGGACAATCGGAAAACCTATCAGTCTCAGCTTTGATTCTGAATAGAGACAAAAGGTCACCTGTTCATTTAGGTTACAAAAAAATTAGAAGATCGATCAATTGATCGGTAGGTAGGTAGATGAATGATAGACAGATCACAATCATAAACCAGTTGGAACCAGTAGTGGCTAGTAAGATGTCCTGTGGTATACTACATGAATTTTGGACTTAGTGTGTCATTTAGGTGAGTATTCTTTGGATGGTGTAAGCAGCTTGAAGTGGTCCTGAGTGGGGAATGTACCAGTCAAGAGCAAGTCCTTCCAGGGAGGGAGTGGGCTGAAGCTACACCCTGTGCTTCGCAGAATTCCCTGAGATCTCTTCACAACAGGACGCATATGCTGTAAGCCATAAAAGGAGGTAAGCCACCCAGTGCAAGAGGCAGCAAAAACAACACAATTAAGCCCCCAAGAATTTAAGTAGTAGGCCAGGCGTGGTGGCTCATGCCTATAATCCCAGCACTCGGGAGGCTGAGGCAGGAGGATCGTTGTGAGTTCGAGACCAGCCTGGGCTACAAAGTGAGCTCAAGGCCTGCCAAACTGCATAGCAGGACCCTGTCTCAAAAAGACAAAAAAAAAAAAAGAAAAGAAAAAAAGAATTTAAGTGGTAAATTTTTCAGATCCAAAATATAAAGTAAGTTCATAGGCTCAACATGTTTAAAAGAGGCAGTTTAAGCAATGAATAATACATCACAAAAACCTAACAGTTTAATCTGAAATGTCTTTAATTTTAAAAAGAGTTCATTAAAAGTACAACTTAATGAAAAAATAGCTTAATGTAAACATTTCATCATAGGTAAGAAAGCTAGGCCCCAGCTCCTTATTCTACATTTGGCAAATAAAGAAAGTAATTGTACTTACATACATGCTTTCTGTACAAACAATAATGCTGGGTAAACCTAAAGTCCCATTCAATATGGGAAAATTATTTATAGAAAGAAAACAGTTAATACATGTGGAAATACTAACATAATTAGAAATCCTTGTTTTAACCCCTTATGATCCAACTGAAGCAGACAGCAACCGAGCATTCATGACACTGTTGCCTAAAGGTTATGGATGAACCTGAGGCCTTTGCAGCACTGAGCCCAAGGATGAATCTGAAAATCACTTTGATTTTTTTACTGGAAAACATTTGAAAAGTGTCAGCTCTATGGGCTGCCACTACACTGAGCAAAGTGGGATCCTTCTGAATGATGGTCGATGCCAGTACGAAAAGTGGGGCACATGGAAATAAATGTGAGGAAGCAGAAGAAAGAGCTGCACATTGCCTGTCCCCTGGTGTCTTGTGGTAGGAACAATACAATAGTTTATGTGGTGCAGAGATATGAGAAGTGTTTTGGACAACAGGAATTGAACCTAAATCTAGTCAGTCCCATTTCCCATGGCCCTGGTGTTCTGGGCAGGGGAGCAGTTTAAGCAGATCACACAGAATAGAAAAAACAAAACAAACAAACAGAAAACAACAAAGTTGGATTGTGAAGTATTTGAGGGGGCCAGAAAATGGACACAGTTTTTGCAGAAAAGATGGCGAAGTAGGAGATATTGCCTCCAAATGCTATGTGAACATTAACTGAACTCAAATTGCAACAGATGACCCAAAGATTTTTAAATAAGAGGATATTTTAAGGACATTAAAGAAAAATGACTGCAGGCTGGAAATCACATGTGACAATATCATTGTAGTTAGCTAAAAAGAGCACATGTGTACTCAAGGTGATATATGCCAACTAGCACAGGGGGTTACTTTAATAATTCATCAAGGAAAAGGGGCTGGATGAAGCAACTATGAAAGAATCTTGAAAATTGTTGGTATGAGGTTATAGATATAGAAATTACCGCACTAATTTCCCTTTTTTTTGGCATGTATTCAAAGTTTCCTAAATTAAGTTATCTTTTTGAGAAAAGATGGTTAATTTTGCCTAAAGATTAAATACATAAAATGAATATTAGTGAAAAGGAGTAAGAGGTATATATGTGTGTGTCAAAGATTTCTGAATTATATGCTTTATTTTTTATCATCTATCAATTATGCCTCAAGAAAGCTATTTAAAAATTATAAAGAAGTCAGACCTACAGAGCTGCAGTGAGCAGCTCTTTCTTCTGCTTCCTCACATTTATTTCCATGTGCCCCACTTTTCGTACTGGCATCGACCATCATTCAGAAGGATCCCACTTTGCTCAGTGTAGTGGCAGCCCATAGAGCTGACACTTTTCAAATGTTTTCCAGTAAAAAAATCAAAGATAAAAAAGGTATGGAGTTACTCAGAACACTCCATCACTCTGGATTCTCCTTTCTTAGGGAGTTCTCAGTGTTTGAAATGTGTCCTGGGTATTAACATCTTTTGGGGACAAAGCCTGTTTTTCCCTTCTTGATGGTGCCCACCTGCCCTGTCTTTGAGGAGAAAGGTCTTGGGGAACTGAGAAACAACTACAGGAGCCAACCAGAAAGGGACTGAGTTTGCATAGCATGTTTCCTAAGGTGGCCCAGGAAGCCTTCAAACCAGTGATCTTTCAGAGAAAGCCTGGCTAGGACAAACATTGAAGTCTTATTGTCTAGTAAGAAAAAATTATGCAAAGTGTGTAACTATTTCTTGGATAAATTGGTGTCTGGTGCTGGTAAGAAGAAAATGGCATATTTGATATGGCCTCTGTCACAAAACCACTCATCCTATATATGGTGGGGGGAGAAGGGAGATGGTCCCTCTGAGGACAGCTTCTTTGTCTTCTGAGTCTGCGGGAGTATCAGCTCCATTCACTGACTCATTCCTCAGATCTCCAAGTCTTCAGAGTTGGAAGAGGCCATAGACTTTTCTGGGGCCTGCTTTGGCATTCTTTCCTAGCGAAGCCCCTGCATAGCCACCAGATTCACCCTCCGTGCACAAGGTCCATGGTGGTCCCTGGTCCTCCTAATGTTTAGGTTCCGCTCTGGTTCTGGGGAAAGCAGATAGAGAAAACAGATAATTTGTGGTCAGTCAGCTGCAGAGGCAGCAGCATAGGTGGGATAAAGTGCAGGGTGGAAGGACAGAGGAAGGCTGGCACATCAAAGTCATGGTTCAGAGCTTGTTGGCTAGACCTAGATGACAGACTCACAGTCTAGCTTTGCTTGTTAGATGTGTAACACAGAACAAGTTGTGTAACCTCTTGGTGCACCATTTTGCTTATCCGCAAAATAAGGATAATGGTAATTCCTATCTCAAAGGTTTGTGTGTGTGTATGTGAAAATTGAATTAATCCATATTAAGTTGGTAGAGTGTGTCTGTCATATAGATAACTCATCTATAAATTACTCCCTCTTCAGTCTTCCCTCTGGCCTCCTACTCCCAAGGAGGTGAAATTATGCCATTTCCTAAACAACGGGGGTAGTAATGGTGATAATGACTACTCTGACCTCCTGTTGAGGGAATATTCTACAGCAAACACTGGTTTTGGTGAGGATTTTCTTATTTGTTGATCCCATGGAAGTCCCCAACATGATAGATGCTCGAGTTATTGGTGTGAGATAGCATTCAAGTTTATTTTGATTCACTTGGGCAATGTATAGTGAGCATTAGGCCAACAAATGTTTCAGGTGGGCTGGATTTCCTGTTAGTGGAGTCAGGCTAGGCCTGAGTTTAGAATAGTGTCTCCTGGGTTAAGGTGGTAGGAAGTGAATAAAGAGCTGCCCAGCATTATAGGTAAGAATGTCCACTGGCTCACTGTGGACTCACTCCATCCGCACTATTCATTCATTTTTCAGGTACTTACTGAACCCTTCTGATATACTCAGCATGTGTAGAGGCTGCTAAATTACATGAATGGATATGGGTGCACTTTATAGAGTTTGGGAATAGCTATTCAGGCTTTGTTGAAGTTTGTAACCCAAAGGTCACATACCTCTGAGGTATAGTCCTATTACAAAACTCAGTGGCCAGCAGTTTTGGTTGTTGGCCAACAATCATTGTCCTAGAATCTACCCAATTCTTCCAGAGTGCAAGGGGACAAAAAAAAAAAAAAATGAGACTTAGGCCTCCTCCTCCTCCTGAGAAACTTTAACTCCTCCGACTTTAAGCAAAGACAGCCCCTTTACACATAGGACATAGGACTAGAGACCAGGGTATGCTTTAGAACCTCTATCAAAAGGTCTACTTACCACCCTCATTCAATCTGGCATCATAGCACGGCTCCTCCATGTTTGCCCTGTTCCAGGAAATGCAATCCATAGAAACACTTGTAACCTTATCTCATCCAGTGTTCACCATGCACACACACCCCGCCACGGTGCTGTGCAAGTGCCATGACTTTCTCAGGGATAATTCTCACATCATTCCTATGAGATGGCCCCTAAGATTGATACAGGGCAAACAAATATAACTGCCAACCTGCTAGATTTCACATACATTAATTTCATGTTCCCTAAAATTGAAAAATGAATTTTAAGGAACAACAAAGGTTAAGACTAGGAAAACTTTATTGAGAGTGATACCTCCTGAGAGACAACAGGGGACCTGAAAGTGGGTTGCCAGTGAGCCCACTTCTCAAAGGAGGTTTTGTAGAGCAAAATCACAAGCTGGGTATTATGTGGGTCAAAACTAGATCAACCAATAAGATTATGAGTATGACCACTTAGGCAATATTAATCCAATGGGGAAGTAGGTCACATAGCAGATGCACATGGAAAGAACAAAATTCTTCTTTAGGAAGGGATGGATCAGAGGGTCTTGGTCACTCACCAGGGTGAAAGTTGTCTATCCAGACCTTTTTGGTGAGTCAGTTATCTTATTCCATGGGAAAGTATGTAGGCTTGGTCACTCCATCTTTATCTTGAGGTCTTACCTTCAACAGATGCACCACCAGCCACAGTTGTAATGTGTTCACATCCTCTGCACTGACTCCCTGGAGGGCCCAGCCCTGTCTGATGGCCTATGATATTTCTACATAAGTTAGGCACCTATAATAGGATCAAGCCCCTTAGGATAATACAAAGAGAGATGGAGATGGAAGCTGGCTCTATTGATAACAATTCTGTGGTCTGTTAGCCCTAACCTGGCAGTTAGGCTTCTGTACATCATTCTGGTTCCCAAAGTCAATTTAAAAGAATAATCTGAAGTTAATCTAGGAAATGTTGGTTACTATTAGAAATAGCAAGAAAATAAGATGTTAAATATTTTGTATTTTATAAATTAATTTTATTAGTACATTTTAGATATACATAGATAACATTCATCATGTGGAATTTGTACTTGTACATGATGTATCTTGATTCTTCTTTTTTTCCACCATTTCCCTCCCCTCCTAATTCTCCTTTTTTCCCCTCCTTTTAATCCCTCCACCGTCTCCCTAGTTCTCCTTCCCATTTGAATATTTTCTTCCTATTTCATAATATCTATTATACATTTTGGTCCATATTTATAATTTCAGTTTCTCACACCAGACAAACTATGTGATCTTTGTACATGTGGGTCTAATTTATTTCATTGAAGAGTATGGTCTCAAGGTGTATCCCTTTACCTAGAAATTTCTCGAGTTTATCCTTCCTTATGACAGAGTAGTACTCTATTTAGGAAAAAAAAACTTCTTTATTATCAGTTGATGGTTATTTGGGCTGTTGCCAAGATTTAGCTATTACAAACTGTGCTGCTATAAATATGGATGTGCATATATCATGGTGGTATGATGCTTTGAACTCTTTTGGGAAGATACCAAGAAGTGGAATAGCCCTAGTTTTAGTTTTCTGAAGAATCTCCACACTGATTTCCACAGTGGTTGCACCAGTCTACACTCCCACCAACAATGAAAAAGAGTTCCTTTTTCCCCACAGCCTTGCCAGGATTTACTATTGGTTGAGTTCTTGATAATAGCCATTCCTTCTGGAATGAGATAAACCTTGGTGTTATAATTTTTATCTATTGAATGACCACTGGTGTTGAACATTTTTTCGTATACTCATTTGTCATTTCTACTTCTTCATCTGAGAACTGTCTACTCATTTCAGATGCCTATTTTTGGATTGGATCTTTAAATTTGGGGGCTCTGATTTTTTCTGAGTTCTTCATATGTTCTAGATATTAGTCCTTGTCTAGCCAATAGCTGGCAAAATGTTTTTCCCACTTTGTGGGTTGTCTCTTCACTCTGTTAGTGAGGCTTTTTGTTTTAGGTTGCAGAATTATATTAAATAAGAGGTGTGTAAATATTTTTAAAGCCTCTTTGCTTAAAAACTTTGAAGACACATTATGGCCACCACCTGAGGATTTATTAATCCTGCCTTCCCAAATGATTACAAATAATAATATGGTCTGGTTCATAAATTTCTTAGGTTCAGCTCTGTTGTTATGATGTGTTGTCCTCAAGAGTCACCATTTCCTCTTTTTCCAGGTGGTTGAGATCCTCCTGCATTAGCTCTTCCCCTTAAGTGGATTCTTTCTTTTCCTAACACAGTTGACCCTCCCCAAATCTGGCCAAGGGAGGCATTGCAGAGACCTAAATGGGAGTCTTCTTAGGGCTACAGAGGAAGAGATGGAGGCTTTGGTCTCCAAAGATGAAAACTTCCCCTTTGGCATGGCATCTGTGTGGTGCCTACTCCCAAGTACCTCACACCAAAATAGTTGGCGTGTAAACTCATTTGTTTCGTGTTTTGTTTTATTGGTCTTGGGCAGTGATCACTGTTTTATTACAGCTGCCTGGAAAGAGGAATATCCATTCATGGAAAATGAATATAATACGTGGTTGGGCAACTTCAGGGGTCTCTGCAGACAGAGGCTGAGGATGGGTGCCCCACGGGATCCCTCTGGGAAGGCCCCTGAATATGCTGCCCTATCATCGTTTCATAGAAACAGAGTAACGCTGTTGTGTGACTTTGGTGCTGTTCTGAAATCAAGCATCCTCGATAGCCCCACCCCATCAGTGAGGGAGCCCCCATTTCTCCTCCCGCCTGCCACCCACTCAGATTCTTCCGTTCTGTTGGCACAGAACAGTACAGCTATGGAAAGGAATAAAGGTTCCTGAGGTTACTCAGTTTTTACAACTCACAGGTTTTCTTGATTGCATGTTTTATAGATTCACATTTTTATCCCTGTAGCTGTCATTTTTCTTGACCCGCCATTTCAGTCACTCAAAACTGTATGGCTGCACTGCTTTGGAATTTCTCAGGCTTTTTTCTTTCATAAGGTTTCCATCAACCTAAGGACACCAGTAGCTAATGGTAAGAGTGGAGAACTGCAGCTGGTTCCACAGCACCCCTTGCCTTCAGGGCCTAGTTTAAATCAGAGCCGTGGGGTTTTCCCATGCCACGGACACTGTGTACCTGGGCCACTCCCCAGCAAAGCCCTTCCTCACAACAACCCTGGGTTGCAGGATCATGTCCACGTTTGTACAGCTCAAGACACTGACATTTATAAGAAGGTTGTTCCTTGCCTAAGTGACAGTGGTGGAGCTTGAACCTAGACTTCATGGAATGCAAACCGTTATGATCTCTTAGCAGTCCTATCAATCTGTAAAGAATTGTACTTCCTGGTTTAATCACAGTTGAGAGGAACAATGTGGTGTATGAGTAGAGTGACTGGGTGGCCTGCTAGTCCTATTTGCTGAAATATCTGGTTGTCATCTTATAACTCAGTGGCAAAAACAGAGCTCCTGGTTGTCCTCAGCTTCTATTGCTTCCCCAGATCTGCGCTCCACTCAGTAACTCAGGTCAGAAACCTTCGAGTTACTTTGACTCTTTCTGTCTCATCCCATTTAACCTTTCAATTAGCAAATCTTGTTTTCTTTGTCACTAGACTATATATCCCAATCAGCAGGTTTCCCACTTTTCCTTTTCCCTTAACACTGGTGCAGGCTACTATGTTCAAGCACCTAGGCTATTGTATGGCTTTCTTTTTGGTTTCCTTTAGCATTTGCTTGTAGACTTTGTTCTTCACAAAAGAGGTGTTGACTGAGTAGAGGCCAACTGAAACAACCCAGCATTTTCTCATCACTTGTAGAATGATACCCTATAATTTGACCTCTGTTTTGTCATATATTTCCACATCTTTCTCTCCATCACTCTGCTCTAGTTAGCTTCACATACTTGTCTGCCCCCAACACACCATGCTCATTTCACATCAGGGTTTTTATATATACCATTCCCTCTGCTTGAATGCTATTCCCTTTGAACTTCCCCTGGCCAACCCCTTCTCATCATTCTGGTCTCATCTGAAAGGTCATGGCCTCGATGACCCTTTCCGAGCACTGCACAGCAGGGCCAGCTTTCCCTCAGTTCCTTTGTAGCTGATTGCTTTGACTTCTTCATATCAATGGCCTATATCTGAAATCATTTTTATTTCTCTTGCTGATCAAGACTGTAAGCTCCATGGCAACAGGACCCGGTCTGTCTTATTTCCTGCTGAGTTTCTCAAATGGAGCCTGATATATGGTAGATGCTCAAGAAAAATTTGAAAATGAAAAATAAATGGTTGGAGCACTGGAGTTCTTGCTATGTAACTGCTGGGTGGACTGTTGAGTGTCTCTTGGTTCAGAATCTCTCGGCATCTAGGGAAGACCCTGCCTTCCTTTAGTCCCCTGATGAATAGTCTCACCACATCGGTGTCTACTGTGTGCTCGCTGCTATGCTATGCACTTAGGGTAATATCACATACTTCTCATATTAATCCTGTGAGATTCTGCTCATGCTGCTGGAAGCCTAGGAAGGCAAGAAGAGAATAGAATCATGGTGCTAAATTGAGAAATGCTGCTGCCTGCCCACCCACTGATGTGTGCAAATGCACATGTCTGAAAGAGGCAGGGGAGCTCTCAGGAATGACCAGCATTATAGTCATCCATCTATCTAGTCAAGTATCTCTTCTCCCATTCAGCATAAATGTGCTAGATGCTTGTCCCTCTCTAGGCATTGGACATATAAAAGTCTACTAGATTAAGAGTCTGTCCTTAGGGAACTCCCAATTCAGATGGAAATATGAACAGGTCTCTGAATTTAATAGCAAAGGAGGAGAAGGCACATACGGAACACCCTATACACACAGTGGAAGCACATGGCTGAGAGGCAGAATCTCCTGAGGAGGCAATGCCTGAGTTTCATGAGTCAGGAGTAAACGGCTTGCATCAAAGTGCACAGTGTGGGCAGAGACTCAGAGGTGGGAGGGAGTCTCGGATGCCGCCCTTCCCATCATACTCCTGTAGCAAAACCCTCCTCATGCTTTAGATCTGGGCTCCCAGATCATATCCTCGCTCCTGATGTCCTAAGCCAAACCAGGGCCCTTTGTTGTGCATCTCAGTAGCACCATGTACATTTTTTCTTGGTATTCATTACAGTTGTGATTTAATTTTATATTTATAATATTATTTAATCTCTTTCTCTGTCATCTTCTCCCTTCTTTCTCTTTCCCCTTCTGCTCCCCTCCTCTCCTTTCTCCAGTAAACTGATGCTGGTGTTGGAGTTGGAACTGTGTTTAGTTTTGGCTCACCACTTAGCCCCAGTAGCTTGTCCTACTGGCACAGAGAAATGACTCCGTAGATACTTACATATTGGCAGGCAAGCGTTTGGTCAGCAGGAAAGATGGGGCTGGAGAAATGCTCAAAGGCCATACCAAGAAAGTCTGCGGGCTCTGGTAAGGTGCTTAAGAATGAGATAATGAAAATACAAGTTTATTTTGTTTGTAGGAGCTGACATGATTTAGCATTTCAGAGTTCATTTTTGTCTTGGTAGATGGAGTATTTTCATGAGTAAATAGTATAAAGAATCTGTAAGAACACATAGGTTCCCATATGTGGAGATTTTCTAGGAGATAAGGGCTATAAAACGTTAATTCTCTATTCAGCTTATTTGTACCTTGGTGCCAAACTTTTGTTTCTAACTCTGGGAGGGACTGAGATGGGCAATTCAAGGTCCCTTTATGAAAGCAGTCTCCATTTGGAAGACCAACCTGTGACACTCCAGCAGACTGATGGTGAGGAAACTTGACTGCTGAGGCAGGGAAGGCACAGAAAGCCTGTGAGCTAAGAGGAACGTTTAAACTAAATGTAGCCACCCAGGGAACTGTTTCCTTATTTGTCCTCACTCAGAAATCAAAGCTGAAATGTGGGCATATCTTTCAGTGAAGATAAGTACACGCCTCCCCACATAAAGCCCAGGGCGCATCCCTGTCCAGCACTGACGCTGTTATGAAGAATTGTGTCTCAGCCTCCCCAACTCCTCCCCTCCCCTCCCTTTCCCTCTTTCCTCCCTTTTCCTTCCCTCCTCTACTCTCTTCCCCTCTCTCCAGTAAACTATGAGCAACTTGGAATTGGGACTGTTTATTTTTGGCTCATCATTTGGCCCCAACAACTTGCACTGCTGACACAGACAACTCAGTAGTCACTTACATATTGGGAGGCAGGTGTTTTTGTTTGTTTGCCTGCTTGTTTGCTGTAATTCTTGGGATTGTCTTCTTATCCTGACTTGGTAACCTGTTGCTACAGCCTTTTACCAGATTTTCCCAGTATGTACTACTGTGCCTCACCACTACCAAGTGTTTAATTAATGTTGGTGGAAGGATGGGATAGAGTAGAGAGAAGGTGGTCTTTGGGAAGGTGGAAGAAATGTATTGCAAATTTCCAAGTGTAGAGTCTCTAAGCTCACACGGAAGACAAGTGATGTGTCACATCTTTTCTCTCTGTTTAGCCAGCTACCCTGTGACTTCCCAGTGTCCCTAGTTCTCCTTTGCCTCTTCACCATTGAGCACAGTTGAGTAGCAATACAGAGGAACTCGTGGCCCCATTTACATTGCATTTGTGTCTGTATCCTTGATATTGGCTCAGTTACATGGCTACATAAGTATGTAAGGATATAGGTGCAGAACAGGAGGTGGTTAGATGAATCTGAAACCTAACCAGACAGAACTGTAAGAAAGATAAAAAAACCTCATGACTATGAGTGCTTGAGAGTCTCAGGAGAATCAAGTTGCATCTTGTCAGAAACCCTTGCTTAAAAGCCCAGAGGAACAAAGAGATTTTCCTGCAAGAAATCTGGTTATTCTGTTAGTGCCATGACCCCCATTCCTCTTCCTGCTTGGGGACTGTGGAACATTTGAGAGTTATTTACTACTTTCAGTATGAAACCCTACTTAGAACTGAACTCAGCTGGATTCTGCTCTTCCCTTAACTGTAGCTAGAAAACATGCTTCTGTGTTTTGGAGAGGAATGTGTGGAAGGACTGCATGCAGTACCTGTCCTCCAGAAGTCAGCCATCCTAGCTCTCTCTTCCCTTCTGGACATTGAGTGCCACTGCAATAGACAGTCAAGTGTTCCAGCAGCAGTCTGTTTTTATGTGCCAGATGTGATGTGATTGGGATGTGGCTAGAGGCTGAGCCTGGGGGTGAAATTCTCTCCTACAGACCTAGAAAAGAGAGGTACTCTGGGGCTCAGATGTGTCTGCTGGCGAATTGCTTCTCTGTAAGAAGTTTAGAAATTACACAGTAATTTTGTTGACAAAAGGATAAACTTCAAATTGCCTTTTTGCTATAAGTAATTTGTTTGTTCTTAAGACATTCTCAACCTTTTTTATTGAAATAGAACCTTAAACTAGCAGGGTGTCTTGCGTGGGATCTGTGTTTTGTTAGGAAAAGTATTGCTTCCATTTCTGTTGTTCTAAATGATAGACCATCTGCAAGTTTCATCTCTGTGGAGTCCCAATTAAGTCAGAGGGGAAATGACAAACATCCACTTGTTAGATTCTTGAGCTTTGGTTCTTTGGAAAGTGAAATTCTCCTTTTTTGCCTGTGAACTGTCTCAGTGCTGGTTCATTTCCTGGACATATTGCACAAGGTCCTCCTCTTATTTCTGTCAGGTCAAAGGAAAAGATGTCTTTAGTAGTTATAAAGTCTTTGTTCTTAGGCTTCACAAAATATGTTTAGGAACTTGAATTTCTAAAAGCTTATTCTCAATTTCTATATTTGTTGTGTTATCAAAGTTAGTGAATATTTGACACTGTATGAGATGATGCTTCAGTTGACTCTCTGGTGTTGAAGGTTAAGGGATGTTGCAGTTTGGGGTAAGCATAAGTGTATCCCCCACAAGGTCTGTGGGCCTGTTATTTTAGGGATCAGGTTCAGAGGCCTGAACCTAGGTCCTGACTATCTGGACTCATTCAGCTGCCAGCCATCAAGAGTGTGAGCAAAGTTCATAAACATGGGGGGGAAATGAGTTCATTCACAATTTGACCAAATTGGGAGAAGAACCAGTTCACCCACCCTTGAATACATGAAAGTGCTCCAATTTATAGGAGGAATATAACGAAAACGAGGAAATATGCATGTGTAGATGCAGCCAGGCTTGGTCCCACCTCAGGGAGAATGTCTGGTTCTGTTGAAACTTCCTTGGAGCCAGGGCTGAGGGTGGCAGTTTCTACTCACAGAATGAGGAAATGGGAGAGATAGCTTAACTTTTAAAATCCTAATTTTTAAAGATCCATTTTACCTCTCAGTCTACTTTCAAGGTAGAATTAGATCTTGTGAATAGCACCTTTGGAAGCAATTAATGCTTGTCTCATAGAGTCATTTTTTTGTGAGAGGGGGCCATTATAAAGTCAGGTCACCCACTCGCCAGACCCTTCTGAGTGTAGCCATGATGTAGCCAGGACAGCCATTGCCAGAAGCCAAACAGATGAGGCAACCCGAACTTACATTTTCACTCTCCAAAACTATGAGCTAAACAAACCTCTGCAGATCCATGCATTTCATTTTAACAACAGAAAATGGACTGATTTAGAAGATTTGTACTGAGAGAGGGCTAATAGCTGATGCCCCCAATACCTAGAAATGTGAAATTTGCATAACAATGAAACTCCATAAAAAGCAGATGTTGGAAGATTTTGGAGGAGCTGGGTAGAAAATCTTAAAATGCTGTAAATGGAGAATTATGAGTGATTCTAGTGAGGACTCAGAAGATAAAGAGACTAGGAAAGAGCTAAAATGTCTTACAGATTAGATAAATAGTTATGACCAGAATGCTAATGGAATTTCAGATGGGAATGTAGAATATTCATTGGAAATCAGAGTAAAGGTCACCCTTGTTATACCATTGCAAGGCACTTGGATGAACTATGTCTGTGCCCTAGGGCTTTATGGAAAGGTGAATTTAAAAGTGATGCCTTACCGTATTTTTTACAAAGGAAATTTCTAACAAAAATATAGAGCAAACTAGTTGGCTGCTTTAAATTGGATATGGTAAGATTCAGGAGTAATCGTTTGACCTAACGGTAGAATTTATAATTGAAAGAAAGGTAAATGGAACAGAAAAAGTTGGAAACATCACAGCCTAACCAAGAAGGAATAAAGAAACAGCTTGTAAAGATGCAACCTAGCAATAGTTCGTGAAAGAGATTAGTGCAGTTAGAAAAAAGGCAGCTACTTTGCACCATAACAATTGGACAAAAGCCCAGAGGGCATCTCATAAATCTATGAGGCCACCTCTGTCATCTCATACCAAGAGCCCTGGGCACAGTGATTTCAGGGAAGAGCCCTGGGGCACTCTCCATGAGTTAGGGAAACAGAATGGCCTTCAGATTCTAGTCCCTCCTTGCCACTCTATGGTGGCTGCAGCCATGCTTCAAGTGGGCCCATGTATGACTTATGCCAACATTCCTAATGAAGAAAATGTCATACCTACACGTGGTGCTGATATTGCAGATGTGCAGAGGACAAAAGTTCGTGGTATGGTAGCTTCTACTACAGTTTCAGAGAAGAGCCTTGGAGATCAGAAAGAGGCCTACTGTGAGGTTGGAGCCACTGCAGAAATTCCCTACTACATTATCTAGCAGAATCACAAGAGTGGAGCCACTGTTCTTTAGACTCCAGAAAGTTCAAGTTACTGGCAGAACACATTGTTGGTCTGGGACTACTAGAGGATTAGCTTGCATTGCCAACCTCAGAGAATAGCTCTGGAGCCAGAGCTGCCTGAGGTTTTAGGGACCCATTCCTGCTGCTGTGTACACAGGATGCTGGTCTTGGAACTTTAGATTTAGTGCCTGTCCTATTGTATTTTGGTCTTTTCCTGAAGGCAGTGATTCTTCCTTATTTAGCCATTCCTTCCTTAGGAATAGGAACTTTGGCCCTGTCCCTGTACCAGTGTATCTTCCAAGTATGCGACTTGCTTTTCATTTCATAGGTGCATGACTGAGAAGAGTTTCCCTTGAGTCTCAGATGAGATTTTGGGCTTACACTTTTGAGTGATGCTAGGATTTAAGACTTTGGGACTACTGGGGTTGTGGTGTTTCTTTCTTGCATTGTAAAGGCATGTATCTTGGAGTCCAGGCATGGAATACTATGGTTCAGATATAGTTTGAGTGTGATCCCAAAGGTTCCTATGCTGGTTTTTTGGTCTCCAGTATGATGATTTGAGGTGGCAAAACCTTTAAGAAGCAGAGTTTAGTGCAAGGGAGTTAGGTCATGAGGAAACAGCCTTCAGAAGGAACTAATGCTGGTCTAGCAGACTGAGTTAGTTCTCCAGAGAGTTGATGTTTATAAAGTGAGGCACACTGTATGCTTGACCCCTTCTATATACAGATGATTCCCTTTCTGCTTCTCTGTCATGTTGTGATGTTGCCAGAGAGGCCCTTACCGGAGACCAAACTCATGGGGCCACCCGATCATGAACTTTTCGCTTCCCAAACTATGAGTTAACTAAACCTCTTTTCATTATAAAGCCCAGCCTTAGGTATTTAGCTATAGTAACAGAAAATGGACCAACATCAAGGACATCCAATTTTAAATATTAATATTTAATAAGAAAAATATTTTCTTATTAAAGCTTCATCAACTTTACATAGCTTCCAAATGTCAGCCTCAGATTTTCTCAGTAATTCTAGCCACAAGCAATTGTAGCTGAGCTAGATCCCGGAGGATACACCAGAGGCAGTCACAGTTCTCCACATCCTGGTTTGCCAAGGACTGCTGACTCCTCTTTATTTACCTACTTTTTTTCCTGGGGATCAGAAATGTTGACTTTCTCTGTGCCTTTGTGTCTTGGATGTTTGTGACTTGTTTTTGGCTTTACAACTTAGAAATGATGTTTACCTTGAGTCTCCGATGAGTCTTGGTACCTGCACTCCTGAGTGATGTTAGGAGTTAGTACTTTGGGAGAATTTACTGGCGTTTCATTCTTCTCAGGTCTCTGGTTCCAAGGTCCTCTGTGGTCATATCATTGCTGATGCGAGAAAAAGAGGAGGCCAGCCACACCTTATGAATTTATATGTCCCCCGGGATTTTTAATGTCTTCAAAGTGAGATATGAACTTGCTTCTCAATTTTGAGTGTGAGAACATATAAGCATTTCTATTTGCCTTCTTTGGCAGGACTAACTAGAAAGTTATGAGTTGTTATTGAGACAGGGTGGCTTTGGAAGTTTTCTGAGTTTTGTTTCTCATTCTTATTCACAGAGAATGTTAAAGGCTTTGACATAAATAAGCACAAATAAAGAGAGGTATGAGAGGGGCCGGGGATTTAGCTCAGCCACATGAGCACCTTCCTGGCAAGTGCTACATTGTGAGTTTGATCCACAGTACAAAAAAAAAAAAAAAAAAAGAAAGAAAGAAAGAAAGAAGGAAAGGAAGGAAGGAAGGTAGGTAGGTAGGTATGGGTTTATTGCTTCCCTTTTTTTCGTTTTTTTTTTCTCTCTTTAAATTAAAAAAAAATAGAAGAAAAAAAAAAGGAAGGTATGGGAAGCCAGGAAAACAGTGACGTATGGGTCTCACCAGACACAAATCCTTTCCTTCTTGCTTTGTGTTTGTGTTTCTAGGTTTTTTCCTTATTTTAGTCCCTCCCAGTTTTCCACTGCCTTCACAGCACCCTTCTTGGCCTTCCATTCTGACACACAGATTTTGTCTCCTTTGGATGAGAGCAGATGGCAGCTGCTTTTTGTTCCTCCCGAGAAAAGCAGGCTCCAAATCTGATTCTCTGTCTCTTTCCCAGATGCTACCTTTGCTCTTGGTCTCCCCCATGGCTTATTTCCCCCACATCCTTTAGAACCTTGAACCAGATTTCATGGATGCTGGGAAGACCCCCTTCCCAGAGGCTTTCTGTGTGTTAGCTCCCATGCTACTTAAGTAAGGTCCCTTGCATGGTTCATTTTATATGTGTGGTCAGTGTAGTATACTATATTATTTGATCCATCTCTTCAGCTGCTTGAAATCTCTTAAGGTCAGGGACCTTGACTTTGCCAGCCCTTTGTGTGTTTCGAGGAATACACTCCCTGCAAAACAAAGGTAATTGTCGTGGAAAGCTAATTACATCCAGAGAGGTGGGTGTAATGGGTTGAGATGAGGTGCAGGAGGATTGGTAAACACTCTCCAAGACTGATAGACTTGACAACCTGATATTGCTCTTTTGATCTTTCTTCACGTATGCTCAGGAGCAAGCTGATCAGGCAATTTGTGTCTCAAGGCAGAAATGAACTCATATGGAAGACAGGCACTTCTCATCTCTCAAATCTGTGAGAGATTGCTGAGTAAATGAAAAACACAGCCAACTCACACTGATAACAACAGTGGGGTTATGAAGTTTGGTTTCTCTGATGAATGTGCAGGAGACAAGGCTGTGACTTCAAGTCTGTGGCACATTCTACAGGAGATTTTATAGGAAGAAAAGCTAGAACTCCTCCCTAGTGAAGAATCCAAATCCATTTTGAGGAAGGCTGTCCTGTTGAAGCCTCAGTGTGTCTGAGTTAGAGGAAAGTGCAGAATCCACCTTGTCTTTCCCCCTGCTCCCTGCTCCCTGCTCCCTTACCCCTTTGACCTGAGAGGTTGGTTATTGCCTAAGCAACAACTAGAACCTGAGTCTCCTGGTTTGAGTTTGCATGGGATGGAATGGGTACTTGTGGTTACCAGGAAGCTTAGAGAAAGCACATAGTAAAGGCAATTCCATCTGATAGAAATCATGGATGGAATGTTTTTATATAGAGTTTTTTCAAGTTAGTTTTTTAGTGCTTTTGTCAAATTCATTTTATTCTGCCTCTTTCTTGAACTCCTTCCTGAACCTTCTCAGTATTCTCCCTGCCCCTGGCCTTGGGAAACACCCTGGGGAGGCTGGTCTTGGAAAACCTTCCTTGGGATGCTGGACTCCAGAGTCTGTCCTCTCCTTCATGGTATGACGAAGGTACTGCCTCAGCCCCCTGCCTTGTCACATAGTGGTGTCGCCCTAGAAAAATGGTATGGCTTCTGCTTCACAAAGAAGCAAACTTGGTGGCCATCCCTACCATCTATAGGCCCAAGAATGTAGGATTTTTTATGGTGAGAGATTTGGAAGAAACAGCTCTTTGAGTAAATTTGATTATATGGGTCACAGATTCATAGTGACAGTGATAATATTGATAAAATAACTACAATTTATTAAGTACTACACAATACCAAGAAACTCACCACCGTGAGCTCACTTAATACTTGGCGCAAAGATGTTGGGGTACTGTTCTCCCTTCAGAGGAGGGCGCTGATGCTCAGAGATGTAGTGATATGTGTGAGTTCACACAGCTCCATCTCGCATGCCGAGCTCCTCTAGCAGGAGGGCATTTCAGGGCAGCTGCACATGTGGCCTTCACCTTTAGGGAGGAGGAGAGGTCACCGTTTGCCTGCCATAGTTAATCAGATAGGAGGAAAAGTAAAAAAGAGTGTGCCCCGCTGCCTGCCCCAGTCTCTTTAGGAAGCTTTTCTTGGAGGCTTCTTATTGTATTAATTTAATTCATTTCCACAACTATCTACAAGGATTTCCTTAGCAGCTGGGGAAATGACAGCTTGTTACATTAGATAAGGAATCAAGGAAACACTATTCAAGTCTCAGCTTTACCTTGAATCATCCTGGTAACCTTGGATAAATCCTCTATGTTTCCCAAGTGTTTTTCTCCGTCTATGATATGAGGCTTACTGCCTTCCCTTGTGCTTGAAAAGCTTGCCGTGGAGACCCAAAGGTAACAGAAGACACTTCACTGAGAATGAGACACCCCGCCCTAAAAGTCAAGTATTTCTTTCTATTGTTTTTAACTTGAAATGAAGCATGCTGCATAAAATTTAAACTTTCTGAGAACAGAAATCAGAGCTGCTCTCGCCTCATTTCTTGCAGTAGTACCAATGTATAGTGATGCCAGGCACAGAGCATACACAGGCTCAGTGAGTGTATGAGGGGTGTATAGATGGAGAAGGAAGGAATGCCTTAGGGCTGGTCATTTCACAGATGGTATGGAGCCCCACAGACTACCTCCCCAGTACGCCTTCATTCAGTTCAGGTTTCTGTGGATGACATAAAGAACCTGTGTCCTCCTGTCTCTGCCTTTCCATTTTGATCTCGCTGGAGAAGGCAGGTTCTTACTGAGGACTGTGAAGTACACTAGCTTGAGGTGGCCTTTGTGGCTGGGGCAGCACCATGTCCCCACACAGCTGTCTTTGCTCAGTTACTTACTACACCTCGGTGGTGCCCTCAACACCTTGCAAACATTGGAGTAGCTCATTTCATCCCTCAGAAAGCCCTGAGGTGAGGCAGCATATAGTTTGCAGGGAGGAATATGGAGAGGAGCAAGAGGGAGGAGCCAGGAAGTCCAGGCAGAAGTTTTTTGGCTCTTTAGTGGCTAAAGACTTTATGAGCATTTTTATTTCATTTGCCTTAAATTTAACAGCCCTTGAAGTAGGTACCATTGTTTGCAGTCTACAGATAGAAGAGCAAGACTCAACTAGTGTGTGGCAGAACTGGGATCAAGCTGAAGGCTGTCCTGCTGCATAGTCTGTGTCTCCAGCCCTGAAGGGCACTGACTGGGTGGGGAGAGTGGTGCTTTGTCCATGAATGAGAGGTGAACTGATACATTGGGAAGACTCAATGTCTCACTTGTGGAATCAGCTTGGAAACTCAGTTTAGAAAATCCTTCTGAAGCAAGTATGTTTGCCTTGGGAATAGGATCAGATAAGCTAAAGGATACATAGCATTACATCACAGTTACTGCCCATGGTTTCTGTCATTATCATCATCACTGGACATCCACCTTCAGCAGCAGCTTTGTGTGCATATGGACCTGGCTTTGTCGTCTTTTGGTCCCTTGTGGAGGTTGCGCATTCTTCCTCCCCTGTGTAGAGATGAACCTGTTCTAAGTGTTTGCACAATAGGGTTCCATCTCTCAAACCAGCTCCCCAAGCCTCTCTCTCCATTGCCCCTCCATCCTCCTGGAGGGGAGGCTGCCACTCTGCTCCCATGACAGATGGCAAGCAGATCCACTCACTGGGGCTGAGACACTGCTTGGAGAAATGTCACTTTCTGCTCTCACCTTTCAAATGCCTCTGAGCTGTGGCTGATAGTGGCTCTCAATTTAAATTTTGGCTTTTCCTTTCTAGCAACTGATAGGTCCTTCCTAAGAGCTACCATTAGGTAACCTTCACACAGTGCCATCCTAGGTGGTAGGCCTACAGCTGTGAGTGTGAGAGGTCCAGAGGGACAGCTTCTGGGTGACCTCAGTAGAGGTCCCTCAGAGAATCCATAAAATTGAGGTCCTTATGACCTTCTCTCATTCTGTCAGTGCACTGAAGATTACTTCTTGTAGAATCATACATTTTATTAACTTCTAGGTATGTGGAGAATTTTATTTTTAATTTTGATAAGCTTTATAATTTTGTTCTTCTTATAACCAATACATGGAGAATATTAGACTATTTGTGATTGCAGAAAATGTTTCTCTTTGCATAAACCCCTTCCCTTCTGTAGATGGTAGATGCCAAGGAGAGCCCTTTGCTGCCTGAAGGGATTTCAGTGTGTAGGCCCAAAGAATAACTGCAAAGAATAGGCATGTGGAGCTGATGAGCTGAGCTGGCACAAGTAGGACTGGGAGGCTGAGAGTGACTTTTGGTGGGAGATTGAAGAATGCAATAGAGATTTTCTTTTCCACTTTTTGTATTAGTAGGTTCCTATGATATAACCTTTTCCTCCTTCAGAATTTTCAACAGAATATTAATTCCTCACTAATGCTTCTTACAGAGGACTTCACAGGTGGGTCTCAAAGTCTGTTAGGTATTTCCCTTTCCAGTAGTGGCTTAGCCATCTGCCCCTGGATGGCTCCTTCCTGGTGCTGGAGATGAATGTGAACCTCTGGTCTCCACAGCATGTAGTCTGCAGGGGAGAAAAGTCAGCTGAGGTTGAACAGCCCAAGATTGAATAGAAAGTTCTGGGTGGTATGTTCCCCTAGGCTTGCAGTTACCAAACACTGCACAACCTCTGAGATGTGCTAATGTTATCAAGCAGAAGAGGCAAAACCACCTCATGGGGATGAAATTTATTGCACCTTTGTGGATGACAGGGGAGATGGATTGAACAACCTGGGGGCAGTCTCAGCAGTTGAATGGAGGTACTGTACATCTTCAGTTTCTTGAATCTACCTGGTGGTGAGCATGAGGCTGGCCAAAGGGACAGGCAGTTACTCTGAGCCAGGCTCTGGGCTGAGGGTAATCCTGACTGACCTTCATGAGGTCTCAAGGAAGCAGGTACCATTATTATCCCTATTTAATGCATCCCTATTTTAATTATCCCTGTTTTAATACATGGAAGCTGAACCCCTGAGTGTTAAATGACTTGCTCAAGGTCATAAAGTAAGGAGGTAAGAGGTGGGATTTGAATGCAGATTTAATTGCCTTCATAGTCTTTCCTTTCTATGATATTGTCTTGCTGCAGATCCCAATAGGACTCTTACTGTATGGTCACTTATTCCTGCCACTCTGGAGGGACTGAAGTCCAATAAGCTTTCTCAAGGTCAAGGCCACAGGGATGACCATGCCCTCCACAAGCAGGATATAAGGAAATATCTGCAACCCAAATATATCACATGATTCCCAGCTGTCACAAAGCAAGTGAGAGCTTTGTACAGCCATTGTTCTGTTTTGTCATGTGATCTCGTTTAATGTTTCTTTTTTCCCCCTGATATTTGGCTTGTTTCTTGAATGTATTCCCCAAGAAGACAGCAGTTCACTCACTGTATCCCCAGCAATGAGAATAGTGCCTGGCACAGAGAAGGTACTCAACAGATGTAAATCTAATAAATGGTGTAGGTGTTATTGTTTCCCTTATTTAATAGGTCAGAAAACTAAGGCACAGGAGGGTTAATTAATTTTCCCACACCTAGTAAGGCTAGAGCCCAGGAGGATTTGAATCTAGATCTGCTGATTTGAGATCTTCCTCTTGTACTCTGAAAAGTCAGCAGTGTGACTCTGGAGCATTTAAGTGGCTGACGTGCTGGATTCTCTATAAGCCCCACAAGTGACATCCTCCTAAGGCAGTGAAGGGAAGGAAATAATTGATGAGCTTAATTATCTGTGGCAATGACATGATGAGGGTGGCACACCATGAGGGTGCGTCATTACTTTGCAGCACAGAATTCCCTGAGACAGGGGCAGGCAAATTGCAACCGGCACTGCCAGGCAGGAGCTGTTCCCTCTGTTCACACCCCCTCCCTGTGAGCTTCGTGTTATGGTGTTTGAAAAATCACTCAGCTGTGTGAAACACAAATTATATTAGATGGAGAGCAGCTAGCTTCCTGGAGATCACAGTGGGCCTTCATTAATGAATTTTGGCCTGATTAACACAAATTCCAGATTGACATCAAAATATGCAAGTGGAAACTTGATAGGGGTGGGAGGAGATGAGTTGGAAATCTCTAACTTTGAAATCAGGGAAAGAAAAGGCTCGCCTGAAGTTTGTAGCTGAGGTCTGAATGTGTAATGAGAATTTCGGGCTTTGAAACCACTGTCTTGGTTCAGGTCTCTGTAGGCTGAGACCCTACTCTGACTACAAGGCCTCTGTGGCCCCATTCCGTGCCCAAGGACCCTTGGCCAGACCAGAAGTCTAAGGCGAATCCTTCCCCCAGAGTCTGCATCACCTGCTTCTTTGTGCCCCATTTCCTTGAATCTAAATATGTGTGTCCTTGTGCTTACCTCCTGGATCTGTATGTCCTCACCTAAGTGCACTTACTTCAGAAACCTACCCCGGGACTTGCAGTGGCTTTTTGGCCCTGAATGCCTCCCTCCTTAGAGCTGGGTTCCTATTCCTGCTACTCCTGTCTGGACTCATTGATCGCTTACCCCAGGTCTGTCTCCATTACCACTGCTTCCCGTACTGGTTAGGCGCTTGGTCCTTCCACTGAGACTGAGAAATTTACCCTACTCTCTTCTTCCTGGGTCCTCATGGCTGTCTTCCTGGTTTCAGATCTCTCTATTTATCCCTGGAAATGACCCACAAACCCACTTTCCAACATCAGATGCCTGCACGGCATCTAGCCTTGTGACTGTGTCAGTGTCATTGGGTCACTGAGGATATAGCTCTGGTCTCAGAAGAATTTACAGTACAAGAGGAGAGGGTCGTCCACATGAATAATGGGATTCAGACATTTCTGGCCACTGGGAGTGTGGTGGAAACCATTGGTGCACAATTTGCCTCTCTGGGCACAGTGCTCACCAGAACCAGCCCCCTGGATACTGAGTTTTACTGGCTCATCTTTCACTGGGTTCTGGGAAAAATGAGATCAGGCCAGTTGGGGAAAAACCATGTAATCAAAAGAAAGTTAAAAATGACAGCCTTTGTCTGTCCCCTGCCAGCTACACACCTCAATTCCATCATCAGAGAATGGACTCTTACAAGGGCATTTTATTACTTAAATGTACTTTTCTCAGAGGTGATGTCAAGCAAAGAAAATCCTCTTTGAGTTATATGGCGTTTTCGTTCAGCGCTACAGGGTGTTTCATCTCTAAGCAGTAAAATCAGGCAGTAATTCAAAGTCTAAGTTACTGTTTCATTTTAAAAATATCACCTTAATCTTGTTGCAGTTGGTCAAAAGTCTGCTTTGGCATTTTTGGTCACTGTTATCTATAGTTTTATTTCTCTTGACTTTTAAGAACACACAGACTTTACAGAAGACATTTGGGGTTTATTTTCTGGAACAAATAAAGAGGGAGAGAAGAAGAAATTAGGCTGACTTTTAAAATGAGGCTGACTGGTTGATGATGGTTATCTTCAGTCAGCCCAAGGTGGATTTTAATGGCTTTCTTTGACCTCACGAAGTGTCAAGTTTGGACAGGAATTTGTGTATGTGCTTAGCTGTTTTCTCAATCTTCAGAGTACTTTGAGGGCAACCTCGCATAGGCTGAAATGGGCCTGTGTCATTTAAGAAATCTGCTGTTACTCTTTCTCCATCTGCATTTCTTCTCTCTATGGCATCTCTGAAGGTAAGTGAAGGGACGGTTTATAATGCAGAGACTTTGAGGTTTCAGTAACCGAGAATTAGGAGCCTGTGCTCTGCAGTGTGGATGACAAGGAAATGCAGCAGAGGACATGGAGCGCAGACCCTAAGCCATGGATCACAGGTGATCCCTAGGTGCCCAGGACAGGAGCAACCCCTCTGGCTGCAAGGTCAGAGCAGAGCAGGCTCTGGTATCCACTGTCTAAGTACCCAGGGATGAAGCTCCTGTGAAGTCTTTTGAGTTCAGAGACAGGAGAAAATTAGCCACAAAGGACTATCACTGGTCTGCCTTGTTGCAGTGATAGATCTGTTGTAGACCATTGTTCATGCTGACTTTCCTTTTTATTACCGATGTGATCAACCCACCCCTGCCCTTTGGTGTTACGAAGTTCCTTTTCTCGTGTAGCCACTTGAAGTGTGTACAGTTTTCTTTCCTCACTTCTCTGAGAAACTCATTCTTTAAATGCTAGTGGCAGGGTACTTCTCCCCCATTCATCTTTCATTCTGCTAATAATTAAAAGACACCTACCGTGAGTGGAGATTTTTCTGGGTGCCTGAGATGTACATGGAAATGAAAAGAACAAGATCCCTACTATCACAAGTCTGTCTTCACTGGGAGCATGACAGGACCTGTGGAGACCTAGAGAGTCACCTCCTTCCTGCTTTTCCAGACGCTGTGAAGAGGTGTAACCCTCAGTGTGTGCTGCCTCCTACATTTCACAGAAAATTCCCCACTGTTTGCCTAACTTGTCTTTGTTTGGAAGGCAGTGGTTCCTGCTGTACTTCCAGTAACATGGGCTGTCAGGGCTTAATGCTAAATTCACATCTGGCTCATCTTTTGTCAGGTTTACTCTTGACCTGAGACCATGAATTTAACCTACAAAGAGCACCAATAGCCATGGTTTGCATTCTGCCTCTGTAGCATAGAACATAGAGCAAGCAGCATTTCTGAGCTTTGGTTCCTTGGTGTATTAGGTGGGTGCTGGTGTTGTAATTTTGTGATTTTTATCATGGAGGCATGGGGGTAAAAATTAAAGGGTAAAGTATAGGTAAAGCCCTTAGCATAGTGCCAAGTGCAATATATAGAAGCAGAGATCAAGATGGAGATCTATTTATGTATCTATAGATAGATAGATAGATAGATAGATAGATAGATAGATAGATAGATGGATAGATCTGAACCCTGAGCTACATCCCCAATCCTTTTTCAGTTTTTAAAATTTTTATTTTTACTTTGAGACAAGGTCTCACTAAACTGCTAAATTGCCCAGGATGGGCTTGAACTTGCCATCCTAGCCTCAGTTTCCCAGAGGGCTGAAACTATAGGCATGCACCACCATGCCTGGTCACTACAAGCCATTTTTATTTGCATTGTGAACATACCATTATATTTAGTGCTCCTGAAGGATACGTTGATGTGTAAAGTCTCTCAGCTAAATTCTAGCTGGGAAGAAAATATTAGCGGGACGGGAAGAAAGGGACAAGTAGGCATGGGGCTGGGCACTGCTGGAAGTAGCACTGCAGCCCAGGGCAGTCTGCAGGAGAGGAGTGGCAGGAAAGCATCTAGAGGAGGGAGGCATGGGGGAGAGGAACATTGCGTGAGGCAGGGACTGGGGAGGAGGCGGTGGCTGTCAAAGGATTGCGCATTCTGAAGACTCAGGGTGGTGCTGGAGAAGTGAACTCGGGACCGGATGGTGACCTGCCTCAAGAAGGAGAATTTAGGTTTTAAGCAGGGCTTGTGAGGAAAATGTTAACATTTTGAGAATCTGTGTCTGACTTCCTAGTAAGCGGAAGAATCATCAGATCAGGTGGTGGGAGGCACAGCCCAAGCTTTGCATTCCATGGACTGAGAGAGCTGGGATGCCCTTCATACAGCAAAGACGCATCCAAGCCCAGAATTGGATGGTGAGAGACGACTTAATTTGGGCAACTTGACTGGAGAGGACAATAGCAGAGCTGTGTGAAGTTGCTCAGCCAGCAGTTAGACAGGCAGGACTAGCGTCTCTCTTTCCATTTTCCTGTGCATCTCTGTACCCATCCAACATTTATCTAGTGCCTGTTCTTTCTATGATCTTTTGCTGGGCACTGAAGCTAAAAAAGTACATAACAGCATGGAATTTGTAGAGCTTATAAGAAAGATAGGCAAGGAAGTAGTCATCAAAATACAGGGCAAGAGAAACTTAGGGGTGGGCGTGCTGCTGGGAGCACCTGAGAAAGCATCCTGTGGGCTCCCTGGGAACCAAATAAAGGAAGACATCTAGGAAGAAGCCTGCAGGGAGAATAGCAGAGAAGACCTGTGTCATACACACGGTGGGGCATGAGCTCAGACAAACAGGGTGTGTATTTTGCATGTAGATAGAGGGTTATGTGGGGTATGGATCACCAGTAAACTTTTCTGCTAGGCTAAAAAGCTTTACTTTTTATCAGAGGGTGACAGGCAAAGAGTGGTTGTAAGCTGGGGCGAGTGTCACAAACAAATTTGCAGTTTAGAGATCACTCAGACGTGAAGCTGTTGGAGGAAGGAAAGAAGGAAGGTGCAGCTAGCGGAGGATAGAGGAAGGAACGGAGAGGTACTATCTACACCCTGCCAGCCCAGGAGTATTGCTAGGCACTGGAGATCCCTGCGTTATCCATTTCTTTCTCCTGACAGTGGTAGGAGGCAGGGATTATCTTTATTTAGTGTTAAGGAGACAGAAAATTGGAAAGGTTATACAGATTGTCCAGATTCTCACCTGGGGGTTGGGGATGTCAGATTCCCAGCTGAGTTTGCAATAAGAGGTGCAGACAGACACTGAGCAGGAAGGCTCTCTGCTTCTGGCATCACAGCCAGAGAGATGAGATGCCTTCGTAGCTTGCCCTCCTGTCCCTGATAAGTCTGCAGAGGACATTGCCCCTCCTGGTGGACACAGCCTGCAGGAAGAGGCATTTTGGTGTGAAGCAGACCTTGCCTGGAAGCCAAGGCAGAGGGACAGCAGGCATCTTGAAGGCATTTATACCAACAGAGACATTTTTATTCTCAGCAGGTTTCTTAGAACACTCTCTTCTCTCCTAGAGCTGCCTGAGCCCACACATCCAGCCTGGGCAAAAGCCTTCTGAACAAGGTCCCAGTTCCCACGCTGCCTCTCACACCTCCTCAAACCCCTTCTGGGTGTTTATGCATCGTGGCTGCTCTTTTCATTATTTCACACTTTTCTTCCTTCCTTTCCTGCCACATCGCCTCTACTATTTGTCTTCTTGTTCTCTCCTTTAATTCATATTTGTATTCCTTCTTTTCTTCTCATGCCCCATCAGTAAAATAGAATTGACATTCCCTGACCTAGAGTTTCTAGGAAGATAATTAATTAATGAATCCCAGCAAACCCTTTCTACACACTTCAAGGCACAGCCTTAGGAACAAATATGGCTTTCTTCAAAGATCAGAATCAAGTTCAGAGACTGCATCCTAGGAACCTCACTCTCTTTGGAGGCCCTGCCTTTACATTCTGGCTTCTGCAAATGCTTTGCTCAAGAGAACACCCATGGGACAGTCTATCTGTTTGCCTGTGAGACCAAGTCCCAGGGCCAGAGGGGAGGAATATGCAGAGAAGGTCCCTCAGTCCTCAGATCTAGATTGTGGGCTCATCAGCTTCACTTCCATAAGTGACCTTTGCTAATGGCAACTATGTAAGTACTTTGATTAATGTCACTGTTATTCAGGCTGATGATAGTGGAGAAAGTAGCCACCAGCTCTAGCTTCTCCCTGCAGCACCTTCACACATCTCTTGCCCAGCCTGGGTATGTAGGCTCAGGCAGCCCTAGGAAAGGAAGAGAGTGTTCTGAGGCACTTGCTGAAGATAAAATGTCTTCATGGTCATAAATGCCCTGCAGTGGCCTGAGTCTTTCGCTATCCTGGTTTCCCCGGAGGGTCCTGGTTCCGCTCCCCTACTGGCTATGTCCCATCCGCTGAGGCAACGTTGCCCACAGACAAGATTGGCCCAAAAAGGACAAGCTGAGGTGGCGTTTGCTTCCTGCCAGGATCTCATCTGTCAGGCTGCAGTGTCAGAGGGCAGAGGCTTTCTGCTCAGTAGTCTTCCGCTCCCTCTGCCTTTCCTCACTCTGAGTCACTTCATTTGCCCAGCCCTCCTGGGGCGCTAGAAAGGCTTTGTCAGCCCTGCCTGTTCTAGAAGTCTGTGAATCATTACATACAGCACTGGACCAAGGAGAAGTTGGGCGACTGGATTAAAAATGAAATCTTCTATATCCTAATCTTTAGGGAATCATTGTCTTCCTTTAGATTTTAGTCTCTTATCTGTAAAAGGAACATTCTGGCACCTGCTCTGAAGTTTGGTTATATAAGATACATCCTGTACTTAAACAAACAAGTACTAAACACCTGCTGTGTGTGAGGCTGTAGGCAGAGTCTTGGTTCCCACAAGAAGCAGATATCTAAATGGGTAGGCTCGGTACGGTGTGTAAAGGACGGTCACTTTGGGTCACCAGGCTGGAGCTCCTTGGATGCCTGAGTTGGGTGGGGAACCGCGGGCAGGCAGACAGTGAGGGAAGGCTGAAGCATGTGTCACTCTCCTTTCTCAGGCTCTGTGCTCTAGAATGACATATTTCTTCATTTCCACTTCAGTTTTACCAGAGCCCCTGTGCTGTAGGTCCAGGAAAAAGCTAGACCTTGGTCATTTTGTGGGTTTGACTCCTTCGTGGGCTCCTGTCCCTGACTCATTAGTCAAAATATTGGTATCACAGTGAAGGTGCAGATCTGCGGCCACTGCCACAGTAGGTCACTCACTGCTTTTTGTTCTCTCAGTCATTCAACGTATTTTTATTGAGTATCTGCTGTGTCTGTCTATGTAATGTCTAGAAACTGATATGGCCAGGGAGTCCTTCCTTGTCTGTGCCATCGCCAAAACTCCAGATGGAGGAATCATTCCACAGAAGCTGAAAATTACAAAATATTATCCACTCACAGTAGGATCTTAGGAGCAGATATCAGGCTTGCGCCCAGCAGCAGCAGCAGCAGCAGAGGCAGGACAAGTAAGTCCCAGGGATGTGATGTGGGGGACCTCACACAGAGGCCATAGATGGGGACCGGCTGGAGGAGAGCCCCAAGAGCTTTTGGGGGCAAACTCTTATTGGAGTAACTCCTCACTCAGGGTCACTGCACAAAGAGGCCTGCTAGTCAGAGGCTGTAGGCATTGCTCAGTTTTGTAATCTGTCACATCATGTCAAGCACTGCCCTTGAGGAGGAGGCAGCTTTTTCACCGGCAGACTTGTGTCTCCCTTTGGTATCTCCTGTGTAAGATTCTGCACTGGTTTTGCTACACAATTTAGAGAAAGTAGCCATTCTTTCTTTCTAAAAGCAAACCTAAGGAAAGTTGTTTGTGAATTGATCTGAAATGTGCCCATTCACTTGCTGAAAAGGGGTTTGCTGAGCCATTGCCATGATGACAAAGTTACTTAAGAGAACATGTCTGTCCTTTCAGCCTGGTTCCCCTCAGGCTGCAGGAAAGGGTACCCTTACAGGATCTGGGGGGCTGCAATTCCTCATACCTGTGTTTAGCCTTCTCATCCAGCCCTGCGTGTGTCCATCAGTCAAGAGAATCTGTGCTTCGGGAAAACCACAGTAACTTGCCCCTTTAGCACTTCATCTTTAAAGGCTTTCTCTTCTGCAAGTGTAGGGCAGCTCCTGGATACAGCAGGAAGCAGGATCCAGTCAGGGTCCTCAGAGATGCTCCTGGAACCTCACAGTGGGGAACCACAGCAGGAAACATGGATTGCAGGGGCTAAAAGTGACCTGGAGACTCCAGGAGTCAGGAGGAAGGTGGGAAGGAGTACTTTCTGGGAGGAATTCCCCTAGCACCCCTGGGCCACATGAGTTAAAATTTTCCCCAGAATCTCAATTTAATCATGGTAACTATGCACAGGCCTTAAAGAATAATGCAGGGAACACTGTATGCTCATCTTTCAAGTTAGACAGTTGTTAACATTTTGGCCCATTTGTCCCCCTCTTTCTTTCCATACACACACACACAGACTCTTCTTTGAACTGTTTGGAAGGGATTTGCAGACATTGTGATTCATAACCCCCCAAAAATCTAAAGGAGCATGTGTATAAATAATCCTAGTAGGTATTATTATACCTACGAGGACAATAATTTTGTAATATCACCTAGAATACCATTCACATTAAAATCACATTAAAATCAATGAAAGTGATTTGCCCAGAATGTCTTTTATAGCTTGTGTAATTATTATTTCAGGTACTAAACAAGTTTCAGCCACTGTTTCTACGCTCCTCCTTTTAATCTAGAAAAAGCAATCTATATACCCCAAGCATTTTGTTTTCTTTTTCATTTTTGTTTTCTTTTCAGAGCTCAGGCAGTTATCTTATAAAACATTCTCAATGTGGGCTTTGTCTGTCTCCCAGTGGGTAGATTCCAGTTCAGGACAGCAGTGATGGGTAGGTGCCACCATGCCTTCCTTTAGTCATGAGGCACATGCCAGGTGACCCCCTGCCACTAGTATGAAATTGGTCTCTTGCTTCCTTTGTTAAGGGGTGACTAGAAGATGCATTTTTCACTCTGTAAGAAGCATTTTGTGGAGTAACATGTGAACTGTGTGGTTGCCTTGTTTCCTACTCTTTTTTTTCTTGTACAGTGGATGAAATGCTGGGGCTCTGTCTACCAGTGAGCAACATCCTCCACCTTTAATTCTTTTTTTTGAGATATGGTCATGCTAAGTTGACCAGGCTGGCCTCTAAGTCCTAATCCTCCTCTCTTGGCCTACCAAATTCTCCCAATCACCTTTATCCCAAATTTTAGCAAATATCAAAAGATATCTTCCTGACTCAGTTATTACACACGACATTGCACAAATACTGCTTTTCTAATTGTAGCTTTCCTTCTAAATTTATTTAGCTGGCATTCTTTTATAAAGAAGACCTCTTTTAGATTTTTAGCAGTTTTGTTTATAAGTTTAGGGCTCAGCATTCTAGAATTCTGAATTTGGGAGGGGGAGAGAAACAAATAGAAATAAAAATGAGCAAATAAGAGAACACACAAGAAAGAGCAAAGACTGGGCCCTGCGTTATACATAGGCCAACGCGTGTTGGTCCATCAGGTCCTTGGCTGACACAAAAATAGATCAATGACTGTCTGTGCTCACACAACACATGGGAGGACCCACACTGGGAAATGAGGGAGGGGCCTCTGTTCACTCAGAGCCTTACCAGATATGCACACTTGCATGTTTTCCTCCTTTCATTCAACACACAGAGCACCTGTTATTGTCCCAGACTTGCTACAATCTCTGGTTCAATAGGACAGTGGGTATTTCCATAAATTTGAAATGCCAAATGCTAACAAAGGCCTCCAAAGCAAGGAAGAAAAGATAGAAACAAAGGACAGTGGGGAGGTATTGCTATATTATACATAGTAATTAGGAAATCTTTTGGCAAGACAATGGCTGAACAGAGAACAAAATGAAGTGAGCTAAGCAGCTGTTGGGAAAGGAGAGTCCATGTAAAGGCCCTGAGGTGAAAGGTTCTGACTATGGTTGAGAAACAGCAGAGGAACCCAGTATGTCTGGAGAGGAGAGGAGAGGAGAGGAGAGGAGAGGAGAGGAGAGAAGGGACCTGCAGTGAGCAATCACTCACTTCACGCCCAATTATTAAAGCCAGCAAAGCCTCAGGATTATTTTTTCCTCTACTGTAACATGATTTTGGGCGAATAAAAACAAATCAGAATTTATCAACTGTGAACAAAATTGTCAACTGTGAACTGTCAACAGTCTGGTTTAAAAATAGATGATAGGTTGATGAAATACAGTGGAGAAACCAATTTAAATAAAATGTTAAAAATAATACCCAAAGCATCCAAGGCATGGCGAAGAGTGTGGTGTGAGGGAGAAATGTACTCAGTTGAGACCTGCGTGAGAAATGAAGCAGACAGAAGTTATTAGTTTTGCTTTACAAATCATAGACGAGGAAGATTTACTGGCCCTTTGCAGGAAAACATTCACTCATTCAAACGTATTTGTGTGTTATGCAAACCAGCAGCAAAGACTGGTGGGGAAATCTGCTAGCACATTTATTTTTAAGTAGGTCAACATTTTGAATATCTGTGCCCTCTTGTTCAGTCTTTGGCTCTCTCTTCCTTTCTGTTTCTGTGATGATTGGGGAATGCATCCAAGCTCTGGCAGGTCAAAGGTCTGGAAGTTTCAGGACTATATTTATATTTGCTTTCAAATTTGTATTTGTATGAATATGGGTGCTTAAGAATCCTTATTTTCCATATATTTCTACTATCCTCCTTTAAAGAGTTCTAATTATTTATTTAGCTGCTTTTTCATAAGATCAATCTAAAGGCTTGGATTATTTTGAATTTCTTCGGTTGTAAGCCTGACTCACCGCTGATACAATTTGGCTCATTTCTTTATGACCAACTATTGCACGTTCAGAGGCTGCTGTCCTACAGTTTTTTAAATTTTTATTCTTTTCTTTCCAGTATACCAAGCTTGACACAAAAATCAGTGCTTTTTTTTCCCCAGTAACAGGGCCTTAATATTGAGCTGTATTCCTAGCCCTTTTGTATTTTTGAGACAGGGACTCATTAAATTGCCCAGAATGGGCTCAAAATTGTGATCTCCTGCCTCAGCCTCCTGAAGTGTTAGAATTGCAGACATATACCACCACACCTGGCTGCCATCTATGCTTTTTAATCCTGAGACACAGCATTTCTCTTCCTTGGAGTCCATTTTTAAAACTTGGGATGGAAAGTCCATTGGTTTGCTAAGGCTGCCACAACAAAGGGCCATGAATTGGATAGTATAAAAAATAGAAATTTATTTTCTCACATTCCTAGAAGCTAGAAGGCTGAAATCAAGGAACTAGTCATGGTTGTTTCCTTCTGAAGGCAGTAAGGGTACCTCTGTTTGATACCTTTTTCCTGATTTCTGGTGGCCTCAAGGGTTCCTTGGTTTATCGATGGCTAGTTCCCTGTCTCCTTACCTCTTTCATCTCTGGGTATTGATCTCTGTATCCAAATTTCCCCTTCTTATAAGAGAAGAAGTATTGTTGGATTAGGGCCTCATGAGCTCACTTTAACCCTTTTGTCAAATGAGATTCTACTACTAGACAGGTATTTGTGGGAGACAACTTGAGTGACTCCCCTTGAATGCAGAACAATTGCTGCAATTTTCATTATATGAAGACTTATTTCCTTATACTGATATGTACAGAGCTGACTATAGTGTTTCCTTCTCTCTTCAATTGGCTCTAAGCATTGCAAATAAGGCTAGCAGAGGTACTGGTATATAATCTCTAAAGCCATCAGACAGTCTCCTGTTTCAGATAGTGCTCTCTCTAAAATAGATAAGCACAGTAGGATGGTAGAGCCAGTCAGCTCCAGGAATGTCAACTGGGTATGAACCTCAAGGTAAAGAGGCTATGACTCTCCAGGGCACGACAGTTTACATACCAGAAACTGAAGCAACAGCCTCCTAAAACAATTCAGTTGCTACCTTAATTGAATTATGCAAATTGATCCTTCTGCATATCCTTATCTCTGCATTTTGCAGAGATGCTTTTCTCCCTACCTGGCTAGCCAGCTCAAGTTACTCACGTAATTCCTGCCATCCTCACTGTCACTCATCTTGGAGCCACCCCCTTTTTCACAATAAATTCATTCTGGGAGAGGCCTTGGATTAGGGTCTTTGTCCCTACATCGTCAGGGGGATTGGATTTAGAACCCCTTGGCTGCCCTTAATTTGGAATATGTCTTGGTGTCTTTACTCACATCTTGGGTTGCATTGGAGGTGGTAGATTGGAATTAACTTGCTGGGATTCCAATAATATCTCAATGGGATTTGTAAATATAACTTTTTGGATTGTGAGGAAGAGTAGAAAAGGGATTATGATACTTGAATAACTGTACTCAATATCTGGGATTACAATAGGTGTTTAGGACTGGAATGTCTGTTTTATGAGGCATAAATAAAGCTGTATTTTCAAAAGGGTGAGTGGGGACTGTGCTCAGAGAGCAATCATGAGTCCTCGCCCTTAGGCTTACCTATAAAATTGGCGGGGGCTAGAGGAAGTGTCCTCCTCAACAGGCCACAGTGGTCAATGATGACAACTTTCCTTTTTTGCTTAGGTGTCTTTTTCAGGCCTTTTCATGGAGGAGCTCTGGAAGGATCTTTAGCTTTAGTATCTTGTGAGCTTTAAGCTAGGAATGACTGTCTAGTGCAAACTTAACAGTGTGTTTATATCTATTGCTTCTATTTTTGGTCCTCCAAAAACAGTTGTTTCTCTAGTGACAAGTTATGGGCATTCCCTTATTATCCCTGAGGCAGGTCCTTTCTTTAGTTTCTTTAGTTTGCTTTTTGATTTGGAGCCTCCAGGCTATGCATTGTGAGAGGTGTATTCACTATGCAGTTTCTTCCACCTCAAGGAGCTCAGGCAATGCCTGTCTGCTTGGATCCCTCCTACCTCCAGGGCTTGTGTGGGGGGAAGCAAAGAAAAGCTATCTAAGCCAAGTCCTTGTTGCAAAGCAATCACAGTCTAATTTGGCCAGTTTTCATCTTCTACTTGGAGCACACTGCAAGAGAGAAGATTCTGAATCTCTGTTATTTGGTCTGAAAGTGAGTTGGGAGCAAGTGATGTGCCAATGTATTGGAAAGGGTGGTATTTACTTCTTCTCCCTCCTAACATCGCTCTTAAGAGTCTCTTGCTCTGTGCTCCCTGTTGCTTCTTCCCTAGGAAAGTTCACAGAAGCTTCTATTTGCAAACAATTCAGTTCTCAAGCAAAAGCATTCAACAAAAATTCTGATCACAAAACTTCACATAAGGTAGTAAACACAATTGTGGCTATCTTCTCCCAAGTCATAAAACAAATTAAATTCATGAGCCAAGGTACCACTGAATGTACCTGTCTTGTTTGTTTGTTTGATATGGGGTCTTGCTAAGTCATTGAGTTGCACAGGCTGGGTTTGAACTTTAGATTCTCTACCTCAGCCTTCAGTGTGCTGGGGTTATAAGCATGTACTAGCATGCCTGGTTTGTGCATGTCTTTTTGTTGTGGTTGTTGTTCCAGCCATACTGAGAGCTGAACAACTCACATATGAAACTCATGGATTTATCTGTCCCAATGGCAAGAGCCCTGAGTTTCTTGCATCAGGATCCTGTTTCTAGCAAAGAGCAAGATCACTGCAGTGGAAAGTTACCTTGGTTCCTTTTGTCTTAACAGGCCTGTACTCAGGCCTGCCTTGTGTTTCTACAATCTCTGTGTATGCAGATCAGGGCACATGTTTACACCAGCAGCCAGAGGTATGCATCATCTCCACTGAGGACCCATGATCTGCAGCTTGGGAGAGGGAGTTCAGTGGCTCTACTTGATGTTAAGGCCTCTCTCACATACAGCCTGCTGTGTAGGAAACCTTGTCTTTTGAGAGTGATCTGGTGCATCTTTTGTCAATGTCTTCATTGCTAGGACAAAATAACTGACATCTACAACTTAAAGTAGAAAAGGTCTATTCTGGCTCACATTTTAGAAGTTTCAGTCTTTCCATGTTTAGCGGCATGATGCAAGGGTCTCAGCAGAGGAAGGCTGCTCACTTTATGGTAGACAAGAATCAGAGTGGGGGGAGGATTTAGAGACAGAGATATATCCTTCCAGGCCATGCCCACAGAGACCCACCAGCCCTCACTCCTAACAGCATATTTAGCAATAAACTCATCGGTGGACTAACTCACCAATGAACTAGTGCTTCCATGGTTCAGTTACCTCCCAAAGCTCCACTATGATGCTTTAGGGGGACATCTAGGTGTGAATGATAACATTCTGCCCCCAGCCCCTGAAAGACTCAGGCATCTCTCATTATATAAGATGTATAGTCTAAGAATAAGTCTTAACAGTTTTAAAACTGCTGAAAAGTCAAAATCCAAAGTGCTTTCTGAGGCTCAAGGCAAACTGTATGTTATGGTTGACACACTGTGTCAACTTGAGAAGTTTAGAAATTTAAGAGACTCGCAGGGAGCCAGGATCCTTACTTTGCAAATATCCTGAGCCTGTGCAAAAGGAGAGCACAGAAGTGACTTGAGTGCTACACCCACCCTCGGGGGCAGGTGGTGGCCTGCTTATAAGAGAAAAGAAAAGACGTCCCCTTACCAACCTTTTACTCTTATTGCTTTACTGTCTTCTGTCATGTGGAACTATTGCCCCTGTGCCATGCCATTCTTCCTTGGAATCAGCTGATTATGGACTGAAACCTCCACAAACTTTCAGCTAAATAAACCTTTCCTTTCTTAATTTGGGGTGTTAGGTATTTTGTCCCAGCAATGAGACAAAAGTAGCCAAGACACTCTTACTTGTAAGCCCTTGTAAAAATCAAAAGAAAGTTAAACAGTGCTGACATATAAGGAACAGAATAAACATTCCTATTCCAAAAGGGAGAAGTAGGGGGACAGAAACCAGTAGAACCAATACAAGATCAAAATTCAGCAGAACAAATATTAAATCTCTGTAGTTTCATGTCTAGGGTAAGTTATGGCAATGACATATGACCTACTCCAAAGGATTTGGGTGGCCCTGCTCATATGCATTGCCTATCAGTGCTCTTAATGCTTGTCTCTTGGGCTAGCTTTGTTCACTCTTTATGGCTTTTTTAGATGTTCCATGTTCCTGGCATCCCATTCTTGCTCCTGATTTTCAGTATAAACCCGAGTAAAAGCAGCAACCAGTATCCATCCTTGGGGTCTCTACTGCACTTTCAGCTTCACTCTCACAGTTTCTTAGGAGCACACAAGTTGGCTTCTCAGGCCTTCTGAAATCTGAGTGGCAGATTCCCTGGCCTCATTACTCTCATATGCTGCATGTCTGCAAGTTCAGCACCATATGGATGAAGCCAGTTTCTATCACCAAATAGAGCAGTAGTTGGGCTCTCTTGGCTATAGAGGCCTCAGAGTGCCTGAATATCTGAACAATGTGACCTGAATCATAGTGAACAAATCCCCTAAGCAGTCATTTTGGAGCACAGTGTTTTAGTGCTCCAAACCTGACTAAAAGCAGCAATAAGTATTCATGCTATTGCCTAAATGTTAGACTTCTTTGAAATGTCTACCATCAGATTAGTTAATTTTCCATCCTTAATCTCAGTCTCCTACAGTCTCAGGACATGACCAAAATGTAGACAAATGTTCCACCTGAGCATGACATCTATATCCTGGAGTCTGACTGACAATGGAATCCTTATTCATCCAAAACTTCATGAGCCTTGTCTTTATCATGTGTGTTTCTAACAGCATTTTGGTCTTTCAAGTCCTGACAAGAATCTCCCATTGATTTCAGTTTACACCATTCTAAAGCTGCTTCTCCAGCCAATGTCTCCAAACCTTTCTAAACTCTTCCTGTAAGCTAGTTCCAAAGGCTTTTGAACCTCATGGCCAGAGTCACAGCAATGATGCCATTTCTCTGGTACCAAAATTTTTCTTAATCACTTTCTCATTGCTGAGACACAACACTGAACACCCACAATTTAAAGGAGGAAAGGTTTATTTAGCTTTCAGTTTGTTGAAGTTTTGGTATGTAGCCAGCTGGCTTCCAGGCAAAACAGCATGGTGGGAAGGCCTGAGCATAAGAAAGCTTCTTACCTTGTAGCATCTGCAAAGTAGACAGGAACAAAGGAGCAGGAAAGGGAGAGATATCCTTTTAGGTCACTGCTATAGTGACCCGCCACCTCCAACCAGACCCCACCTCTCAACATCAAACCAGCCATGTTGTCCCCATAATCCAATCACCTTCTGTGAGCCCCACCTTTGGGGATATGGGGCTTTGGGGGAACATCTAGCTATAAACCATAATCAATAATGATCACCTTCTGGCTTCTGTATCTGTCTCCCCTGCAAGAACCTGGGAAAAATAAAAGATGTTAGGCAAATAAGATGACAAATGTAAGGATAAGAATTAAAGAAAATCCATAAGAAGGTGTCACAGTGACATACCCAAAGTGCAAGACCTGGAGACACCTCTGCCCAGGGATGATTCAGCGCTTGAATTCAGAGGCTTATACTCTTAACTGTTCCTGGGAATCTGCCACACATGCATTGTCACTCACTTGTCCTGATGAGGTTTCCAGAAGCATGTGGTCCTAGCTGAGTTGCCATGTTCATCTATTTTATCATAAAGTAAATACATGAAAATATGTGAATTATTTATAGGGTTTGTCAAACCTGTTAACAAAGAAAAAAACCTCAGCATCCCACACATACTTTGTAAAAATAAACATTCCTACTTTGACAACGCTTCCTGTGGGCCCCTATCTGCCCCTTTCTACTGCCTCCCCTGGGAAGGTGACCCCTATCTTGATAGTACTTGTCATCCCCTTTTAAAGTAAATTTTTACCACCTATGTATGTATCTCTAAGTAGCCTGTTTTGAGCTTCATAAAAATATGGAATTACAGCTTTTTTGAGCTTATTTAAATGCCAGTATTGTCCTGGAAGATGAAACGTACATCTATACCCTTGACACTTGGATTTTGCTGGCATAGGTAAGTGCTGTTTTCTCTGGTGGCACCTATCTGGAGTCAGGGCTGGGCTGTCTGTCTGCACAGATTACTGCCAGTGGCTCTGCAGGGGAAAGGATGCTGCCGCCCAGTCAAGGAATCTGTGGTACAGGACTTCTTGCCTTGGGTTTCTGGTTAACACAGGGACACCCAGAGAATAATTGTCTGGGCTTCTGGGAGGCAGGTAGACTCGTTTCTGACTCCAGAAGCATGTGGCACAGACAGGGAGGGAGAGAGGCAGAGCACTGAATGTGCAGCTGTCAGGAACTCGGAGTGGATACGAGTGACGGATGGGGCAGGGTAGACAGCTCAAAGGCAGAACTCCATCGCCTGCATTCTTGGACCGGGTTGGGAAGCTCCCGGTGTGTAGAACTGAGGTGTAGAGCAGCAGAATGATCAGTACCACCATTCCTCAGCCTTTCTCATTTAACAGCATTGTATTGAACACTTACACGTTTCTAGGGCTATCTGTGTTATATCATGTCAAGGATAAGATTGTGACTAAGACTTTTTCCGCTGTAAACTACTTCATGTCTAGTAGGAATGTGGCGATTCAGTTCATCAGCTTTCGCTCAGTCATGCTGTAGTACTACATGATCACCAAACAGCAGCAGCTTACAACAGTGAGTTCCTTCCTTGTTTGTGCGGGGTACTAGCTGTGGGATGGCTTCAGCTTTCCATATCCTCAGCCTCCTAGCTCCCAGGCACCAGAGCAGCTCACTTCAGGCCCATGTTATTTTCATGGGAGGGGAAAGGAGTAAGTGAGGTGATACAGCCAGGCATTTGTTTTCAAATCCGGCTTCATCATCCCTACTGATAAACGCACCCATTGAAGCAAGTCCTGTGGATGGGTTGGTACCACCAGGGAGGAGAACTGAGCTTCTACAGGCAGGTACTGCACTACAGGATGCAGAGTGGGGAGCTGCAGGAAGCTCCAGGGAGGGCAGAGATTACTGTGGAAAAATATTACAGTCTGTCACAGATATAAGCAGGCAATTTCAGGAACAGTAAGATAAAGCAGTATTATACATAAGTATAGTATTTTTTAACTTTATAAGATAAGTTTACACATAAGTATATATTTTTCCCTCTCTAAATTAACTTCAGAGGTTGTTTTGAGAAAACAGGTTAAAAACTACTGGTCTGAAACTGAGGCTTGTTTCGGAAAACTAAATCGGAGGAGGAGGAGAAGCGGTAGCAGAAGATGGCCGTAGTGGTCGGTTGACTGCTCCAGATATTATCTACAGATAATAGATTCTGTGTTATTTAAAAACAAATGTCTTATCCTACTCCCCTGCTGCCATAACGTCCCTCTCAGCTTGCTGTCAGCCCATGGGACTTGTCCACAGGCACATTGCACACTTGCGTCTCTTTTGTGCTCTGTGCCTACCCACCCATACACCCCACCTCATCATCGTTTCCCTGTTCCCTTCCTTCTTAATCACTGTGTCAGTTGATGTTTGAAACCTGGCCGAGGCTTCTTCTCATATGCCCCTGTGGTGGATTAATTAATGGTCAGCTTGTAAGACCCAGCTGAACTGAAGCAGTGTGGTGCTGGGTGTGAAAGGTCCACATGAGGATTGCTGCCAGCAGCATAAAAGCAGAACTGGAGGGGAAAATGGTGCTGTTGATTCTCCTGGAGAAGCTTGACACGCTGGCTTTCCTGATATGAACTGGGCTGTTCTCATTGTTGGAGGAGCTCGGGTCCTTGCTGTCACTGAGGATGGCTATGATTCTTTTCAGGAGAGCCCTGGTCCTTCCCTTGAGCATCACTTCCTGACTCCAGTGCAGATCTCTCAGTCTACTGCACAGATCCTTCGTCCTGCTGGCACAGACTTTGTAGCTTCTACCATTGACCTTTGGGCCTTCCCAGTGCAGATCCTTGATACAGACTTGCATGAGGCATGACTTGTGCTAGGTCTCCAGCTGGACTCATGGAGGACATTGCTGTGAGATCCAGGCCCTCAGCTGGATTCTTTGGGTCTATAGTGCATAGACAGATCTGTTGCACTCTTCTGAATTTGATTTCCTGGGTGAATATTATAAAATAATCCTATAGATTATGTGTTCTGTACTAAATCTATTCCCTTGCAAACCCTGACTACAACAATCCCTCCTCCTGTCTCCCTGGGTGCATACTAGATATTTCACACAGTTCTACAAAAAGGACTTTTTCATCAAAAGTAAGTCAGGAATCCACAGGCTTTCTCTGTCACTCTGCCTTCAAAGGTACCCAGCAACTGGATGGGTGACAATTGGAGATATGCAGTGTGACTCCAGTACACTGAAAACTGGGTTTAAAGAATTATTTGCCTTGCTTTGTAATCAGTTTGGGGACTGAATAGCTTGTCCTCACACAATGAGCCAGTATCCATGTGCACTCATGTGTGTTACTTTGCAAATGCTAGTGACCTTTTTTCAAAGGTATGCATTTGTGTTTTCCAAGGGCAAGGACTGTATCTCCTCTCTTCTTTATTTTAAAAGATTCCCCATGGCACCTGATAAGAGCTGCATGTAGAGTGGGTGCTCAGTAACTTTTGCCTATCTCTTCTTGCTTTGAACATCCATCAGGTATCCACATGGTCCTGGCCTGGGGGCCTTTGCAGAGGATTGATTACACACAAGCTTTGATCCTAAGAATTTTACAGGCACAAAGAGTAAACTTTCAGAGAACTTATATTTAGACCAACAGCAAAGGTGCATAATTAGACACACACAATGTAGTATAGTATGTCTGTGCTGATACCCTTCCATATGACAAAAAGTGAGCCAGGACTCTTATGAGGAGTCAGACATGGGTTTGAATGAGTGTTAAAATCTTTCACAAGTAATTTAACCTCCATATCTCAATTCCATCTTCCATAATATAATAATAAACCAGTTAGTAACTTGTGTGGTCTATTGCACTTGTAAATACCATCCTTCTCTTCTGTTTGTTTTGAGTCTATTTAGACTTCAAAGAGATAGAAGAAAGAATCCTGAAGTGTCACCATTGTTGCTGTTGAAGAGTGACAGGAGGTTACAGCAGATGGGCTTCCAAGGCTAGTCACATAGCCACAAGCACCCTCCAGCTGAAAAGGACTCGTGCAAACATAGTTTTGGGTGCAAAATATTCACCCAACATTTATAGAAGAGAAGCAATTGTCATCCTCTTCCTCAGGAAGAGCGTATGTCCAGGCTAGTTAGGATTCCTTTACACACTGAGCTGACTTTACATGGGAAGACATGTGAAGAAGCCTTTGGTGGTCCAATGGGTATGGTCATTGACCATGTAGGACTCCACAGTTATTACATTTCATATTAATAATCTTGTTTTACAAATAGTAACAGTTGAGTTTACCATTCATTACAATAAGCCTTCTGCTGCTTCTGCAGTGTTTTGGAAATCATCCTGCACATTGATAAAAACAGGAAAGTCCATTTTTTACTTAGTTTCTGTAATTGTGACCTTTGCTTACAGTGGATTTTTCCCTTTTCTATGTGTGTGCCTATGGAGCAAAGGCACTGGCTCTTTCCTAGGAAGCTAAGCAGGGGCCTTTGGTAACTGTGTTCTTACCAGCTGTTATCTTTCTTGCAGTGCAAGTTGGAGTTCCATGCTTGCTCTACTGGCAAAAGCCTCACCACTCTCTGTGATGGGCCCTGTCCTTGTATCCCGGAACCTGAGCCGCCAAAACACAAGGCAGAAAAGAACGGTGAGTGATTTTGGGGACACTCCTGAAAGGGGTACAGAGCAGGCTGATGGGTCAAGCTTTCTTCCAGATGCCGGGAACCTGGCATTTAATGGAGGTATTCAGGCACATGCTGGGGAAATGGACTGACTCGATTGTTTAAGGGTCCTAATCTGAGTTGCTTCTGGCTACTATTGAAGAAAGAAGAAGAGCTGAGAGTCTTTGAAAATAATTCTGTTAGACCAAGTTATGCTCTATGATCTCATGGAGGTCAAATTGGCTATGGTATGGGAGGGGCAGGATTTTCAGCATCTAAGACCAGGCCCTTCCTTAGGGTATATATTGGTCTTTCTTGAACTCTGATCTCTCAGATCTTTTGAACTTCTCAAGGCCAAATATTAGAATCCAGAGATGCCACAACAGTGGAGAGTATTCTTCCCTAAAGCATTACTTTATTAATATATTCTGCTTGGAGCACAGCACAAAGCCAGGAGACAGATGAAAGAGAATACCTCCCTAGGGGCTGCTCCTTCTCCTCCAAGGCTGAGAGGGGCAGGAAAACTTGGGCCTTTTTGGATGTTTTCATGATAGAGGTAGGAATGTTGTCCCACTGGTCTCAATCCTAAACCTTTTGTAATGAAGCCCAAGGTGAATGTTTGAATTTGCCTTCTGCGGAACTGGCCTTTCTCAGTCATGATTAAGCTGTTCCACTGAAAATACTGTGTGTTTATTTGTATGAGTGTGTGCATGTGTGTGAGTGTGTATACTCATGTCTTGGGAAGCTAGCAGCCATTGGTGCTGTAGGAGGGAAAAGGGGGTGAGGGAATACTCATTTGCATCATCATAGGCAATGTGGTCTTTTTCAGGCCAAAAGATGCAGACTTCAAAATCTAAGTTCGTTGATGGTAATTTAGGGAGGATTGTGTCTGTAGACTTAATATGTGGAAAGACAACTTAAATCATAAAGCACTCTGGTCACACATACTCTCCAAAGGTTGTTTCTGACTTTCAAAGAAGCTGGTCACATTACATTTGAATCTGACTCATTTATATGGTTGCAGTAAGAACAGTTAGATAATGCATATAATATTTTACTGTATTCTGGTTAAAAAAAAAAAAAAAACTAAAGCCATATAGTGTCAAGTAACACCATAGTCCAGCAAATTAACTTCTGTTTGGAAATTTTTTAGTCTTTTTAGGAAGTTTTAGTAGCCTTTATTATTATAGTTTCTTGCTTTATTTAACATACTCAGAGGCTAGAGAACCAAATCAAGAAAACTGTCTCTGCTATTTTGCCTTTATTATCTACAGATGAGGGTGAAAAGTTCCCCTCATGGCATCCACACATGTTAAATGTTCTCTGCTTGCTGTAGATATCTGGGGAGATTTTTTTTTTCCAGATAAACAATCCTTGTTTTGAAATGGTAGTCTCTATATATAACTAAATGAGGCTACCTCTCAAATACGACACTCCAGGAATGGTCCTGACTTTATTTTTTATTTGTGCAATTATTCACTGGTAAAAATTCAAACACATTCTTACCAAACCTATGTAAGTAAGTAAACACATTGCTGTTAAACATAGATTCAAAAAAGTTTTGCTGCTAAATTCTGAAACTTCATTGAGAACAAGATTGTCATTTAAAATATTTCAAGATATTTGCAATAATGTAGACTACTAAGTTAACTGTGATATCAGAAGAATGAAAAAGTATCTTTCTACCACATAAAAGAACATGAAAAAATGATGATACCAGCAACATTCCAAAACAGCCAAAACTGTATTTCCTCATCAATTCCTTCAGCATTACAGACTCATTTTTCTATTCCATTAAATCTTGGACTAACAGTTTTGTTTCAGAAGGTCGTCTACCTCTGATGAAAAACAATCTCAGAAATCCTTGCTTAGACTAAGACAGTTTGGAAATTGCCTAAGAGACATCGTCTTGGAAACCTTACCAATGAGTCTGTTACCTGAATGAGTCAGTAGCTCACACTTGGTGAAAGTTTTTTCTGTGAGGTTCTGAGAATGACTTTCTTTGAAATTTAATTTCCAGGCTGTGACTTAGGGCAGTGTTTTCGTGTAAGCTTGAAGGGAAGCAGAAAGTACCTAGTGAGAGTAAGAGTGGGCAACTGTAGCTAATTCATTACAACATCCCACAGAATCCTAATGGAAGAGAGCAGAATCCCCTATTAGGGTATAGTGTTCAACTATTTAACATGGATCTGATCAACATTTCTCTGGAGGGTAAGAAAATGTTATGGGCAGTGAGGGTTTTGATGATGCCCTGGAGTGATCATGTGAAATGAAACATTTAAATTAATAATGTTTTATTTCAGTAAATTTGATCAAGGGAAGGCTAACCTTTTGCTGTGATTTGACACTTCTTTCCATGTAGCTGTTGAGGGCTGGACTGAGCCTACAACAGCTGGAATGAAGAGGAGGGAACGAAGCCAAAGGAGAGCTCAGAAATGAAATGAAAGGCACTCTTCAGTTGACAGCTTAGCTGTAGGTAAAGGGAGAGAAGAGGAACAGTTAAGCATGATGCTATCCCTCTTAGCTGTCAGCAGTCTTTTCTGATAGCTTCTGAAGGCCCCTCTTTTGGCAACTTCATGAGACCCTGTCTGAAAATAAAAGGGACAGTGGGTGTATCCCAGTGCTCTCTGGGTTTAGTCTCCAGCACTAGAAAAAAAAATATTGGCAATATTAGTATTGGTGCTGTTGCTGGTATTTTATTTTCAGCATTATTTTGGTTTTGGACCCCAGTTTCATCTGGTGATGAAATGTTCATGGAGTCACTTCCAGATAAGTGCCATAAAGTCAGAACTGCATTTCAACCTTAGGAAGTAGGGGTGATGTGTGGGCTTCTGAGCTGCAAGGCCAATAGGGGGCAGTTCCTGGTGGTGGCTGTCATTCTTTGGCATCCAGCCACTTCTATGGAATTCTTGCTATCTTCAGTTAGTTGATATCTTACTCTCTCATTGCTGAGATGAGATAACCAAACCCCACAAGTTAAAAGAGGAAAAGCTTATAGTATTTCAGCTCACAGTTTCTAAAGGTTTTAGTTCATAATGATATAGGGGAATGAATTTTCCAACCTACTATATGTCTGGAATGAGTTTTTGTTCTCTAAAATCGAAGAATGGGTTTTAGGAACAATAGAGTTTAGGAGCAGAAATATTTATTGAGTGAAATAAAGCTTCCATCTGAGAGAGAGACACAGAAGGGGTCCCAAGTGGGTTGCCAAAGATTCTGTATTTTCTTGGGATTTTTATAGAGTAAAACCATGAGGTAAGGTGGGTCTAAAGTGGGGGAAACTGGGAGCTCTCGAGGTAGATGGGCATGAAGTATGAGACAGAGCTATGGTCAACTCATAAGTTTAATTGTTCAGGTAAAACTGATCAAATCAGGGACAAATGGGGAAGTGAGTCACTTAGCAAGTGGCATTCTTTAGGGGTCAGTGACTCTTCCTATACCAGTTGGGATGGTAACTCCTGGCTTCTCAAAGTGATCCAGAATTAATCCCTAAGGATTATACTTAAGGTGTGGTTGCATTTGTTTTGTCTTCTGTCCCAAAATCTGACTCACAGCAAGAGGTGTGTGTCTCCCCCAAGGTCACCAGACATCTGGCCCTCTGTGCCAGCTTCTTTGAGGGCCTTCCCCTGTCTGACTGCCTATAATATTTCTAACTAGCTCAGGTGCCGTAACAATAATAGAGTAGTTCCAAACCAGATAGATGTTTATCCCCATCATGTCTAGTGAGAATATTTCCCGCTGAAAGGGGGCGCCCTGTTGGGGTTTAGGAAGGTTGATGGGATGAAGGTTAATGACACCAGGTGTTTCAGCCAGGACAAGAAATTAATCATTGGTGAATGCTCGCATCCTAGATTAGAGAAATAAAAACACAAGGTGGTATGAGGAGGCGGGCCACTATTGTATTAAAGGACCCAGGAGAGGTAGAAGGAAAGGTGTCTTTGATCTAAATATGCCATTCCATCAGGGCCACAGTGAGGTAGAATCTGAAAAATAAGTGTGGGGTTAGGAGGAGTGAAGTTATGAGAGGTGATTATTTTCCCATCTGAAAGGGTAAGAGTTAAAAGTGTAGGTAGGGAGGGCTTGTCTTTGGTCTAGGAGTTGAGCTGGAAAGAATAAGCAGCATGAGAAATATAAGGCCTGATGATTGAATCATATTTTGGAAATTACAGAGTAGGGGTGGGGAGGGCTGTGCTGTGTCACTGTAAGGGAGATGAGAGCCCAGACCCTCGGGGATCTCACCTTTAACTAAACAGCTGAGGGCAGAGAGAACTAAGACAGTTATAGTGAAAATTTTAACTAATGGGATGTAAGGGATCAGGAACCAAATAGGATAAAAAAAACATGACTTATCCTGAGAGTTGCAGCTGTGAGACCTTGGTGAGATGGAGACGGGTGGGAGATAGAAGATGAGATGACCACTCAGGATGTTTAGGTTTAGGGTTGGGAGGGCACTGCTTAGCTTGAGTGATGTGGAACCAGGATGGCAGTCCAGCAACTTTGACAGCTGTTGAAGTTTTGAGGAAGACTGGGTAGGGGCCACTCTATTTTAATTGTAGTCCTGTTGTTAGAGAAAGATCTAAGAAATAAAGGCTGGACCATTGTGTGACTGAATACTCTGAGGTAAAGCACACCTTGGGATGATTTCCTGTAACAGAATTTTAGTAACTTTATCAGCAGTCTCCCTGGTTGTGGGAAAGGCTTTTATCTATCCTGAAAAAGTACAAACAAAGGTGAGAAGATATTTGAGAGTTTTGTGGCAGTGCATGTGTGTAAAATCTACCTGCCAGTCCTGACCAGGGGTGTGTCTGTGAAACTGATGAATAGGAAAGGAAGGAGGTGTCCTTGAGGAGAGATTTTACTATAGAGATGACAGGTGTAAGTTGTTGAGACCTCAGAGTATCTGGGTCAGTCTACATAAACACAAAGGAATCCTGACAATTAGGGTGTAGGGGGGATGGTAAAAAAGGCATTTTTAAGATCTATGACTATAAAGTGAGTGGTGGAGGGAGGAATATGAGAGAGGGATATAAGAGAGCAGGGTTTGGCACCACTGGGTGGATTGGGGTAACAGCATTATTGATTACCCTAAGGTCCTGCACTAGACAATAGTACCCATCAGGCTTGAGTACCAGGAGAACAGTAGTATTATAGGGTGAATGGGTAGGTTTAAGAAAACCATTATCTAAAAGGTGCTTGATTATAGGTTTAAGTCCCTGTAAATGTTTGGGAGCTATGGGATATTGGGGAATGCAAGGAAAAATTGAAGGATCCCTAAGATGAATTAAAATAAGCATGGCATGGGTAGTGCGGGTGGGATTTGAGGTATCCCAAATTATGGGATCAACCAGAGAAGAAGGAAGAGGAGGGGATGACTTTGCAACACATTGTGACGATTTGGAGGACAGAGAGCTGTGGGGAGGGAGAAGGTAAAGGAGAAGTTAAGCTTTTAAAGAAGATCTCTAAAAGGGGTGTGGGGCATGTTGGAATTACTGGGGAAGCTATGCGTAAAGAAGAGAGTTTGGAACCTGTGTGGAATAGGCCCTGTCTGCAATGGCTATGTAGGTTGGCCATCAACACCCACTACAGAGACTGAGGACTACAAGGGCCTGAAAACTGAGGAAGAACACTATGCATAGCCTCTATGTCCACAAGTACAGAGAATGTCTTACCTGAGACCTCCAGTGGAACTTGGGGCTCTGAGAAGGATACCTTCATGGGGGGCTGTGGACTCCGAGCCCCATCAGTCTTCAGCAGCTGGTCCAAGTAGATCAGTCAGCAGTGAATCCAGTGGTGATGAGATCTATGAGGGCAAGGAGTTAGAGAATGGCTGACCCGCTCTCTGGTGGCTAGGGCAGTCACTCGTCCAATGGCCCTTGAGATTGCAATGGGGGCAAGGCCCCAGAGGAACGCCAGGGTTGGGGCGCTCTCTTGCCCAGTGTCTTCCTTTGTTGCACTTGAAGCAAGGTCCAGGAGGGGCTCAGGCAGCTCTGCCTTCTTTCGGTTCATCTGTTTCAGAGCTCTAAGTGTCACTGCTAAAAGATCAGATTGTTATTTTTCCTTTTGATTTTTATCTCTGTTGTTGAAAACATAAAAAGCCACATTAAGAATGTCTCCCTGAGGAGTTTGAGGGCCAAGTTTAGCCTTTTGTCTTGGGATCTGGCCCACAGAGGAAGGTATCTGTCTCCTCCACAGTCACAAGACATCTGGTTTTTATTTCAGGTAGGTGTACAGCTTTAAGTCTAAAGGAGACAAAGGCAAACAATCAATTAAGCATGCAGGAGTCAAATAATAGCATCAACAGGGCATTTGTGAATATAATTTTAGTAATGGCTTCCCATAAGGAGGAAAAGGATAAGGTCCAGGGAATTTTAGAAATTGACATGTCATTCATTTGTCATACACACACTTAGGTTTTACAATTGTCTAAGTACCTCCTGTGCTGTTAGAATGTCTAATGCCATCTGAGTTTTGGAGGATGGTCTGTTTTATTAATTTTACCTTTTTATTTGGGAGAGAAAGATCAGCTGTGGTGTCATTTAAGGCTAGTTGAGTATAGTTAGTTATGGTCCCAATATGCAACATATAAACTTTTTCTGGAAAAGATCTGGTGGATCTCAGCAAAAGGAATCCAAAAGGAATTTATAATTATCTCCTAATTTTAGTTGTTGAACATCTAGAAGATTGATAATAGTACAGTGCAGTAGAGGCAGTAAGCTTAACATAGAACATTAAATGGAACTATTATTTTGTATTAACCATGGGTGTTTTAACATTTGAGCACTGAAAAAATTTGTGACATTGTTTGGACTACTCAGTATTTAAGCATCTCTAAGTATAACATATACATTACATAAATTTTTGTTTAAAAATTATTATTTGACTGGTGACCTCATGTTGGTCTGACCTGAATCTCCTGGCTGGAGCACAAGAAAAAGGCAGATGTCTGGATCTGAAAGAAAACACTTGTCATCAAAAACAATCCCTATTCTAAATTTGAAGGCATGAATGTACCATCAGATCAGCAACAATGAATTGTCTCAGCCATATGAACTTTAGTTGGGGTGTCTCCCATAAGGCTATGGAGACTATTGGAGCCTCTGATTAATGAATAAGAACTGGTCAAAGATACCAGGTGGCTACTTTCTTATTCATCAATTGAAGTCCTGTCCAATGTCTCCTCACCCCAAGGAATTTTGTTTAACCAGTTTTAGCATCATTTTAACCAGCTGGCAGCCTGGGTGGAAGCATGCTTTTTAAATGTATAACCGAAATAAACCTTGATTAAATGACCTGAAAATGTAAAAGAGGAGGAAAAAATTGTTAAGCTCAAATAAAAAGGAATAGCTGTTTACAGAGCAGGCAAATGGACAAACATGGACAGATGATCTGTACAGTATGAAAAGACTGGACAAATATATAGACTGACAGTCATCTTACAAATTTAGAGTGCACTCAAATATATTTGGCCAGTCCGAGCTATAATAAACAGACTAATATGAACTTTTTGTAGATTAATTAATAGAGATCTATTGAAATAAAAATAGCAGAAAAGAAACCTAGTTTATGGTTACTCTGAGATAGGACAGAGAGGAAAAAAAGGAACATGACTATGAACTAATCCCTTGGGACCAGCCTGTAGATGGCTGCTGCTGGTCCCATGATGAGGGACCGCAAGATGACGACCATTGATCCTGTGACCTGTCACAAGATGGTGGTGCACTGTTGTATGGTAGAGGGGCGCAAGATGGTGGCTGTCCTCCATGTGAGCTGCAGCAAGATGGCTCTTGAGAACCACTTGGCTTGCTGGAATGCTGGAACGCACAAGACCGAGTATGGTGGGCTGGCGGGGAAAATGGTGACACAGGGGTAGGAGAAAAAGAACCGTCTGATGGAATAGATGGCTCAGGTGGAGGGGTTTGAGAAATTGGAGACTGTGCAGAGAAACCAAGGGAAGGATTAGAAGCCACCAGGGGTGAGGAAGGGGGAGAGGATGGCGCAGGAGGCACAGGAGCCTCTGGCTAAGAAAGCTGTGGGATTTGGTCTGGGAGATACAGGGGAGGAGCCATAAAGACAGGACAGGCATCATCTAGGAGGTCTGGTGGGGAGGGAGGGAGAGTTTCTGGTGGAGCAGAGTGAGTCAAAAGTATCTGGGCCATTATGCAAGACAGAATGAGAGAAAGACACATCCTCAAGGTGAAAAAAGCCTAAAAATGAAGGCTTTCTGCCAACTTGCCACCATTGTGACAAAAGCATAAATAAAATATCAGCTTTTTGGTTTTTATAGCCTTCTTGAGGCCAAGAGCACTAAGGTTGTGAACCAGGCACCCCAGAGGTGTGTTTTTTGGGGGACAGGAAATAGTATACCTATGACTGAACTATAAATGAGCTGAGAGAACAACTTCGCCTAGGGATGTAAGAGCTTTAGCTTTCCCCCAAGGAATGTGGAAGCTGTCCTGGGTCACACCTATCAAAAAGTCATCACTGTTTTGAAAGTGTGACACAGAAAGTCCCAACACCCGTTCTCTTTGGTTGTCACGAAACAGGGCGGGGTGGGGTCCCATGGAACAAAAATAACAGTTTTCCCTCAGGCTGTGCTACCCAAGGAATGTGAAAACTGGTATCTCTGTTCAGGGATGGTAAGGATAGGTTTTCTGACCTCAAGCTTGCATATTTTAGGAATGGGAAACAGAAAACCCCAAACGGCAGCTCACCTGTGATGATGAGTGAGGAAGGTCGCTGTTGCAGGCAGATTAACGGCAGCAAGTAAACAGTCCTGGAGGAAAAAACAGTGGTTCATAGACAGGGTAGCTCCAACTGGAGCTAACATACTCTGCCATCCAAGTCACAAGGCACCATTATGTTAGAGTTTTCTGGTGCAATAGAGAAGCAAAAGTACAAAAAGAACAGGTTTATTGAGGAAAGGACATGGAAAGGAGCACCCAAGCCATGGCAGCTGGGCCATCTCCTTCCACCAGAATATGGGGTATGGTACATATGTAACCTTTGACCGGGGGTAGAGCTTAGGGTGGGCATTGATAATGTGTGAGGAACTGATTGGAATTCTCTGTGCATGCAAACAGGAAGGGGAATTGCATTTAGGGCTGAGGAAGAAGCAGGAAGTGGTAGGCGTTCCCGCTTTGGTCTTCTGCCATGTTAGACACCGCCATAACTGTACAGTAATTTATTCTAGGGCAAGAACCTTTCAGCTGGCATGTCGAATCTTTTCTCTACTGATCTGCTTGCAGGCATTTCTATTCTACACAGAGATCATTTTGAGTCTCACCTCAAACTAGATTTAATATTGGTAGCAAAACACAGGTCTTCTTTACTGCAGAGACTCACCTCTTGTCTTGGACTTTGGTTGTGTCCTTGCAGGCTAGGACTAAATATGGATCAGAGGAGGGCAGGATGTTTCTTGGGTACTCACCTGTCTCTGCACATTTCTCTCCCTCCAGAGTCACACTTCATGCAGTCCCAGTGTGGGTCAGCAATGAATAAGACTCTGCTTGGTGTGTGACCACAGGGCCTAACTCTTTATTTCAGAGTGCTCTTCTTTCTTCTGGTTTTTGGTCATCAAGTTAAAACATGCTAAAACATGCTTAGCTCTTGCAAATCAGAAGTATTTTGTGTCTGCTTTAAGTTTCAAAAGCATTTTTTGAAAGTGAAAACTAAGTGGCTGATTGTTTTGTTCTGTTTCCTTTATCTGGTATCTTTCCTTTGATGTGACCCCTGAAGACTTGGTAGAGGGTGGGTTCACATTTTAATACTTCTACATGTTTCCTTTTATACCTCTCAAGAACCTCGTGACCTAGGGCAAGTTACTTAAATTGTCTTATTGCTATAATATAAAACCAATGAAGCTCCCAAAACATAAGATAATGATTATCCAAGACACAAAGCAAAACAAAATTTAAAGGAAGGAGTTGAGGGATTGGAGGTGTAGCTCAGAGCTACAACATGTGTGGGAGGACCTGGTTTGATCCACTGCATCAGAAAGAAAGTAGATAAAATGCAAATGTATGTATGGGTTAAGCCTGAATGTTATACGTTTTTCTGGGATTTTCAGGAAAGATCTCTACCTGTCTCACTTGGTATTTTCTCAGCCAGACAGCCAGGGCATTCCCTTTTTTAGGAGAAAAACTTACCTCTTAGCCTGAGCTTGGCAGCCTCCTCACTGACGTCATTAATATGAAGAGAGTTTTTGAGCTTCCTCAGACTCACGAGAGAGCTTCATAGAGTGAAAGGATTCTGCTAAGGGAGAGTCTCTCTTCTCCTTTATGACACCATGCCAAGGGGACCCCTCTGTTCCACAAGGACACTTTTAAGTTTTGCAGTAGGGCTCAATGAAAGGTCATGTGTGGGGCTTCAGCCCTTCTCTATTTTCTCCCCCATTTTTATACTTCATCATGGGAGATTGTATTTGTAGGAAGAGTCTGACCACCATGACATACCAGCAGAGAACACTAGAAGCACCCTAAAAGAGAAAACCTTGCCTAGGTTAATGACCTCTCAGCAACCTGTGAAACCCATCTGACTGCTGGTCTAGTGTGTTTGTTAGTACTCTGTGTACAACCTCTGTAGATCCATCAGTGTGAAGGTGGTAAAAGATTTGTATAATAGGAGTTAAATATAATATCCTGGGTCTGAGGTCATTTGCCAAAATCTTACAGTATCAGCTGTGAGACATGACAGACCCTTGTGTTCCTAGGACCAGTGAGGTTCTCAGTGACTCTCTACATAGCCGGTACCACCCCCAGTTCCACTGTTTTTGGAGGAGAAAACTGAGAGAACAGGGCTGGCTCTGTCAAAGAACAGTTCATTCGTTTCTTCTGTTGGCACAGATTAGCTTTTGGAGAAAGGACTTTGGTCCAGCCAAACACCCTAAGGAATCCCGGGAAGGAGAACAGGTGCCCTCTACTGGCCCGACAACATGTGTGGAGAGGCACAGGCAGGATGGGCCCATTTGGTTGAGGAAGAAGAAAAATTGCAGCACAGTGTGCTGAAGAGGAAGTAATAACCTCCCTCCAGCTGAGCGCTTTGGAACAGTAGAAATAGTGATTTTCTTTTCTCAAATGGTGTTTTCAACCAGAGGGCTAAATTCTGGGTGGAAAAGTCTTAAGTTGACAGACGGTTGTCTAATTCCATTACTTATAACAAGAAGAGGTGGGAAAATGTGTTTAAATGGGAACAGGAGGAAGTGCACAAGACACAGGGTAAAAAGTTCCACCTAGCTGTAATGTCGGAATGAAAAAGTACTGAAATAATCTTGCTGCAGAGCCGCCTAGAAAAATGGTGATTTATCTTGGCATCCAGGAAAGAACATTCCCTTTAATGCCCATTGTGTAAGGCTCGCAAACCTGCAGTGTAAAAGAAGTTTATATTAACCTTTCCATACCCATTTAGCTTCCAGTCCCCTATTATTCAGCACTGCATTACAGTCAGGAATTAAATACATAAAGGAACACTTCATTTTTAGGGATTTGTTATTCTAAATGTCATGACCTTAAAAAAAATTGAGAATTAAATTGGCAACTGCATTGAAGAAGAAAAACTCATTTGTCAGGACTGTGAGGTAAGTGTTCACTATGGTTTTGATCTCTCATTTTCCTAGTTCTGTGAGATTAACTCAGAAGGTAAACTGTAGGTTCTCCGGGTCCCTCAGAAGTCTATTTGGTGGTACATGATAAGAGAGAGCTACAGGTTAAAAGAGAAGAAAGAAAAAAACACTGAGGAACACAGTAGCTAAGGTCATAGCTAGAGTTTAGAATGGATCGAGGTCTGTGCTAAAAATTAATGCTTTTGATAGTTTGCCCAAACACATACTTCCCCTGGCCCTACTTTTAGAAAATTTACAAATTATGAAAAGTTTACAACTTAATCACGTGAAAATCAAATCTTGGCAACAGTGTTCATAAATTTCCATGTTTTTCTGTAGTATTCCTCTAAGTATTTTTATAGATACATACTGATTTTTTTTAAACTTCACTCACTCAAAATTAGAATCATATTCTGAATAATTCATATGTCCTGACTTTTTTTTAAATTGGTACCAGGGATCGAATTCACAATTGCGCGCTTGCAAGGCAGGCACTTATGCAGCTGAGTTAAATCCCCAGCTCTATCCTGACTTTTTATATATCATAATTGTTTTCACATACATATATGACATAGAACCTTCAAATGATATAAGGGAAATATTATAACTCCCAACCTGCTAGATGTCTGATACATGTATCACACAAGTACATGTTCCCCAAAACTGAAGAATGAATTCTAAGGAACAAAGGTTAAGAGTAATAAATATGTATTGAGGGGGAGAGATACAGCTCCTGAGAGGCAGGAGGTGTCCCAAGTGGGTTGCTGAGGACTCCACTTCTCTGAAATTTTTATAGAGCACAATGGTGTGAGGACAAGGTAGCTTAAATCTATGATCAATCAATAAAATTACAAGTATAGCCACTTAGGTAATACTAATCCAATGGGGAAACAAGTCACATATCAAGTGCACATGGAAAGAACAAAGAATTTTTCAGAAAGGAATGAATCTGAGGGTCTTGACCACCCACTGAGGTGACTGATGTTTATCTAGACTTTCTTAGACCAGCTGTTATCTTAGGCCTGGTCATTCTGTTTTTATCCTAGGCCCTGGCTTTTAACAGGTGTGCCTCTGGCCACAGTTGTAATGATTTTTCCTTTGCACTCATTGTCTTGAGGGCTCAGCCCTACGTGACTTCCTATAACATTTCTGCCTAACTTAGCTGTCTATAATACTTACACACAGATTGATTCTCCCTTCACCCGCCAGTTTGTCACCAGTCATTCTGCCTCTACTGCTCCCTTCGTTGAACTCCAGCCTTAAATACGTAATGCCAACTGCATTTCCATGTGGATGCTTATAGGCATAGCAAGCTTAACATGTACAAAAGCAAATTTCCAGTCTTCCTCTCAAATCTACTGTTTGTTCCTGTAGTGGATTTGTAATCTTAATTCACAGCAACTCCACTTTCTACTTGGTGAAGTCAAAAAGCCCTCTTTTCTCTCACATACCTCATAAAAACTCCACCAGCTCTACTGATGATGCTACTTTCAAATATATCCACTTCTACCATCTCTCCTAGACATTCAAGGCATACTGTCCTTCTATTTTACTAGCAGCCTACTTTCTCTCTTTGCCCCTATATTCTCTTTGGAACATAGCAGTCCAACTGATTCTGCAAAGCCTAAGTCAGATTATGCCACTACCTGTTGAAGACATTTGCAGACACTTCCCATCTTATCCACATTGAAGAGAAAAACTTAATGACTTTTCACTGACCTGCGGAATTCTGATTTGCTTCTGCACTGTTCTCTACTCTTTCTCCTGCTCCTGACCCCCTCATTCACTCATCTGCTTACCATACCTCCATGGAGCCCACACTTGTGTCCTTCTTGCTACTGTCCCCTCCACCTGGACTGTCTTTGCTAGATACTCTCACTCCCTCTCCCAGCCACCTTTTTAAATCTTTGGACAGATGTCACCACCTCAGGGACCCACCCCCCACATTTTTTATCCACCCTTCCTCCTTTATTTTTCTCCATACCATTTACCACCTCGTGATGTATTAGTTTGCTTCCCTGTGCTGTTTATTATTGTCTGTCTTACCCAACAAGCATAGAAATTACATGGTGATTATTTTGTCTGCAAGCTGAATAGTTCTCAAATGTTCAATGAATCTATTCTTTTTAAAAGGTTGCCCATCATAGGTACCATCATTTACAGTGTTTAAAATAGTAAGACAGTATTTATTGTGATACAAACTAATACATATAAGGTGCTTATCGTATGCACTATGCTAAGCACTTTGTATGTATGCTTAACTCTAATAATCCAATGATGTCATCTCTACTGCTCGTGACAAAGTTTGAGATTGTATCAATTCAGTACCACATATAACACATGACATGATGAGTCTGAAGGTTTTTCTGCAGTTTATGGTCTTACCCTCACACTATACTATGTTCTTAACCTAAATCAAATGCCCAGTGAATGAGAAAAAAGGTGCAACAGATCACACAAGACCCATGTACATCAATACATCTTAAACTTTACTGAGATTTTGGTACTCAGAGAATGTAGCCATTTCCTGGTATCACAACCCATGCTGATGCAATTTTTCTGAGGTGAGAGAATTAATATCCTCACTCATCCTCTCTTCTTTCTTTCTGCAAGCACACTCAGCTCTGTGAAGGTATTAAAACACTGGCAGAGTCTCATTGTTTGCTATATACTATGCTTTTCTAATAGCCACAAGTTTCTAACCTAGCTCCTTACAGATAAAAAAATTCATTTATAGTCTGTCCTAAAGGCAAATGTTCTTCCACTGACCTGCTATCTATTGCTATGAAAAGAAAAAAAACAGCATTGCAGTATAAAATAAATTGAAATTATAGCTGGAAGAAAACAAGTTCTGCCACCAGGCAGACTGCTTACTAAAATGTTGGTAGGTCTATTTCACAGATACAAGAGTTGAAGTAGAAGCTGGGCCATTAATGGGGTGGCAAGCAAAGGACAGTGTGGCCCCACTCCTGACAGATGAGAACTGAATGAGCTTTATTGGTTAAAGTTCACAAAATATAGTTGATTTATCATCATCATCATTGTCACCATCAGTATAACATTAGTGTCCCTTGCCTATATATCACCGTCATTGTGCTGAAGGATACATCATGATGATGATGATGATGATGATGATGATGATATGACAACTTTGTTTCAAGACCCAAACTAACAATTACACGTGAAAGAGGCAGAAATGTCACTTTGGCTTGAGGGATTAGATAAATTCCAGGATAAAGAGTTGGCTGATAGTGATAGATACTCAGATCGTTTGGGACTGCAGCCAAAACAAAAACAAAACAAGTACCAAAATTCATCCAGTCTGAAAAACCCAAGAAAGAGGGATCGGATCCATCTGTCTAAACTGTGATGGTGCAGTTAGGGTAAAACCTAATTCTTCTTCTTGTTCCAGAATGGTAGCTTTCAAGGCTTCTCCTGCTTGAAAAAAAAAAAAAAAGGAACTTTGACTGCAAGAGCAGGTAGACTGCTCACACAATCAGGGATCTACTATGTTTCTCATTAGTTTAAGACTAGAATGAAATAAAAGGAGAAATAGTTTCAGAACAATTTAAGGGAAGCTCTGGGAAGGTGAAGCATGGTGGTACTGAGACGGGACACCATGAGGTCAAAGAATTGCGCTTTGCCAGAGATGCAATCAGGTTCTTACTAAGGAAAGTCTTTCTTTCTTTCTTTCTTTCTTTCTTTCTTTCTTTCTTTCTTTCTTTCTTTCTTTCTTTCCTTCCTTCCTTCCTTCCTTCCTTCCTTCCTTCCTTCCTTCCTTCTTCTCTCTCTCTCTCTCTCTCTCTTTCTCTTTCTCTCTCTCTCTGTACCAGGGATTGAACTCATAACCTCATACTTTCCAGGCAGGCACTAATGCTGCTGAGCTAAATCCCCAGCCCCAGGACAGTCTTTCATTTCTGACTACCTTCTACCATGTGGAAGTATCTTGTAAGGAACAAATTGAACCCTCATGTTGCACATCATCTTGGGGATACACTAAAGATAGTTCTATGTGTCTGTCTCTTGCAACTCCCAATGCAAGAATGGTGGCCTCCTTGGTGTGACTATGCTTGGTCCATGATCAAGTCTTGGTGCTGGGTTTTGTCACCAGGTTATATGTGGCTGACAACTAAAATAAGTCCTCTGAGCCCCCTGCTAGAAAGGGGCTTGAATGTAGGTCAGCTTTTGAAGTTGCACAGGCAAGGGATATTGATGTTGTTGTGAAAATAGGTTTAGAAGTTAAATGTCAAAGACCAGAAAATTAGTGCTGACATGGGGTTTGATCAAAATTCTTAACAGGTACTGGTACATAGGGTCCAAGAAATACTCCTAGCAGTGACTTTTAAAAATTGCTTTAAACTCATTTCAAAAAGAAAGGCAAGGAAACAAAAAATATCCTTTTTTTTTTTTTTTTTTTTTTTAAAAAGAGCAGCTACTCAACCCTATGTAACAACTGCCCTGAAGGCATTACTGAGGCTGCAGAAACCTGAATCTCCAAACCTGAATCTCTCTAAAACTTGGAATTATGATTTCTGTTTTAAGTCAAGCTGCTTACCAGGGAGTTTGCAGAACTTCAGCATGGAAGCTTAGAGGAATGGCAATATATTTCCTGATGTGCATGGCCTGGTCTACATCCAGATTGCAATCCTTGGTCTCATTCTTTCAGGAAAGGAATTGTCCTTCCTCCAGAACCTGGCATCTGCGCTTCACACAGGCTCCCCACCACCAACACCCCATATTGATGAGTGGCTGCTGTGGGCTTCCTCTACCTGCTTGGTTCCTGTCTGTCATTCATATCTGCTAATCTGCTAATCTGTCCTCTCTACCTGAGCCTTCAGTTCTGGATTTCCTTGTCCACTGTCTACTGCTGTGAGCATTATGCCCAGTGTAGTCTATTCATGAAAAATATAGTGAACTAAAATAATACTTATCTGTTATTTCATGTACCTTGCTTCTGAGGATCCCTGAGATCTATTTAATATGTAAACTTTAGGACATACCTCAAGATCATTTATTTGTCTAAAATTGAGGCCAGTGATTGAGTCAGTTGGTACCTGTAATGCATTTCCATTCACCCATCCATCCACCCATCTGTCCATCCATCCATTTATTAAGTACACATTCTGTGCCCAGCTCCTGTACTGTTCTTCCATTAATGGGGTAACAAGAGCTCTCAACTCTCAGTGCCTGTGTGGTTCAGCAATCTGCACATGGGACTTACTTATGTCTGGAGGTCACATTTATTTAGAGCTGAGATGATTCCAAGTCTTTGTGGAGCTGGGTTTATAAGCCTAGAACCCCAAGGGCTTTTTGTTTTTGTTTTATTGCTTTTTGACTACTTTGCCATAATTTTGACCTACTTTCATTGTAGTCTCTGTGATCAGACTTCATTTCATGCAGTTGAAGAAGGAAAAATATAGGCAATACTGTTACCTTTTTAACCCTTTGATACAGTGGCATCTTTTGGATTGTGACCTCCCTGGGATTTTTGTCTCATTTATCTTTATATCTCTAGCATAGGGTCTGTTGAGCACATGGAGAAAACTAAATATAAACTTTTAAAAATTTTTATTGGTACATGTTGTCAGTACACAATGATTACATCCATCACCGGGAGACTCTACATGTCTTGAACATGTCTTAAGACTTTTTACCTCTACTTCTCTTTTCCTTCCTCCTTGTCATTCCACATCTTGGTTCTCTTCTATTTTAATTTATAACATCTACTTTGCATTTAATTAGAGTAATAAATAAATAAATAAATGTCTCTATACTTCCCATCATTAGTTACTGTTTGTTTATTCTACATATAGTGCAGAACAACTTGTTGGTTTACTCTGAGACTACTGATCGTGCCAGCCTCTGACATTTCTATCTGTAAGTGAGTAATTTGTCCTCTTGGTTCTGTCACACACTGGATTCTGTATTCCACAGGAAGACTGCACTCCACCCAACCTCCTGTGAGCCCTTAACTGTGCACTTCCCAGCTTTAGGCCTCCATTATTCTCCCTTCAGTTAGACATGATTGTCTAGAGGCAGCATCATGTGCTAACAAACGTGCACTGAAGGGCTGGGTGGTTGATGAATCAGTCTTGCCCCAAACTGGACTGCTCTTTATAGTGTGAGTCCCAGAGCTCCCACGGAGCCAGAAATGGTGGCAATACACTTCCATCCAGAGGACTTTGGAACTCCAAAGTTAATTTGGCTAACCTACAGCAGATGGTATCAGCTGTTTACCCCATGCCTATTCAGAACTGGTTTTTTTGGAGAAAGAATATGCTTATTTTCCGATTCTTACCCAGTCAAGTTTGCAGACTTGTGGTTAATTCTAGCCCATGAAGTGCAAGTTAAGCCCTATGTATATTTCTGACTCGGCTTTTGCTTTCATGACAAATAGGAAGTGCTGTCCTTCCTCCTTGCAGAGATCTGAGTGGAGCTGCTCTAGCCCTGTTGTAAATATGAAGAGCCATGACTAAGAATTGCAGCCCACCATGAACCATGGCTGAGCAGAAGAACCTGGGTCCCTGGTGCCCCTGTAGAGTACATTAACCAGCATTGTGATGCCTTGCTTCAAACTTAGGTCACAAAGTAAAGCCTGATGAATTTATACCACTATTAATTGAGCTTTCTATTATTTACAAATAAACACATTTTCTAATTGACAGAGAGTACAATACCTTTAATTTGCTTAGGGATAGACAATATTGGTGTGAGTCTCAGAGCTCCCACAGAGTCAAAAATGGTGCCATCTTGGTTTTTAGGGAAGGAGGAGACCAGCAATGTCTCAGTGACATCATTCAGATTATCATGAGAAATCTGAGTATTCTGGGAACATCTAGTTTTTCAAACTAAATTGTGACCATTAATCCTAATATATCAACTTTATTGGATTAAGAAATACCTAGCACTGTTGTAATCCCAAATATAAAGTACAGTCATCCAAGTATTGTAATCCCTTTGCCAGTCTTCCTCACAATCCAAAAAGTTATATTTACAATCCCATTGAGACGTTATTGGAATCCCAGCAAGTTAATTCCAATGTACCACCTCCAATGCAACCCAAGGTGAGAGTAAAGACACCAAGACATATTCCAAGTTAAGGGCAGCCAAGGGGTCCTAAATCCAATCCCTCTGAAATTTGTGGACAAAGGCCTTGATCCTAAGCCTCTTCCAGAATTTATTATCTTGTGAAGAAGGGAGTGGCTCGAGGATGAGTGACAGTGAGGATGGTGGGAACTATGTGGTAAGTAACTTGAGCTGACTAGTTAGGTAGTGAGAAAAGCATCTCTGCAAAATGCAGAGATAAAGATATGCAAAGATATGCAATTTGCATAATTCAATTAAGGAAGCAACTGAATTGTTTTTGGAGGCTGTTGCTTCAGTTTCTGATATGTAAATTTTTGGGCCCTGGGGAGTCATAACCCGTTTATCTCTAAGCTCATACCCAGTTGACCTTCCTAGAGCTGACTGGCTCTACCATGCTGCCATGCTTATCTATTTTAGAGATAGTGCTATGGAGGAAACTGGGAGACTGTCTGATGGCTTTAAAGATTACATACCATTACCTGGCTAGCCCTATTTGTAATGTGTAGAGCCAATTAAAAAGAGAAGGAAATACCATAGTCAGCTCTGTATATATTAGTATAAGGAAATAAGTCTCCATATAATCAAAGTTGCAGCAATTGTTCTGCATTCAAGGGGAGTCACTCAAATTGCCTCCCACATAGCACATTGGTAGAGCATGTTCCTGAGTGTTTGGACAGGTCTAGAGGCATGGTTTTAGATATTCTACCTGGTCTGTAACTTGTTTGTCTCTGGTACTGTTCCCCTCCTTTGCTGCCTAACCATCTTGTAAGGAGCTTTGCTATGACATACCCTTCTGTAATGCTGTTCCTGCTTTAGAGCCAGCTGATTATGGACTGAATCCCCCAAAACCCTGAACTAAATTGAGCCTTTCTTTAAGTTCTGAGCATCAGGTATTGTGTCCAGCAACAGAAAACTAACACATGAGTGGATGGGTTTACAATGACTTGAAGTGGAGTATCTGTTAGGTAAATATGCCTGTGTGTCTAGTATTCCTCACCCCAGACAATGATCCTTGACAAGGGAGCAAAAAAGAATGTTTTAGCATGCAAAGCAGCAAGACATGTTGGACTAGATCACCCTGTGCAGGAAGTTGAGCAGTGGAAACTGCCCAGCTAGAGCAAACATGAAAGTAATACAAGATAGCAAGGCAAGAAAAATTTGCACTAGCATTTTAAAAAGTTACACTTTAGACATTATAACATTTTAAAGAATACTACATAATATAAACACTTTTAAAAATTACTCAGTCTCCTGGAATGAATATAATCACATGCTATTTTATAATTAGCTTAATAATACTTAATAATATTATCATATCATTACTGAAAATTTTTATTTTTAATGATTTCAAGCTACTTGACTGCATAAAGGTACTATAATTTTTATAACTAGTTTATTTTGAACATTTAGCTTCTCTTAATTTTTCATTATTATAAGCATTGCTTTTGTGAACATTGTTGTGTATTAATTTTGCAGACATCTTAATTATTTTCATAGAATCCATTCCTACAAGAGATTTTTCTGGATGAAAAGGTACACACATTGTAAGTTTTTGTTACAAATTGGTAGAATTTCTTGCTGAAAAGATGAACTATAAACAATGTATTAAAAATGTGTATTCAGAGAGCCCTTATCAACTTTGGACTCGATAATTTTAAAGTTTCCTACTTTGTGGCAAAAGAGAAAAGATAGCTTTAGTAGGCCAGGCTTAGTTCAACAGGGTGTAATTGACCACCCAGTGCCCAAATCACAGTATTTTAAACAAAAGAGAGTTTATCTCATTTTCACATAAATTAAGTCAAATGGTCAGGAGTCCAGGGTTGATGCAAATCATCCTTAATCATTAGGGGCCCAGGTGCCTTTTACACTGCTGCTCTGATGAGTCCAGCACATGGTCCAAGGTGTCTGCTAGAGCTCCACCCATTTTTCTGCAATACAATAAACAGGAGACCCTGAAAAGCAAAGAGGAACGCACTCCTTTCCTTCATGCATGCTTCTATAAATTCAGGTACACTACTGCCTACATCTTAATGATCAATTGAGTCCGAATTCAGTCTGTTCACGGGGTTCTATTTTGGTCCTGAAAAGTGTAGACTTTTAAGCTGGAAAGCACCAAACCAGCTGAAAGTCCAGGTTCTTATTATGAAAGAAAAGTAGTAGAATGGATTTTGAGAGGCAATTATCTGACTCCATCAAATTTTGATTTTTCATGTTCTTGACTGCAGTGCAGGTTTAATGTGTGCATGCATGCATGCTGTTTGTAATTCTTTTTTTAATTGCCTCATACCCCTATACTTTCTCCTTTAGGACACTAATCTTTTCCTCAATAGTATATATGGTAATTTTTTTGCATATTAAGGATATAAATCCTTCATATATATTCTGCCTTTTTGCCAGTGTACATTTGCCTTTAATGTGTTTTTTCATAGACTAAGATTTTGAAATTGTTATCCACTGAAGGCTACCATTCTTTTCTTTTAGAGTTTCTGGCTTTGATGTGTGTATAGAAAACCACTCCCTGACTCTGAGACCAGATAAAAATTTCCCCTCTTTTGATTTTGTTATCTCTTGGCTTGAATTTTTCATGTTTGATGCATTAGGCCAGTGGCATGAAAACAAGAAGAAATAGTTACAGTGTGAGCCATTATTTAAAGCTTACATTAAGTAATACCCTTCATGCTTTAGAAAGTTTTGTTCAAAAGCCACTCATAGATGGCAACCTATGGTTGGAAAAATGCTGTTTTGACCAAAAATGCTGTTTTGAGCAATCTAATAGTTTTTGGAATATAATATGAGAAATCGATCTCTAGTTTTTTGTTTCAGATAATCAATTTTTAAATGACATTTACTCAATAAGCTTTTTATCTAACTAGTTATCTTCTTTTTCACATTTTGCATGGCTGTTCTTACCTATTTGTTCTCCCAGACGATGTTCAAAATCATTTTTGAAAACTTGGAAAAAATATGAGATTTAGATTGCATTTACCAAGTAATTTGAAAGGAACTAATAACTTTACAGTTAAGTTGCTCCATCTGGAAACCTGACACATATCTTTATCCAAATTTCCTCAGGAAACGTCTGCAGTTTTCTTTCACATTGGCTTCATTTTTCTGCTTACATCTATGACTAGAGAGTTGATGTTTGTGATGCTTTTATGAATGAAATCTCTTCCATTTTTGTTAAAATGGTTATTTCTTTCAAATAGGATATCTTGATTCTGGTAGCTTTTTTAAAACTTGTCATTTTAGATTTCATGTAGAAAACTGTATCATCTTCAGGGCAATGGGCATTTTCATGTTCCTTTTCAATGTAATTGTGAAGAAATGCTGTTTATTCATGTCTTACTCCTGCTAGATACTTTTTGCCTTGTGTATCCATTTTATCTTCCTGAATGCCCAGTGATGGAGATACAGCTATCTCCGTTTTAAAGATGAGAACACCAATCTTTTAAAATTCAAATTGTTCCAAGTCACGCAGGTAGAAAATGGCACAGCCAAGTTTTAAACTCAGATCATTCTGATTCCTATGGTGGAGTCCTAAATAGTTCCTTCTGTCATCCACTTGTGTGCTATGTTTCTTTTTTGTGTCTTAATGCCTTGATCACAACTTCTGGAGTGAACTGAATAATAGCACTGCTTTGTTAAGAAGCCCATGTATAAAGATTTTAAATTTTGTTGGGGTATAAAGTGGGCATCAGGGCTGTGAAAGCCTCTGTGTATTCTACTCTGATTGGCCCAGTGCTTCCTTCTGCACCTCCTGTAGAGCTAGGCTACTCCTTGCTTCCTTGCTTTGGCCAACTCTCTTATCACTCTTTGTATTATTTTTCAAGGCTGTTACTTCATTGCTTATTGTTTTTCAGTTAAATGTATTATTTTAAACTTTAGATTTCCAGAAATAATGCAAATATTTCATAAGAGTTTGAGGTGCTGTCCTGCACACATCTTCTTACTATTAATATCTTGCATCTGTATGGTATATTTGCCACAATTAATGACTCAATATCAATGTATTTTAATAAATTAAAGTCAATGTTTCATTTTAGATGTCCTCACTCATTATCAAATTTGATTTTTCTATTTCAGGACTCCATACAGGATACCATATTGCATTTAGTCAGTGTAGCTCCTTAGGCTTTTCTCTCCTTGTTTTTGATGACCTTAAAAGTTTTTTTTTTATTTTAAAACAAACAGAAAGACTAAAAACAACATAATAGGAGGTTAACAATGGTTACTATGCTGTGTATTGTTATCTTCAAAGTAGTTGCTCAGATTACAAGATATAGGCATGAAGAAATTGAACAATAAAAGCACAGACAAAGATTAGTAGAATGATTATCTAGTGTGTGTGTGTGTGTGTGTGTGTGTATTCATTTTCCTTCTTTCTTTTCTCCTTTTTCCCATCCCATTATTTTAGTAATTTCTTCCCTTTTCACAAAATCTATTGTACACTTTGGGACCCTTGTAAGTTTTGAATGTGGGTCAGTTACTTTATAGAATGTCCCAGTTGGCCTTTGTTTTATGTTACCGTCATGATTGGACTGGAGTAATGGAGTTTGGGAGAGGAAGACCACAGAGATAAAGTGCCATTGTCATCGTATCCAGTAAAGTCACCCACTCTCTACATAACTTATCATTGCTGATGTGAACCTTGACATAGGGCTTTGGAGGTTTCTCTGCTGTAAAGGAAGCTCATTTTTCTTCCTTTCCATACCATATTCTTTGAAAACAAGTCATTATGTGCAGCTTATATTTAGAGTCAGGAATTAATTCTTCATCTCTGTATATAGACACTTAAAGGTAGACTGGCTATAGTATTTGGAATTCTTCTGCATGGGAGATATCTCCCACTTTCTATTGTGTATTTATTTATGTCTTTATATAAATATGGATTCACAGACATTGATACTTTAGGCCATTAAGGGGCTGGGGATTTAGTTCAGTGGCATAAGTACCTGACTTGCAAGTGCACGGTCATGAGTTCCATCCCCAGTACCAAAAAAAATAAATAAATAAAACCACAATGGTAATACACTTTCGACTGTTAATCCAATACTAAGATTTTGTCAAGACTGTTCCCGTTTTGGCCTTTGGAGGATTTTTCTCTTGGTCCTTTTCCTTTGACATACTATCATTGTGGTTTATTTGACTTGCTTATTTTTAGCATTGCTCTAATTTCTGGCAGTGCAAGATGCTCTGTGCTCATCTTGTATATTCTTTATCCCAGTCATAGAATCAGTTATGTCTACAAGGAGTTCTGGCTCCTTCTGTTGCAGAATGGCATCCAAAACCACGATTTAGACCCTACCCATGTTCTCTGCTACTGGAATACTGTTACAGAACAAGGCAGTGTGTGTGTGTGTGTACACATCACATCTATAAATTCTTCTATATGTGTCCATTAGGACCTATATTAAGCTAAGTATGAGTTCATACTGATGTATCCAGCACTACTCCAAGGATCATTCTGGCCTCCATATGGCCCCCTCCAAAGTGAGAAACTGTCATTTACCAAATACAGTTCATTTACATAATTCTTTAATTCAGTAAATGTACAGTGGTACCAAATTGTTGACTGTGGGAAAGAGTTTTACCAACTAAAGTAGAATGCTTATGCATAATCTTTTTGCCTTAAGTGTTACATAGCCTGTGTGCATTTCCAAGTTATTCACTCAGGTCAGCACCTTTGTAATGCATGTAGATTATTTGGTTACTGTTTTAGTTATTTTTTTCCCACTTCTGAAACAAAATACCCAACACCCAAAGTTAAAGGAGAAAACATTTGTAGCAGCTTACAGTTTGTAGAGGTTTCAATCCATAGATCAGCTAGCTCCAAGGCAGAGTAGCAAAGCAGAAGGGAATCAATCACAGGAGAAAAATAGTGTGTGATAAGCAGACAGAAGACAACAAATCAGCAAACAGCAGCAATGGCAGCAGCAGCAGAAGTCTCAGGCTGAGTTCTTTCTGTCCCCTTTATACTTCATCCAGGCTATAAACTTATTGAGTGGTGCCACCTTTACCTGGATTAAGGTGGAATAACCTTAATCCAGTATCACACAACTAGAAACAACCACTTCTGAAAGGCATGAGGCTTTGGGGGGACATCTAGATATAAGCTGTAACAGTCACATTCTGCATTTCATTCTATAATCCTTTGATCTTCTCAGTGATTTTTAAATTTATATACATTAATGTTTACTTTTTGTCCTATAAAATACTATAGGTTTTGCAAAAAAATTGTTACCTATCTGTCCACACAGTATTGTGAAATATTAGCTCACCCCTCAAAAAAACAGTTCTCTGTACTTCACCTTCTGTTGTCTCTCTCATTCTAGCTAAAACCTCTAATCTGTTTATGTTCTCTAATAGTTTTGCTTTTTCTGTAATTATCATATAAAAAGTCATATAAATGGAACCACTCATTATGTAGCCCTGTTATACTGCTTTCATTTAGTTCTATTCATTTATGATTTGTTCGCACACTCATTAGCACTCTATTTTATGGATGTTTTCATGTTTATCTGTTATTTACTAAAGGACATCATTTTTTTTTTTTGCTAGTTTCAGTAATTATAAATAAAACTGATAGAGGTCAGGGATTTAGCTCAGCAGCATAAGCACCTGTCTTGCAAGCACAAGGTCATGAGTTAGGTCCCTGATACAGTAAATAAATAAATAAATAAATAAATAACACAAATCTGATAGAAATATTTAAATTTAACTTTTTAAGTTGCCATAGGTTTTGAAATCAGTTGAGTAAATATTTTGGAGGTCTGTTGTTGTGTGCTCCTTTGCTTGGCTGCATGAGAAACTGCCAAAGTGAAAGTGGCTGTAGCCCTTTGAATTCCTCTCACTCCAGCCAATCAGCATCTCTGTTGCTTTGTACACCCAACAGAGATTGGGATTGTCAGTTTGTTTTTCTCTTGCTTTTAAATTATACGTTGTAACAGATATGAGTCATAATATTTTATTTTCTACTTCCCTAAAGACAAATGATGCTTTGGCTCTTTTCGTATGGTTATTTTCCATCTTACATGATAATGCTTCTGTTTACAGCTGTTGTACATTTTTATTAGGTTATTTGTTAAAACTCTGTTTTAAGAGTATTTGGGATATAAGTCCTTTATTACATATTTATTTTGTGGATATTTCTTTCAGGCAGTGGCTTGTGTTTTGGTCTTTAACAATGTTACTTGCAGAACACAAACTTTTAACTTTAGTAAAATCCTTCTTATCTATTTTTTTCTTTCATATATTGTGCTTTTGGTAGTTTATCTAAAAATCTATTACCAAACTCATGTTTTATTTTCTAGACATTTCATGGTTTTGCAGTTGAGATTTAAATCATCACTCATTTGGAGTTAAGCTGTGTAAGTTATAAGGTCTCTATTAGGTTTATTCTTTTGCATTTGAACTATACATTGAAAAGACTAAGCTTTCTGCTTTGAACTGCCTGTGTACCTTTTTAACAAGTCAGTTGGCTGTACCTATTTGGGCCCATGTGTCAGCCTTTTATTTGTTCCATTAATCTATCCATTATTTTTTACCACTATCATATTGTCTTTATTATTACAGCCTCATAGCAAACCTAGAAATCTGATAACATGAGCCTTCCTACTTTGTTTTTCTTATTCAATGTTCTTGTTCTTTTTTGAGAAATGTTCTTACTATGTTATTTAAGCTGGCCTCAAACTCATAGCTGTCTTCCTGCTACAGTCTCCTGAGTGCTGGGATTATAAGTATGCACCCTGCTTTTTCAGTGTTATAATATTCTTAGAAGAATAATATATTTTTGGAAAGCAAATTGTTTTTAATCCTCAGCCTATTCACCTAGTGCATGTCCTTTGTCTAGGTAATCTTATGATAGCCAAGTAAATAGCAGGTCTTCCTTTATCCTCTGATGGCTGTCTGGAAGGACAGTGAGGACAACTGCTGTGGCAGCTAACTGAGTCAGCAGATGGGTGGTGTGGCCATCTCAGGGCCCACAGTGCCCCAATGTCTTGCAGGAGGTGATAAACACCAGTGGTTTCTGAAAGATAGCAACTTCTAGTTCTAATGATTAACCTGAAAAAAATGTGAGAAATTGATGATTCTTAACTACAAAAATAGAGATTTGGTACCAATTGAAGCTCATAGTTGAATGAGGGTGAGATCAAGTTATTTATTTCACACAGAAATACAAAACTCAATTTATGAAATAGGTTCTCCTAAAGCTCTACCCAGTGTAAAACTTTCATTGGCCCCTTTTTTCTCTAGTGATTTCTGGGATGTTGGGAATTGGTTGATGTCTCAGGAGGTATTCATTTCCTGCGCTTTTTGTAGGTCAATATTTGCAGAACGTTTTTCCTACCTGCCTTCTCTTGTTCTCAGATTTGCTTGGATATTGTCCCTACCATTTGTCTCCTGTCTGCAAGGTATATTCATGCATTGTAATGAATTTTCTAGCCACAGTATAGTGCTGGGGCAAGGGGACATATGCCCAGTGCAGCCTGGCAGCAGATGGAGCTCATCAGTGTGCATCAGAACGGGAGCCTGAGCCCTCACGAAGTGCTAGCTTCCTGTTAATGCTGTCCTGCCTGCCTCTCTGGATCTCTGGGTGGGCCCACTTCAGCTGGAAGTATATCAGTATGGAAAGTCCTTTTAATTCCAGGCTCAGAGCCCAGTCTGTTGGCATCGCCATCCAGTGGGCACTGGACAGCTGTTGGACATAGGCAGAGCAAGGAATCAAGTGCAGGAGGAATGGGATGACAGAAGCCCAGCTGAGAATCCGGCTGTGCATGATAGCTCCACATTAACCTTCTGCAAGCTCTCCTGGAAGGCGGTCTTGGCAGCCCCAAGCCAGCAGCTGGTTTTATTACTCTTCAAAGTGAGGGCTTTTCCTCTTGTGCAGCCTTTGATGTCTGATGGCTAGGAAGGACAGCCACTGTTGTTCATGATTACTGTCCATGCAAGCCCTGCCCCAAATGCCAGATCTGCAGCTCCCTGTCTCAACTATGGACTTGTCACCCTCATATGGCTCCTCTGTAACCACAGCGTGCTCATTTTATGAAGCTGATCCCATCCCTAGCCTATCTCCACTTAGCTTTGTGATAGGATAAAGCATTTAACCTCTTGGAACCAACCTCAGTTCTTTCAGCTGTAAAATAAATATAATGATAATGCTTAGCCTAGGGGAGAATACCTTTTAATATTTCATATAGGAATGGAACACAGTAAGTATGTAGTCATGTTGTGGTTGTTACCAGTACCCACTGACAGCTGCTGGTGGGAATTCATAGCCCTGCTGCTGCGGAGACCCCACTTGACTCACTGTAGAGTATTGTGAGACATTGCCTGAGGTCATCTTAGTAAAGTCCCTACTGAGTCTGATGCCTGCTGAGTACTCACCAATAATCTCAAGAGTGATAGAGATTGTCCCTCAGCTCTGAGCAAGGCACCTGACTCCATGCTATACCTTGTATTGAAAAGCCTTATTTCTGCTGTCTCAGAAGCAAATAGGGCAAATGGTTCTTGGTATCAGAGACTTACCTTCTTCTAGGCCCTGAAATGCACATGCCTACTCAGTCTTCCAATGTGAGAAACTGACACACTGACAAGGACATTCTCTGTTTGCTTGGCTCAACCACTGTGCTAGAAGAATAGGAATAATATTGAAAAGTAGAAGGTCTCTACAGCATGGAGCTTACAATAGACATATCACGAAGCATAGTACAATCACAAAGCATACTACATGATTACTAGTGTGATAAGCATATTAAGAGAAGCCCTAGAAATCAAGCATGAAGGATCCTTGAAAGACAAAGAAGAGCAGTTTGATCTTGTTTAGGCGGCACAAGGAAGGGAGGCTTCCCTTAGGAGGTGACATCTGATCTGAAGTTGGAAGGATCAGTAGAGATTAACATGGAGCCACAGTGCCTGCCGACCAGGGGCTGTGGATTTGAGTGCTGAAGACATCTTGGGCGGGGGGGCTCATGGAATAGGGGATGGTGTTCTGACATCCAGGAGGGTAGTGAGGGCAGAGCCCCTGGCATATGAGCAAGGAGAAGGATACACAGCATGCCCAACCCCTGCCCCAGACTAGTGTCCATGCTGCAGTCCAGCCCCTGTCGGCACTGTGGCTCCACAGTGTTCCGTGCTCCCTGGCCTCACCTCCACTCCATGCTGCAGCACCATGGCCCTGCAGACCCCTGTCCCAGATCAGTTGCCCCTCCTGCCTCATGCTCTCAGTCCCCTTGAGGGAATTTACAATTGCTAACCCTCTGAGTTCTTGTTGAATCCTCTGCAATTCTGCCAGGCCCAATCCTAGATCTGCCGCTCTGGCTGTTCCCAGCCCTTTACGCCAGACTTGGTTCCACTGAGGCAGGAAGGACTAAGCTCCATGTGCCAGCCGTGCGTCCTTCTCGGAAACAGGAAGAGAAATCCCTGCACCTCTGATGAGCCTCCGTCTTCCTGCTCCCTGCGGCCCTCCCATTCCACTTGTTCTGGCATAAGCCATCCTGAGTGTCTCCTAGACACGCACCTCTTTGTTCATTGTGCAGAACATGCTTCCTGCATCTTTTTCCTGCCCATTTATTCATGCCACAAGGGTCCTGAAGCTCAGTCCTGTGCTACTTTCTCTGACCTCATTCTTCGAGACCTTTGTTGGCATTTGGAGATGCTGACCACCCCTTTCCTCTTTCTCTAGGTAGCGGGTAGTAGGAGAGGCAGCACTGACGATGCTGGTTTCCTCTTCCTCGTCTTTCTCACTGATGCCGTCATTTTCCACACAGGCTTGGCTACTTCTCAGCTCCTGTTCATCGAAGACATCTTAACACTTTTTGTAGCAGCCTCCCCTCTCCGTTTCCTGCATATAACCCTTCCTGCCTGTTCTCTCCTCCTCCCCAGAACTCTATTTTTACATTAGACACTAAAACCATTACTTTCAGAACTATTGTGTGTTGCTTTTATCATAATCCTGCTCATTATCCCACTGTCTCTTGAACTTGACTTGACTCTTGCTTATGTTTTCCCAAACCTTTCCTTTGGTAACCCCAGAGAACCACTGTATCCTAATGAACATCTTTTCTGGGAGGAAACACTTTTTTAAAAGTCATTTTAAATTTTGTTTAATTTTTGATTAAGACATATTACTTGTACATATTAACAGGGCTCATGTTTGGTGCAGTACATCTACATGGGTGCACTAATCAAACTCAGCCTTCTTTTATCCACCCTCAAACAGCCCCTCCCCAATTTCCAGTAATCACTACTGTATACACATGTCAGCTTTTCTTTTTAGCTTCTACATAGGATAGAGAACATGCAGTACCACACTTGTCTTTTAGTGTCTGGCTCATTATTTTACATAATGTGCTCCAGTTCCTTCCGCCTTGTAGCAAATGATAGGATTTCATTCTTGTTCATAGCTGGATAATACTCCATCTTTTTATGTAGCACATTTTCTTCATCCATTTTATGTTGGGCAGTTAGGCCGAGTTAAATCAGTAAGTATAGGCATCCAGGTTTCTCTTTGAAACACTCATTTCATTTCCTTTGGAAGCACACTCTGAAGTAGAATAACTGGTTTGTACGGTAGATCTAATTTTAGTTTTCTGAAGATCCTCAATACTACTCGTTATAATGACTGTACTATGCATAGGGAACCAAAAAAATTTGTAATAGAAAAATAAGTAATTTATACAAGAAATGGACAAGTTATCTGAATACTGCTTAAAAGAAGAATTACAAATAGGGAACAAATGTATGAAAAAATAGTCATTATCATTACCCATCAGGGAAATGTTAATCAAAATTAACAATTACTGTCTTAGTCTTAGAATGGCTGTCACCAAACAAACAAAAAATAACAAATGCTAGTGAGACTATGGAGAAAAAGGGCTCTTAAACACTCTTGGTGGGAATGTTTGCTCTTAGTTAGGGGATCTTATTTGTATTCATTTCTACTCAGCAAACATTTATGGAGCCCCTATCAAGGATCCTGTTGATCAGAAGTTTTTAGTGTGTCTGAGAAGATAGGTGTACAAAAAGTTAAAAATATTGGTTATCTTAGCTGGAGAAAACACTGATATACTTTGATATATTCTAAATTGCTATTTGGTAGTTTATTCACAAGCAAGGTCTATATCTATTAGTTAATTGTTCTCCCTACTATCATTTTTACTTAATTCCTACCCTTGCAAATATGATAAGAGGAATTTTGCTGCCTAAGATTAGGCTTTGCAAACTTGATATTAACCCCTGAGTAGTATCTATTCCTTAGAAAAATAGGATCTGCTAATTCTCAGCATTTGCACAGTGGAAGCTACCAGTATATTGTGTGTATTAAAGGAAAAGCTTTCAAATGGAATCACTTTGAAACAAGACCCAAAACACAGCCCTGCTTGTAATTATGCCTCGTATAATTTACAAGGAAGAATGCACTTGCATGATTCTAGGGGAAGACACTTCCAAAACAAAACTCTTCATTACTGTTACATATTATGACTTAAAAAAAACTCTTGGGGAAGAATTAGAATTAAAAATATAGTAGCTTCAAGGATTTCCCATTAGGGAGTATTTACATCTAGAGAAATGGCTTAATTACCTTTGCTGATTTCAAAGTCAGTTATGTAGCTCTGACAAGTTTCATCATGAGATCCAATAAGCTGTGCACATTGACTGGCCAGTGGCAGAAATAGCTGTGGTGTAAGGGGAAAAATTCTGTTCCTGAAAGAAGAGATTGCGGTGGGGGATCCTGGCCCCGATGTTTATGAAGTAGAAAGCACTGATCCATTTCTTCCCTTCCCAAATCAGGGCTACTGTGAAATATAAAGAGAGTTAGGAAATGTACGGAGTCCCATGCGAGTACAAAAGGGCATTGCCAATTTTACTTGCAAAGCTAATGCTATCTTTAAAATAAATGTATAAAATATATGTATTATTGAACATTTGGGACATTAATTATTTGAATGCAGAGAAAAGAAAATATGGAATTTATGGTTCTTTAAAAATAAAACCAGAATGACTTTTCAGGTAGTGTTTTAAAATCTGTTGATTTTTTTCACTGTAAGATAGATTGCAAAATTCTTCCAAGTCAGTTTTTTTGAGGAATTGATTGTGGGGCTATATAGCATTTTATTATATAAGGTACTTAATTAGTTCACAGGACTAAATTGTTTGCATTATTCTGGTTATTCTAAATAGATCTTTCATAACCATCTTTATTCATAAATATATACATTTTTGATAAGATAAAGAGTTAAAATGCAATTACAAAAATAATTCTAGGTATTTTGGTCCTCCAAATATTGAGTCCATCTGCCAACTTGCTTACCAAAACCTGCTCTAGCAAGCCCCACACCACTCATTCATCAGTACCCAAAGGTTTCCATAAATGTTTCCTGTTTTTTAGGCCTTCCAAAATTGATTTCTATTTTAATCAATATTCTTTTATTAGTGAAGTTGGACATTTTCTTTTGTTTATTTAGCAAGCTGTAGTTCTTTTGTAAATAATATTTGTACCCTTGGTACTAAGAAGGACATGGTAAATGTCTCTCATTAATGGCTCATTACAAGTTGAGTCATCTTGGATCAGATCTTTGAACTTATCATTTGTCCAAAAATAAATGCTTATTGAATAAAAGTTAAATGAATCATAATGCACTAGTTGGATGGCCAGAGGAACAAGTGTTAATGACTGTTTTCCCTAGGAGTAGAAGAACATCAGTCTATCCAATCTATTTTTTAAGTGTGTCAAATGATTTTAGACTAAAAGACAGGATTTTTATAAGACACTGTATTAACCTGTTAGAGGAAATTCTTCAGAACACAAGTCTGTCTCCCTTATGGGAGGGTGTATGTTTGACCTGTGGAAAGTGCCAATGGCTTTACACACTAACAGAGTATCACAGCTTAACTTATTTCCAAGATGGTTCTCTTTCTGCACACTGCTTTTGGAAGGCAAAATTTAGCACCAAATAGATCAAATACACTTTGTAGAAAACAAAGCAAAGTACATTTTTATGCATGCTAATAAATTTCCTTCTCTCTTGGCCTTCACCTTGCCCTCATCATGATCTGTTATCTCTGCTAAACTGAGTTTGAAATTCCCTTTTGGAGCCAGATGGGCAAGGATATTGGAGCTAGGTAGACTCAACACCTAATCTTAGCTCTTCTACCTAGAAAATTTGAGACTTCTTACTTATCTTCTTTGGATCTTAGTTCCCTACTGTTTAAAATGGGTGAAGAAACCTTAATTCATAAAGGGGCATAACTATACTGATATAGCTCAGCAACACAGCACCCATCTGGCAAGTACGAGGCCCTGAGTTCAATTCTCAGTACCAAACCAAACAAAACAAAACCTTAACTCATAAAGGTTGTTAATCAGTCAAAACTATGCTTCACAGTGTCCTGTAGAGTAGATATTTAATAATACCTAATGTCATTATCAGTAGTAAAGTAATAGTAACAAAGGGTTAGCATTACGGAAGTGTAACTGGTTAGTTATGACAATAGATGGGGCAAGATAACTTTTCCATGAACAACTTACCAGTCTAGAGTGGTTTGCATCTTAGTTTTACAGATCTGAAATTTGATTGCACTTTTACACTATGACTAGCTCATTCTCCCAGCAATGAGATCACATTGACTGAGTTCTAAACAGACCACTTTCCAAAACAAAAGCCAAGTGGCTTATCAAGTTTATAGTATTGTCAGATGGACTAGAATTCTCACATCATAAGTCAACTCTTCTGACCCACTGGGGATTTCTGTCGGAGCTGGTTTATAATAAATGCTTATTAGATGAGCAAAGAAATGGAACAAAGGGCTTAGTCATAAGACAGTACCCCACCCCCAGCTAAGCTACTTTGGGGGCCAGTTTGTCATACAAGATTAGTCTCACAGGTATGGAATGACCTCCATGGACTGCAGTCCCATCTCCATTAGAGACATCATCTTTGATGGGCACTACTATTACTTGCCTCTCAAGCTCTCCTTTACTTCTTGGTGCTGTACTGACCACTTCCAATTCTTATTGACACATCATGTGTCTGGCTGTATCAGTATCTTTAAACTGGACTGTCAATTATCAGCAAGTCTTGCTGTCATTCCTGAGTGGAGGTTCTGTGGGAGATTTTACATTTGTCCATTTGCCTGTTGTCCTTCATCTTCTGGAACCCTATCTCATTTCCAGAAAGCCCCTGAGTATGTGAATATGTGAAAGATACATACTTTGCAGCTCTGTCTACCCCATTTCCCTATCTGCAAATTTCCTCCCTTAAGCAGTGATATATGAAACTGACCCTCACAAAGAACACTCAAACTATATATATAAAGTCTCTTAGTATCTCCAGGAATCTGGAAGCAACTTTATGAGTCTACTTGGTGTTCCAAGGGGCCACTTAATGTATTTGTGCTCAAAATCAGCAGCCTTATATTGCATTCATGATGGGACCTTTTCCAGTGAACATTCTCTGCCAGATTCTATGTTCCATCATTTACAGTAAACAAGTTACACTGCTATGAATTACATTTTCTTTGGGACATAGCATTTTGTCCATGGAGAGTCTGGTTGAGATGATTTTTCAGCTCTGTTTCATATGGCTGGAGAACAGGTAACCTCATGCTGTATTTGCCACTTCTTCAGCCCTTTACTTTGATCCCTACAAATCAGCTCACATTCCACAGAGGAGAATTACAACTCTGACAGCTGGACTCTTTGATGTGTCAGAATCACCTTCACTTAGAGGAGTAAAGACCCTGTTTAGTTTAGATATAAAATGTCCTCCAAGACTGCCCCCAATCACCACCGAGGGCCGCCCTGCCACTGGATCTCAACACAAGCCCGCCTCGGGGTGGGGGGGGCAAAGGGGGGAGGCTGCCTGGAACCTCCACCGTGGGCCCGCCCTGCCAAACCGGGAACATCAGAAGATCTCAGCGGGATCCAGTTAGTGTGAGAAAATTTGGAACTTTTGCTCCCAGGTGGCAAACTTTGGACTACACCGGATTGACTGTATCGGTGTGGTGAGTATACCCCTAAAATAGAGGTGTACAGGGGATAAATAGGGCCAGTAGTAAAACCCCCTCCAAATAACTGTAAGACTTTGGTGTGTCTGAAAAGAGTGTGTGTGATCCCCTCCTACACATAGAAAACACCAGGTGGAGTGAAAATGACAAAACAAAAAAACCAAAATGGAGTCTGAAACATAGAGTTCACCAGAAGAAAGTATAGGAGACATTGAAATAGAGGACCCCAAAAGTAACACACCGGGAATCTCTGAAAAGATAGCAAGTGAAATAAAAAACAACTACATCAGGCTATAGAGGAAATCAAATTAGAAGTACTTTCCCATGTAAAAATAGAAATAACAACTTTAGTAAAGGAGTTGTTGAATGCAGCTAAAGAAGAACTAGAGAAAAAAGTACATGAGCATGGGAAACTGATTGAAACTTTGAACAATATAGAAAACAAGCAGAATTCAGGAAACAAACTCAAAGAGACATCCAAGAAACAAAAAATTCTATTGAAAGCATGCAAAACCTCCTAAAGGAAGCTGAGGATAGGATTTCGGACCTTGAGGACAGGATCACAGTTAGTGACCAGGAAAGGATAGAACTTTTAAAAATAACAAAGCAGCATGAAATGACAATGCAGAAGCTTCATGATGATGCCAAGAGCAACAATAGAAGAATAATGGGCATTAGCGAAGATACAGGAGTCCAGGCAAATGACATACGTAAAGTATTTACAGAAATAATAGCAAAAAATTTCCCAAACATGAGGAAAGAATCTGATATGCAGATAAGTGAGGCATATAGAACACCAAACAGTCACAACCAACATAAATCCACACCCAGACACATAATAATTAAGATCTCAGACATACAGCATAAAAACAATATTAAAAGCTGTCAGAGAAAAGACATAACTCACCTATCAAGGAAAGCCCATTAGAATCACAGCAGACTTTTCAGCACAAACCCTCAAGTCAAGAAGAGCTTGGAGTGAGGTATTTCAAGCCCTGAAAGAAAACAACCTTCAACCAAGACTGATGTACCCAGCAAAACTTTCATTCAAATTTAATGGAGAAACAAGATACTTCCATGACAAAGAACAACTGAAGAAATTCATGTCCACCAAACCAACCCTAGAAAGAGTACTGAAAGACATACTAAACAGGGATAAAAATGACCACAATCCCCAAAACAACAACAGAAAGAAACCACCAGGTAGGATAAGCAATTAAATAAGAGGAAAAGCAGAAACAACTGGAATATAACATGGCAAAGTCGAGCCAGTACATATCAGTGACATCCATAAATATAAATGGCCTCAATTCACCTATAAAAAGAAATAGATTGACAGAATGGATCAAAAACAGGACCCCACAATATGCTGTATACAAGAAACACATCTGACCCAAAAGAAAACTCATAGATTAAAAGTCAAAGAATGGAAAACAGTATTCCATGCAATAGGAACTCAGAAAAAAGCAAGGGTAGCTATTCTATTTGCAGACAATGTGAACTTCAAACATAAAATGATTAAAAGAGATAGAGAAGGTCACTATATACTTGTTAGTGGTAAAATTCAAGAGGAAGAACTAACATTTATAAATATATATGCACCAAATACAGGAGCACCCAACTATATAAGACAGATACTAATGGACATGAAAAACCAAATACACAAGAACAAAATTATAACAAGAGATCTTAACAGCCCAGTGTCACAAAGAGATCAACTAGACAAAAAGTCAGCAAAGAAAAAACAGAACTGAATCATACCTGTGAGCAATTGGATTTAGCAGACGCTTACAGTGATCCACCCAACCACATCAGAATACACATTCTTCTCAGCTGCACATGGGACATTCTCCAAAATAGACAATATAATACCCCATAAAACATTCTTAAGTAAATGCAAAGGTATTGAAATCATACCATGCATAATATCTGACCATAGTGCACTGAAATTGGAAATTAATAGCAAAAGAAATTGTAAAACCTGCATAAATACATGGAAATTAAATAACAGCCTTTTGAACAACCAGTGGGCTACAGATGAAATTAAAGAAGAAATAAAGCAATACCTACAATTCAATGAAAATATAGAAACAACATACTGTAATCTCTGGGATGCAATGAAAGTGGTCTTAAGAGGGAAATATATAGCAATAAACTGTCATATCAAGAAAGCAGAACAAGCACAAACAAACAACATAATGCTCCATCTCAAGCGTCTAGAAAAAGAAGAGCAAGCTAAACCTAAAGTTCATAGAAGAGAGGAAATTGTAAAGAGTAGAGCAGAAATCAATGCAATTGAAACTAAAAAACAATACAAAGAATTAATGAATCGAAAAGCTGGTTTTTTGAGAGAATAAACAAAATTGAAAAACCTCTAGCTAACCTTACCAAAAGAAAGAAAGAAAAAACCCAAATTCATGCAATAAGAACTGAAAAGGGAGAAATTACTACAGATCCCATGGAAATTCAAAAGACCATGAATACCTATGTTGAAAATCTCTACTCACATAGAGTGGAAAACACAGAGGAAATGGACAGATTTCTAGAAACATACAAACTACCAAAGCTCAACCAAGAAGATATAGCAATTTTGAACAACCCAATATCAGCTATTGAAATTGAAAAATGTAAATAAAAACTTACCAACAAAGAAAAGCCCAGGTCCTGATGGATTCACAGCTGAATTCTACAAGAAATTTAGAGAAGATTTGATGCCAGTACTCCTTAAACTCTTCAATGAAATTGAGAAAAAAAGCAATCCTCCCTTAATCATTCCTGGAGGCAAGTATTACTCTGATACCAAAACCAGAGAAAGATCCAACCAAAAAGAGAACTATAGGCCAGTCTCACTAATGAACACTGATGCAAAGATTCTCAACAAAACACTGGCAAATAGAATGCAGCAAATCATCAAGAAGATTATGCATCATGATCAAGCAGGGTTCATTCCAGGAATGCAGGGATGGTTTAACATACACAAATCAATAAATGTAATACACCACATCAACAGAGCCAAAAATAAAAACCACATGGTCATCTCAATAGATGCAGAAAAAGCTTGTGACAAAGTCCAACACATGTTCATGATAAAAACCCTTCAGAAACTTGGAATACACGGTGTCTACCTCAACCTTATAAAGGCCATCTATGACAGACCAACAGCCAACATTATACTAAATGGACAAAAACTGAAAGCTTTCACTTTAAAATAAGGAACAAGACAAGGATGTCCACTATCAACACTCCTTTTCAACATAGTTCTGGAAACACTAGCCAGGGCAATCAGACAAGAGAGAGAAATAAAAGGAGTAAAGATAGGAAAGGAAGAAGTTAAATTATCACTATTTGCAAATGACATGATACTCTATATAAAAGACCCAAAAAACTCCATTAAAAGACTACTAGAGGTAATAAACAAGTTCAGCAGTGTAGCTGGATACAAACTGAATGCTCAAAAATCAATAGCATTCCTGTACAAAAACAAAAAACTCACTGAGAGAGAAATTATGGAAATATCACCCTTTACAATAACATCTAAAAAAATGAAATACTTAGGAATCAACCTAACTAAAAATGTAAAAGACCTATATGCTGAAAATTATACTATGCTGAAAAAGGAGATTGAAGAGGATATTAGAAAATGGAAGGATATTCCTTACTCTTAGTTAGGAAGAACCAACATTGTGAAAATGCCCATACTCCCAAAACTGTTATACAGATTTAATGCAATCCCAATCAAAATACCATTGACATACCTCACAGATCTAGAGAAAACACTCCTAAAATTCATTTGGAAGCAGAAGAAACCTAGAATAGCAAAGGCAATTCTAGGCAACAAAAGCAAGGCAGGAGGCATCTCAATTCTTGACTTGAAACAGTACTATAAAGCCACAGTGATAAAATCAGCTTGGTACTGGCAAAGAAATAGACCTGAGGATCAATGGAACAGATTAGAAGATGCAAGCACAACTACAAAGACACTCAGCCACCTGATATTTGACCAAGGGGCTAAATATGTCCACTGGAAGAAGGATAGTCTCTTTAAGTAATGGTGTTGGAAAAATTGGCTCTCTACATGCTGAAAACTGAAACAAAATCTATGCCTATCACCATGCACAAAACTAAAGTCTAAATGGATCAAAAACCTCAATATTAAAACAGAAACACTAAATCTACTGGAAGACAAGGTAGGTAGAAGTCTTGGAGACATAGGGGTAGGCAGAGAATTCATGAACAAAATGCAAACTGCATGGGAAACACTTCAAAGAATCAACAAATGGGATCTCACATTATTGAAAAGTTTCTGCACTTCAAAGGAAATCACCAACAGAGTGAAAAGAAAACCCACAGAGTGGGAAAGAATTTTAGCCAGCAACCCCTCAGACAAAGGACTTGTGTCCAGAACATATAAAGAATTGAAAAACATCAAACCCACCAAATTCAAAGACCCTCTCCAAAAATGGGCATTGGAGATGAACACACAGTTCTCAGAGAAAGATATACAAATGGCAAATAAATACATGAAGAAATGTTCACCATCACTGGTCATTCAAGAAATGCAAATTAAAACAGCATTGAGATTCCACCTTACTCTGGAAAGAATACCTGCCATCAAGAAATCAACTGATAACAAATATTGGCGAGGCTGCGGGGAGAAAGGAACACTGCTCCACTGTTGGTGGGAATGTAGACTGGTGCAACCATCATGGAAATCCATATGGAGAATTCTCAGAAGACTAGGATTGGAAGCCCCATTCAATCCAGCTATCTTCCTCCTGGGTATTTTCCCCGAAGAACTGAAAAGTTCATATCACAGTGATATATGTGCACCCAGGTTCATAGCTGCACAATTTGTGATAGCTAAATCTTGTAAACAACCAAGATGCCCATCAACTGCAGAGTGGATGAAAATGATGTGGCATTTTTATACAATGGAATGTTACTCAGCTTTAAAAAGGATGATCTTGAGGCCTTCATAGGCAAATGGAGACAACTTGAGACTATCCTCATTAGTGAAATAAATAAGAATCATATTTATAAATACCATATTGTGTCTCTAGTGTAAAAAGTCAATAAGAACTACAAGAGTAATAAAACCAAAATTTGTAATTGCTATTGTAAAAAAGAGAGGAAAAGAAAGTGCTCTAAGTGATATAACTGCATGTATGTTTGAGTGTGTAAAACAGATGACCATATTGCTGAATCTTTGTTGGATCTTTGAGCAGAACTGTTTGTAGTCTGACTGTTTGAATATTTACTATGTACCCTTTAACTTTGTAACTTGAACAACTACATCCAGGATGACCTGACGTAATTTATAAATTACTGATTTCTTAATGGGGCTTTTTCTCATTCTCATTTTTCTTTCTTTCTTTTAGAATTCTGTATTGTTGCTACCCTTTTGTATTGTTTTTTTCTCTTTAAATAAAATTTTAAAAATGTATAATTGCTATTGTAAAAAAATAGGAAATAGGAAGTACTATAAAAGATATAGCTGCATGTATGTTTTGGTGTGTGGGATTGATGACCATATTTCTAGGTTCTTGTTGGATTGTTGAACAGATCTGTTTGCACTCTCACTGCTTTAGTGGCCACTTTGTGTGCTTTAATTCTGTAACTTGAATAACTATTTCTAAAATAACAATATGTAATTTATCAACTAGTGATTTCTTACTGTTTATCTTCTTTTCTTGAAATTCTGTAATATTTCTACCTTTTTCCTGTTTTTTCCCTTTAAATAAATAAAAAAAATGTCCTCCAAAAGGCTTATGTATTTAGACGTGGTATTCTTAAAGGTGATTAGATTATGGAGCATTGTAACTATTATGGATTAACCCACTGATGAGTTCATGTGCTATTAGGAAGTAGGCCTGGTTAGAGGGATGCAACATTTGGAACATGATCTGGAAGGTTATATACTTGTCACTTCCTTTCTTAGCTCCTGCCCTCTGTTTGTGCTTCCTGCCTGATGTAGGGTAAGCAGCTTTCTTCTACCATGCCCTTCCTCCATGGCACTTTTACCTTGAGCCAAATAAACTTCTACTGCTTTAAGTTGTGGGTGTCAGGTATTATTTGCCTCAGTGACAGGAAAGTGACTAACACAGAAAACATTACCAGGACTGTGCATCATTACTGTGATTTTCTAACCATGTAGCTTTAAGAGCCTTTAGAATGTGGTTGTGGGAAGAATTTGGAAAAGTGCAGGCTGGAGAAGCCCTAGAATTGTTGTAAGCATTCTTCAATGGGTGATTCTGGTCAAAGATCAGAAGGTCAGAAAGCTAAAAAGGAATGTAAATAGTAAAAGCCAGACTCATGAGGTTTCAAATGTAAATAGGGATTCTATTGCAACCTGGACTAGAAGCCATGTTTTAAAATTTAGGCAGTAAGTTTTTCTTTTGCCTCTATCTTGAGACTTTACAGGTGAATGAGACTAAGGGCCATGGACTAATTAATCTGAAAGATTAAGTTTTAAGGCAACCCAGTGTTCCGGCTATGGTTCGGGTATTGCTGGCTGCTTTTAGCCACTTCTATGGTGAGAATTAAGAGAAAAGAACAGAGGTGAATGGTTTGAAAAGTTTCGAGTTTACCAAAAAGGAAGGGCCCACAAAGATCCAAGAGTGCATAGTTTCTGAATAGATGAGCAATAAAATGAAGTAGTTTATATCAGAACAATAGAAAAGATGTCTTAAAGGCATCTCAGGAAATGGCTAGAACCTTCACAGACCCAAGGGTGTCAAAGGGTCAAAACTTTGAAGCCCACTTTGCTTTGAGAAGAGATTCCTGTGGAGCTCAACTTGTTGAGGGATTCCCATTCAATAAAGTATTTCCTGGAATTTAGTCACCTAGTGATTCAGAGCCACTGCAGCCAAGATTCAAGGAAGCTCACCCACTAGGGCATGCAGAATGTAAGAGTTGTGGGGACCATGGAGGGTTCTACTGAAATTTCCAAAGAAGAACTGGGAAGCCAGGCAGTGTGCCCCTGACAGAGTAGTGCATGAAACTATGAGAATGAAGCTGAAAATACAGTGGAGACTCCCAGGATGTTAGTGATATCAGGAACATGGAATATTTTTGAGGAAAGCTACATAAAGTGAGTGGTGCTAGCCCAAGAAAAAAGCCAACTGGCAAGGCCATACAGCCAGGACTACCAAAGCCCTTAGGATCTTATATCTCATCACAACCTGCACTGAGTGCTGGATATAGAGTTACAAGATTTAGCATTTGTCTTTCTGGTTTTCAACTTTGATTTTGTCAAATTCCTTACATTCCCTTACATGACCTTGTGTCATTATAAATTTGAAGGATTCAACTTTTTTTTGATTCTTATAGGCTTTCACAAGTGTTCACCTTGAGTTTCAGAGGAGACTTTGGACTTGGGATTTTTAGAAATGTTGGAATTGTTTTTAGCAATTCTGTAATTGTTACTTTGCTGGGCTGGGGATTTAGCTCAGTGGCATAAGCAGCTGCCTTGCAAAAATGTGGTCATGAGTTCGATCCCCGGTACTGATAAAAAATAAATAAATAAATAAATAAATAAAAGACTTTGCTAACACTTAGATGGACTAAATGCATTTTGCATAATGAGATATAGGTATGAATGTTTTGTGGGTCAGGAGTGCAGTCTTATTGTTAATATATCTAAAATGCCTCCCAAAAGGCTCATGTGTTTAGAGGTGGAGCTTTTTGAAGGCAAGTGGGATTACTGGGGCTCACTGGAGTTCATGTGCTATTAGGAGGTAGAGCCTGCTAAAGGGACAGGTCACTGTGGGCATCTTGTTCTTAGAACCCCCTCTTTTTGCCTCCTGTTGGCCATGGGTTGAGTAGCTTCCTGCACCCCATACTTTTTCACTATGCTGTTTTGGCCTTGGAGCCATCAACCATGGACTGAACCCACCTGAAACTCAGAGCAAACAAACTTTCCTCCTTTACACTGTAGATATCAGGTATTTTGTCCCCTGAGTATAAAGTGAGTGCCACAGACCTCCAAGTAGAAAATTTCTTTCCCAACTCAGCCATAGTATTTCTGGGGAAAATGGGGGAGGCTGGCTTCCTGAAATCTGAAGAGGACATGAGTGTGAGGGTGACAAGTTTGTTCCAAGCACAAAAATTCACAGATAACCACTTTGTCCCCATTTGCCACTTTAAAGCCCATCTCATCAGTTCCTCACCTAACAGACTTTGTGGAAGGAGAGTCATAAGGTCTGTTCTGAGATTGAGCTCTCTGCTGTCTTCAGCAAGAGAAAACAGGAGTGATCAGTCTCATGATGGGAGACGAGACCACTGCCAGACAGGTTGTCCCTGAATTCATCTGGCTTTAATGGGGTTCTTGAAAGAAGTGTTCTCATACCTGCTCTGGTAAAAGCACCTGTGCCACATACTTCAGTTAGTTTGTATCTGCTACTAGTTGCATATGGTATTGAAATTTTTATAGGTAATAAAGTAAGTAACACTAGCAATTCAGTCCCTTGATTGCCTTAGTTTCATTTTGAGTGCTCAATATGCCTGTGAGTAGTATTGAACATATTCAATACTGGTGATACAGAACATTTCCATCATTGAAATTTGTGTTGGGCACCACTAATCTGGGGAGTGATTAGAGGTGGTATGAGGAGTGAGACGGGAAGAGGAAGAAAGAAGATAATTGATTTTAAGGAATTGACTTATAAACTTGTAGGGTCTGGCACCCAAGTGTTGCTGAAGTTCAAGTCCAAAGGCAGTCTGCTAGCAAAATTCCCCCTGTTCCTCAGGGGGAGTTAGAATAGTCCACCTGGGGAATCTCTTAATATGATATTTTTGGAAGCACTGACTTTTTACAGAACTGGTCTTATAGCTTCCAGGAGTTATATATAGTATGTATAATTTGGGACCTATGTTCTCTAAAGTTACTGTCTGGAAAGGGCTTGGAGAAAATGTTTCCATAGTATGAAGCAAGATCTCAGAGCCCTGTGTCCCCTTAGCCCTATAGGTCATCTTTGCCTCCCAGGTATCTTGATCCAGATCTTATCACCTGGATTTGAGTTTTTCAGAAAATATAACAATCATAGAAATAAGTGAGTTTTACCTTTACAGTGAAGATTTTCCTTACTTAAATATTTATTGAATGCTTACTATGTGCCAAGCAGAGCCCAGACTCTCCAGCACTTAATACAAGGTATGGTACAGAATAGGCATTCAAAAATATATATTGAATGAATGAATGAGTCAATAAATGGATCAATCAATCAATGACTCACCTTAAAAAAGGTCTTCCATGCCATTCAGTCTCTTTTTTCCTCTTTGTTCTGCATGATTCTTCTCAGGGTACTGGGCCAAGCAAATGGAAGGCAGTTGTGGGTTCATTGTGTTCTCAGCATGGCTGGATTTGTATGGCCATTGCAGCTGGTTTCCTAGTTTTATATATTTTTGTAGTTACTGAGAGTTTCTGAGAAAAACAGAGCTATGTGTGTTGGGAGGGAAGGAAGAGGAAGATTGATTTTAAAGACTTGGTTAATTGCTTGTAGAGGAGGCTGGCACCAGGGCACAGGCAGTGTGGCAGTTCAAGTCCAAAGGTGATTCACTGGCAGATGCCCCTCTTCATTAGAGGAAGTCAGGCTTTCTCTTAAGGCCTGAAATTAATCAGGCAGCCACCCACATTATGAAAAGTAATTTGCTTTACTTAGTCTACTGATTTAAATGTTAATCCCATCTAAGGAGATATCTTCAAGGAAACAGGATGTTTGATGCCTTATTTGGATACTAAGGCCTTCACCATGCTGACACATAAAATTACCCAGCATCCACACCTGGTTTATATAGATCAGTCTTTGAGTACTGTTTCCTTGGCTACACAGTTCTGGATGGAGATAACACTTCTCCAGCTACCATACCTCATTTCTCCTCTCTGCTGCAGTTAAGAGGAGGCTCTTGATGGAATGAAAATGTCACATGTGTGGAGGTTAAAAATGTGGATAACAGCTTTGGTTCGATTACTGACAAACACTAACCTCTCTGAACCTCAGTTTCCTTACCCATAAAACCAGATAGTTTTCTCATGTACCCTTTGTAGCAGTTTTTAATCAGTTTTAAATTTTCCTGTATGTTTTTGTGTTTTTCTTTGTATTTTTTCAATTTTATTTTTTACCAGTGAATACTTAAAGTATATTAGAATCACATTCCTTATGGGAAATTGGTACATGTACATGACACATCTTAATTCTTTTTTCATTCTCTTCCCCTTTTTTTTCTCTCCACTCTTCTCAACTTTCGATCTCCTTCCATTTTACAAAAGATCTATTTTCTATAATTTACCTTTTATTTTACTTTTTGTTTATATTTTAGGTTTCTTTCTGGGAAGAATCTGAATTTTATTTACCATTGTATAAGTAGAAATGATTGTTTAGAATATTATAAATGCTTATGAAATATTTGTTGATTAAATGTTAAATGAATTCAAAGAGAATGATATAGATGTGGTAGTATGTAGCAGATGTGTTAGGGAAGGTTTCTTCCCCATTGATTGTTTTTGGGCATGCCATCAAGTCTCTTTCCAGATCTTGTCTAGCTTGTGATACCTCTTGTCTTGTGCATGTGTCTGTGTGTTTTTTTGTGGTGGGGGATTAAGAATATTTAACCTTGGGCCAGGGATTTAGCTTAGTGGCTTAAGCGCCTACCTGGCAAGCGCGAGGTCGTGGGTTCGATCCCTAGTACCAAAAAAAAAAAAGAAACTACAGTTAATAAGAATATTTAACCTTAACCTCAACACTAAACCAGATCTACCCTCGTAGCAGACTTTTAAGCATATAGTATATACCGTGACTATAGGCATTATATATAAAATATTCAGTACATATAGTATGGTAATTATTGTTACGGTGTTGTACATCATTATCTCTAGAGCTTATTTTTCAAGTCAACTAAAACTTCCTGTCCTGTTTCCCTCCTCCAGCCCAAGGCAACCATTATTTTACTTCTTGATTATCTGAATTTTTTAGATACCTCATATAAGTGAAATCTTGCAATATTTATCTATGTCTGCCTTATTTTACTTGGCATAATGTCTTCAAGATTTATCCATGTTATCACATTGTAAAATTCCCATCTTTTGTGAGGTTAAATAATATCCATCTATATCTCTATATATCTCTATCTACCTACCTCATTTTCTTACCCATTCATCCATCAGCTAACATATAGGTTGATTCCACATATTGGTTATTGTGAACAGTAACCAGTATGTCTTTGAGATCCTGATTCCATTTTCAGAAGTGGGCTAAATCTTGTGTTAGGTGCTTCCACACTTATCTCAACTGCTGAATAGAGATGACTGATCAATTATGAGATAGTGGTTATTCAATCTTTTTATTTTCCTGCCTAATTTTCTGGTTCTCCTACTTTTCTTACATATCAGCTGGTTGCCATCTTGGGGATTGCTCTACACACCGGAAATTAGTTTTCATGATTACAGTGTTCAAATTGTTGGACACCAGAAAGGTAGAAAGAAATGGGGAAGGTGTTTTCACCTGTGCTTTTCATGAATACCTTAAACATTTTGATGGGCCAAATGTTGATGCTCCTTTTATTCTAATAACCTGGTGAAATTTCATTAATCACAGCAAAGTTCCAGGATCCCAGTTTTAAATCAATGTTGTATTTAACAAGAAATGAGCAGTCAATTGTAGCCTTTTCTCAGTAAACTGATGCAATTTAATGCTTATAGAATTTATCTCCCTGGCAGATCAGCCACCGCACATAATTTTAATTACACCTGTCACCCTCAGTTGTGCTCTCTCATTCTGTGCTAGCCTTATCAGGACTGGTACCAGTACCTCTGCTGTTAAGTTTTGCTGCTACAGTAGCCACAGTTTCTCCCTTGTCACTTTAGGGAAATGCCTGACACTTGAATTCCAGAGAGAAGCTACCGTCTTAATGTGGAGGAACTTAACGGGAAGTTCAAGCTGTTAGGTCGCATGTCTGACTCACAAAATCTTTTGCAGACTCCTGGAAATAGCAAAGAATACAAATGTGAAAGTTAACAAAGAATACTATATTGACACTTGCTAATTATATCTAATTTCATCATGTAGCCTGCTATGGTTATGTAATTTTACTACGGTGATTAGCATTGTGCTATGGAAGCATTTCTTGCTAAGGATAGTCTGTGTATGACAGGGGCAGTTTTTTTTAAAGAAAAGCTAAATCAGCTCTGTTCTTATTCATTTCCATGAGAGTGGGAAGGGTGAAGGGACAGAGAATGAACATCATTTAGGATGAAAAAGAACTGGCATTTTTCTCCTGTGTGATAATTAGGGCATTAAATGTGTCCGGGCACTGCACTGCAGAAGGAAGAATACCTGCTTCACAGCAGCTTTTTTTTCTCTTGGTTGCACAATTTGATCTCTTTTTCTAAACTATTCTACTCGTCCCTGTCTGGTTTATAAGTCACACTTTTCAGGTCAATTCTTTTGGAGCACGTTCATGTGTTACAGACTTTAAAAGTGCATCACTAGTTAGTCTCTCACCCCTTGTCTTCAAATCTTTCCTGAATGATTGTCAAGCAAATGCTCCCTAAGTTTCCTTACAAAATGTCACTGTGGAGTTACAAAGTCATCTGTCCCAGACCCAATTCTTGCTTCCAGATGCATGGCTGGCTGGCAGCAAAGCCAGCACTTCCATTTTCATTGATCTCTACTTTTCATGTTGCCAAATTAAGCCACTTTTGTCCATCTGATTTAGTGATCCAGCACTCTCAGTGGTTCCAAAGACCTATCATGTACTAGTCAAGGTGCTGAGCACTGTTATGGTTAACTCATTTCATTTAATCCTCATACTAGCTCTAGAGGTAGATGCTATTACTAACTTAATCCTTAAGGAGAAGAAATGAGGCACAGGAAATACATGAGTTGGCCCTGATCACTGAGCTGGTAAGAAGTAATGCCCAGATTCCAACTGAGGCTGGAGGGCTCCAGAGTGGATGTTCTCCGTCTCCATCTTGTGCTGCTGCCTATGGCATTGCCTAGGCCCACAGCGGCAAATCTATGGCATGAGTGCCACAGTGGACTGTTGGTTATCACTGAAAGCTCTAAAAGGTTCACCATCACTCACCTGGGCTTTGCTCTTGGGAACCATAATTATTAGAATAGGAAAAAAAACATGTTGAACCTAATGGTCCCTCACCCAAGAATGGTGACATAATTGATGTGCTCGTAGCCAGTGGTCAGTGAAGAACTCTGTCCATTTCACTGAAAAGTGGAGGAGGCTCAGAAGAGAGCAGGAACCAACAGGTGCCAACCTAACAGCAACAATGTCAACACCAATGGCTGTTCTTTGTTACTTGCAATTTACAGTATACAGTTATGGTTTTCATGTGACATACTCTCTGTTTGAAAAACCGGAAGCAGTGTAAGATGAAATGAATCTGTAGTGGTTTTTTTTTTTGTTTTTGTGTTTTTTTTAACATAGAGAAATCGAATCCCACAGAGATTAGTTTCAGAGATGCATTTTACATACCAGGTTTCTGACATGAGTTTAATATTCTTTATGACCTTTCCTTTACTTGACTTAAAGCAGCATAAAATTCTAGTTTGTTACAAATACCTTTTGCTGTCTGACAAACTGCTCACACCCATCAAGGTGGCATAAGAAAAAAAAATCACTTAGATTTGTGGGGTTTACTGGGCTCAGCTGGCTGGTTTGCCCTTCAGGTCTCTGGCATGGTTGCAGTCCATCCAAGACTGCAAGTGGTTGGGACATGGGTCTGGCCTAGATCATGGTTGTTGCCTAGTGTACCAGCTGGAAATGTTAGCTGTGATCTCACTTGAGCTTCCAGCTGGATTCCAAGAGCAGATGTCCAGAGAGAGAGAAACAGAGACAGACAGACAGACAGACAGATAGACAGACATGGAGAGACAGCAGGTTCTGGGGGGCAGAAGGAGCAGGAAAGAGGATGAAAGAGGAGAGAGGGTCTGTGCCTTCCAATGACCTAGACACACAGCCACAAAGTATCAGGCCTTCCATATTTCTGTTCATCGCAAAGATCTATCCTGGTTCAAGGGAAGGAAATAGTGACTCTACCTGCCTATGTGAGTGGAGCCAAGGTCATATTATATGGAAGAACATATTTTGGTCATGCTTGGAAAATTTAATCTGCTGCATTACTTTTTCCAAGTGGTTTTTTTTTTCTTCTAGAGCCTAAGCTTCAGCATCAAGTAAACATTTCTCTCAGCATAGATATTTTTCTTTCAACTCATCGTTGATATCAGCTGTTTTCTCAGCGAGACATCTGGGTATTAAATAAAAATCAAGTATGCATCTTGAGCAGTATCAACCAACAGAAAATATTTTCTTCTTTGTTACAAGCAAAGCATAAATAATTTAAGAGTAATTCTAGGGGTAATGAACATAACCATCATAATTTTCAGTAGAGTTGCGTTTCATGTTGGTATTTGCTAGCTCCTTGAGGGATGTATGTATCAGGAAAAGAAAAATTTAATTTTAATTTTAATACTAAATTTGTTGAGACATAATGAAATTAATATAAGTTACAAAAGGTGCTCAAAGTGGTGACCCTTGGTTTCCAGACATTTATTAGTACAGTGAACTGATGAAGTGTGTATACATTTTTTGCGTGGAATTTGTATGTTTGTTTAGTTATTTTGCATTCCTAATCAAAACTTACCTTTATTTTGGTTTTTGTTTAATTGTTGCCAACCTGATGTTTATGAAATGGTATCATATTTGGGTTTTCTTTAGCATTATTAGCATCTTATATTTATTGGCCCTACTGGTTTTCTCATTCATTAAGTTCAAGTCTCTTATGGAATTTTATATTGAGTCATCTTTTTCTTATTTATTTATAGAAGAATTCTTCTGTTCTGGATAGTAACCTTTATTTCAATTATGTGCTCAGAATAATCTCTCCAAAATTGTGGGCTGCTGCTTTTTTTAACTCATGGTGTCTTGTAATATATAGGCATTGTTAATTTTATTTTCTAGTTTTTAACCTTGCAGTTAAAATTCCTTCCTTACATTGAGGTCATATAATATATCCTATTATATTTTCTTCTAAAGGCTTTATAATATTTTCCTTGATGTCTAAGTGTGCAGTATGCCAGATTAACTCTTGTCTTATTAATTGCATACATATTGAGAAGGACTTTACATCCTGGTGGTGTGTTTTGACTCTTTATTTTCAGTAGTCATTTTGCTTTAAATTTTTGTAATTTAAAGAATTATGAATTAAGAATTGTGATAGTGAAATTCTGATATTCACATCATGCAGCTATAGCAGCTCTCTTCATATGTGTTTTGTATATTTTTATCCTTTTGCATTTAGCATTTCTTTATCCTTTTTTCTATTCTATTTGTTAAAACAAGTAGCTAGGTTTTTGTTTTCCATTCTGTTATAACTTTGTTTTCAGTAAAGCATTCAAACCACATGCATTTGGCATTACTCCACTTTCTTATTAATATTTTTATATATTTTGCCTTGTCCCTGATTTTTTTTCTTTCTCTCCTTTTTTATGGGCAGGGGAATATTTTTTCATCCACTTTGAAGGTAGTCATTATACTCCTATTTTGGTGGTAACTAAGCCAAAAATTTCAGCAGGCACACGTTACTTACCAGAGCCTAAATGTAATCAGTATCTTTGCATCTGTCAATAACCTGACAAAACCTTCAGGTGTTTTAGTGCTAACCTATAGCAGTGTTGCCATGGGCTGTGTTTTATATTTTTAACTTCTAAAATGTTTCTATTTTACTTACTTTTGAAAGCATTTAACAATATATTTGCATTTTATTCATTCTGCACTTTTTTGTACTTCAGCAGTTTCGTCACTGTGCTTCTGTCTGAATTATATCCTTTGGAAATTTTGGTAATGAAAGTCTTTTGATGGCAAAGTATCTGTTTTTGTTTCATGTACCATGTCTTTATTTTTCTGTCCTTGTAAGTATAATCTAGGCAAATAATAGTCTGTGAAGATGGAGAAAGATTGAAGCATAATGATGATCCTCACGGCATTGGTTATGATAGGCAAAAAATTTAGAAAAACAAAAGGAAAGGAATAGTGAACACCCTCAGTGTCCCATTGTAAGGGGAGTGATTAATAGACCTTAAAGAATCATAGAGCTAGGAATCATCATACGTTTAAACCCAGGATAACAATACAGGGACATGCTCATGATTATTAAGTAGTGAAGAACATATATATATATATATGAATACCCCCACAAAATTCTGTGAAAGATACATCAAAAAGTTAAAAGTTCTATCTCAGCTGTTGAAATGATAGGTGTTTTTATTTTTATATACTTTTTGATATTTTATAAACTTTTTGCACAAGAAAGGTATAGTTATTTGTTTTATAAATGACTTATAGTCAAAATTATTTACAAGTTTGTAACATTTATAATCACATCCAAGCCCAACAGTATATGAATAGCAATTATATTTTTACTGCCAATTTTATAAGTGTACTAATGTATGGCATTATTGTTTTCATTTACATTATTTTAATTGATACTGAAGTCAAGCACTTTATAATGCTTGTGTTTATTGGCTATTTGTATTTTCTCTTGGTTAGAGCATTTGCTCATACTCATTGTCGATTTTTCAATTACATTCTTAATGGTTTTCCTATTGATTTAAAAGAGCTCTTTATATATTAAGGATATTGACCTTGTCTTTTTTCAAACTGCTTTCCAACATGTCTTTTTAGCATTGTTCATAGTAACTTGGTGGTTTTTAATGTTTTTATTTAAAAAATGATTGAGGTAGACCTTTCAAAGAAACACATAAAATACATATTTTTAAAGATCTTAATATACATTATGAACACAAGAAGTATAAAAGTAAATAAAATATACCTCCTCTTTTTTTAAAAAAAAGTAAGTTTTAGAAAAACAAGGAAAAGAAAGGATTTCTTTAGTGTTTAACTGATAGGGGGTTTATTTGTTTCATCAGTCACTCCTCTGTGAGGTGCCTATCAGTAACTGTGTATCTATATACTTAATGGCTAGCATGTCCATTTCCGAGGGCTATGATTTTTCATTGTCACTACTTGATACACTTAAAGGAAGTGAGCAAAATGAGAGGAAAGGAAGACACCAATAAATTACACCTGTAATACAGGAAACGGTCTATAGCTGATGTGGGAATGATCACCATGAACATTGCATTTTGCACCAGCAGCCTGGGCTCTGGACCCAGGTGTCTGTCTTCCTCCCTACCATCTGGGTAGTCATCACTCAGGAACACCAACAAGGAAATCCATTTTCTCTTGTAGACTAGGGTTTTCAACATGGGCAATAACAAGCATTTTGGGTGGTTGATTGAAGGGACAAGGTGGCCCAGTGGTTAAGGTGATTGACTGCTAATCCATTGTGCTCTGCACACATGCTTTGAATCCCAGCCTCCCTGTAGTGATTGATTGTTTTGAGGGCTGTGCCATGTACTGTGGTGTTCTCAGCAGCATCCCTGGCCTCAAGCCACTAGATGCATGTAGTGCTATTCAGTTAGGACAGGCAAAAGTGTCTCCACACATTATTAAACTTCCTCTCAGAGGCAAAATCATCCCTAGTTGAGAGCCACTGTAAGTTGACACAGGACAATGAAAACCAGAGATTCCCCTCTAGCCTTTGAGGAGCTTTAGATTAAATTGCAATTTGGAGAAGTTTTAGCCTCACTATGTTTTTATGTTTGCTGACAACCTCATAGACATGTGGCTGGTTTTCCACAGGGTGGGGCTATAGCACACCTTTTAATGAACATAATCCTTTCATTTTTATACTCCATTTTATGAGTATGTTTCTTTGTAACTTCTTTTGTTACTGTGATATGTAAAATCAATCTTCATTCATCTTTTATTAATTGGTACCATTAGTTGCTTTTACCCTAAGCCTTTAATCCTTGCAGACTTACATTAATGTGTATTGTAGGTGACGTTTTAACTTTTGCAAACTTTATCTTTTAAAGTAAAAAAATGTAATAATGCCACTGGTTGAATAATTCCATTATGGTGTTCCTTAAAACATTTATTAAGTTGCTACTGAAATTACTACTTTTATAGAGTCATATATTCTATTTCAAGATTTAGTCAAAGATTCCTCTTGTGTTGTTTTGGTGTTTTGTTTTGTTTTGGCTACTGGGGATTGAATCCAGAGTGTCACACCTGCTAGGCAAGCACTCTACCTCTGAGTTACTTCCCCAGCCCAGTATTATATTTATTAATTATCTTAGAAAAGAAATTCCTTACATATTACTTATTTACAGTGTTGCCAAGAAGTTCCATACACAGAGTTAGGTATGGGGTATCACATAATTCAGATTTTTCATCTCTGATTTTGGTGACTTGTTAAATGATTTAAACTTTTCCCTTGTAATTTGGCTCAGAAAAGAGGCTGGAATGGCAGACTCAGGCTTTCTTAATTGGTCTCCAGGAGCAAGTGCAAATTAAGCTCTATGTCAAGGGACTGCTGCCTATAACTGTTAGTCTGGTAGCCATACAGCCTCAAAACCAAAGCCACATGTGTTGCCTTTCCTGGCCCATGCTGACTGTGACTGTGTCTTGTCCCCTCTGGGGTTGCGAAAACCCTTGTTCAGGGCAGCAGCAGCATCCTTAAGCGCAACAGCTGTAGCCCTTCAAACAAGGCACTGGATCTATATATCTCTCCTCTGGCCCGTCCTTTCTCCTAACCAGTGACACCAGCTAGAGGTACAGGAAGGAACACTCAAAGGCAGGATGCTGACCCTAAGGATTTACCAGTAGGCAGAAGCAGCTGAGCCCTCTAGCATCTTAGATGTTTGAGCACATTGGTTCATCTGGTTTTCTTTTCTTTTCTCCTCCTAGGCTGCCCCTCCTCTCAAACTCACAATGCTGAGAATATGGAGTCTTACGGGGCTGGTGTTTCTGATTATATTGTTGTTTTAAATTTAGCAAATTACTTCAGTCCTCAATAGCCTTATTTAGTACCAAGAGGTCTTTCCTTGACTTACTGCTTAACTGCAATGTGGCCTGGTTGGTTTCTTTCAAAAGCCTAAAAAAATATCAGGCTCTTGTAGTTAAAACTGCATAAAAAGTGTCTCCTTTGTGTTCTACCCTGGTTGACATCACTATGTGTCAAGCTGAATTGTCTGATATTTCCAAATCCCTATAAACCAGATCTACTCTTCCCACAGATTGGTAGATCTAGTTACATTGAAGTTACTATTTGGGTTTGAAGTTAAAATATTATCTACGCATCTTTTCATTTGCAAAGAATCCTAAACATATAGGCCAGAGAATAATGTCCTGTGGCATGCATACCACAGTGGACTGCTTGTTAACATTGAAAGCTATCAAAGATTAGCATCACTGTTCTAGACCTGTCCTGTGTCATAGTCACTTTCTCATCCAAGAGACACCATACTCGGCACCCACAGTGCAAAGGTAGAAGCGTTTCTTTTGGCTCGTGGTTTTGGCTGTCTCCAAAGCAGCAAAGACATGGTGGAAAGGTCTGGTGAAAGAAAGTTGTTCACATCATGGCACCAGGAGTAAGAGAATGAAGGGGAGACCCAGGAATGGAGATATGCCCTTCCAGGTTACATGCCTTGTGACCCGCCTCTAACCAGGCCCAGCCTCCTAACAGGATGCTCAGCTGCAGAATTCTTTATTGGATAAATTCATTGATGAGTATAGCTCCTCCATACCCCAATGACTCTAAAGCCCTCACCTCTATGCATATGAGAGTTTCAGGAATGGTCTAGATCTAAACCACAATTCCTGGTATGTTAGGCACCCAGGACATGCTCTGCTCATGCTGGGGGTCTTATGTGATCTTCACTACTCTACATGATAATGTGAGAGGTCTAAGCATTACTTTTGCCTATGTCTGTATGAGTGACACCTCGTAGCTCCCAAGGAGAGCATGGAAGCCTGACAGTGATGGCCACATTTGCCAGTGTCCTGATAAGGAATGCTCAGGTGATTGCTGGTGGTCTAATTTTATGATGAAAATGGCTTTGTTCCAGAGGGGTTTTTGCATCCTTATTTCAAGCACTTTGCCCCAGACCTTACCCTTTTGAGCAGCGAAGCTGCCCTGCCTAACTAACCATTTCAATTAAAGTATTCTTCAGGCTTCAAGTTACATGTGCAAAATACAGAACACTTTCTTTTCTCTCCCTCCATACCCACTGGGGCTGGCTGTATTTGCTTTGAAGCCATCTGGCATTAGGCTGTGTTAGTTATGTAAGTACCAAGATCTTTTGATATGGTGCCCTGACTTAGGTAGTACCACAACCAATCCTTTTCTCTCCCCATGCTTCAAGGGGAAGGTACACTTGTGACTCAGAACAAACCTAGTATCTAATTTGAGGCAGAAGTAGGCTGGAGAAGGAAGATTTCCTTCCGTCATCTGTTACATTCACCTGTTTGTATGTGACTCACAGACCCCACTTTTCTTCCATGCTGAGAGCTGGACAGAGGTGACCACATTAGAAGCAGAACTTTAGGGCTCTGACTATACTTTTCCTGCATGTCTTTGAATGTCTTACCCTTCTGCTTGGGAGAGGACAGCCTTGTGCTGAAAACATGCTCTGACTATGAACATAAATGTTATTGACATTACTGTCTGAGTATCTTCTCTGCTTTTCAAAAAGAGCAACTTATTTCTCTTCCCCAAGACTAATGTGATAACCATGCTACAAATTCTTCTCCACAGCTACTTAAACTGCCTCTTGGTCAAAGTAAAAAAATGAAGCTTTCAAAATTCACTTTCACCTGGAGAGACTTTTGAATTACTCCAATGTAATTTCATAGGTGAAAATCTGTACTTCTTATAGAAGCCTCCTACAGACAAATTTGATCTTTGTCTGTTTACCCTGCCAAGCTTCCTAAGTGAGACCCTTGTTAAGTATATAGTAGTAACTGTCAGATAAATGGGTGATTTCTATCACAGTCACTGGGAGTGTTTACAACACTACACAGGATTATAAAAACCAAAACAAACTAAATAAAAGATGATGTCTTCTGAACCTCCCAGGATTTTGTTCTTGTTAGGATTCTAATATCCCTTGAGAAAGAAAATTGGATTAATGAGTCTTAGTTATATACACATTCTATTACAGGTGATAAGCTTAGATATATTGACAGAGAAAGTCCCTATTCTGGGTAGGTCTTAGAAACATAGGACGGTCTCACTTTTCTACCTCTATCTTGGATATTTATAATCTGTGCACAACAACTTTAACTAACTGTGAGTGAATCTGAGGTTACATTTCTTTTAAAAATTCAAATTTTGATGATTGGAACCTCCCTCTCATGAACTGCAAAAGGTTTATTTGAGAACCAGGTTGTCTTCAAGTCACACCTTGGCTTGGAACCATATGCCCAAGGGAAAAAGGGTCCATGTAACCAGAGTCATCACTACTGCTCTGCTGCACACTGGTTCTGTAATATTAGGCCACAAGCATCTCAGCTGCTTATTGATCTCTGAATAATGATGAGGCCTGAGAATATAGCTTCCAAGAAAGCTCTCAAGTTAAAAATATAGCTCTTAGTGATGCCATGCTCTGCAAAGTTAGCAGCAGCACTATAAAAAGAAAGCATGTCAGACTTCAAATAGCGTTATAACTACAGATCCAGCTATCCCATGTCTATGAAGACTAATTATTGCTGCGCTGTGACTTAAATTCTGGAAGTATCAGAGGATGCAAAAAGGAAACATATCATTCATTTCATAGGTGGCAGAGAAAGGAAATTCCTGGCAGAGGAGGTTGGCGATTGGAAGCATAGGTTACAGAGACCAATAGTGTTCTCTAGGAGCACATCTCCCCTATTAGGTTTCTCAGAATTTCAAGATACTAAGTGTGCCCTACCCAGACAGCTATTCTGTGGTCATATAAACTAGGAAAGCATCGGGATTGGCAAACTTAAACACATTCTCTGTAAATGAAACTGCAGTGCAAATCACTAAAGAAAGATGGAAAATTTGCCAAATGAATTTCACCGCTGAACACTTTTGTGGAAAAATCTATGTACTCCAGATTCTGTAAAATGTTGCTCTGGTCTCCAACTATCTTTTGTATACTTGTTAGATTATTTATATCTTACCCTTATCTATAAGCAAGTCATTAGACTGATTTTTTTTAATTTACAAAATCATGGATTACAGTTTTAATTATAGAAAATTAGAAAACACCAGTAAGCAAAACAAGAAAAACTGCTATGTTCCTCTCATATAGCAAACCCATTGTTATTTTAAAATGTCCCCTACAAGGCTGGTATATCTGAATTGGATAATGGAGAGCTGATCATCAGTGGATGAATACTTTGTCCGTCAGTGAGTTTAGTAGCTAAGTGTGCTGTTAGAAGGTAAGTCCTGGCTAGAGGTAAATTCTAGGGATGTGACCTGAGAGGGTATATTCTTGGCCCCAGCTGCTCTTGTTTTTCTTGTTTTCCTAGAAATCATGAACTAAATAGCTTTCCTCCAACAGGCCCTTTCAAGTATGATGTTTCTGCGTTGGAGCCAGCCTATCATAGACTGAATCCCCTGAATCATTAACTAAATTAAACTCCTCCTCCTTAAGTTTCTGATATTGAATATTTTGTCCCAGCAACAGGAAAGTGGGCTAATGAGCCCATTAGGAGCCTTTTGTTGCATACCTTTTACTGTCTCCCTCTTTGTTTCTGTTACTATTTCTCCCATGCATATTATTCATGTTACAGAGGTGGGATCAAACCAAAGCTAACCTCAACATTTTCCTTATCATAATACCCTAGTAACCTCTGTTCACAAACTCTGTTCTCTTTGTGATTCTGGTCACAAACCTAACTGGATGAGAACCAAATCAAATTTCCCAATAAGGTCAAGATTGAACCTAACCATTAAATTTGATTTTCTTTCATCTTTCTTTGTGACCAAAATCTTGAAAAGAATCAAGTTCATGAACTGAGGTACCACTGTATTGTTCTTTGTCATACTTTTTGATGGGGTTTTGAGTTTCTGTCATATTTTCAAACCATAACTTAATCCCTAATATTGGACCTTTGTTTATGGGTGATTTTTTTCCATTTATAAGCATTATCATTGTGTACAACTAAATTTTTGCATTCATTTGTGCTTAAGTTTGATGTAAAAATATGCCACAGAGTTGTAGTTTTCAGCATTGTTTATTTATCCTAGGACAGAATTCTAATTAGAAGAGGCTCTTGAACCATCAGTTACAGGCTTTATTTGATGAATGAGTGTATGAATGACCAGTTCAGAGTATGGGCCAATGAGTCAGAAAGCTTTGGTGAAAACCCTGACCTTGCTTCTTAATATTTTGTTGAATTTCAGTGGATTATGTAAGTTCTCCAAGTCTCAGTCCCTACAGCTATAAAAGAGCACCTCTTTGAATTAGTATGAAGATTAATGAGGCTGTCACTTAGAAGCACGTGTGTATGGTTATGTGCTTGGGAGGTGTCTTAGTTACTTTTTACTTATTGTTGAGACAAAATACCTGACGCAAAAAAATTAGGAAAGGAAAGATTTATTTTGTACAGTTTTGGGAGGTTTCAGTCCATGCTCAGTTGGCTCCAAGGCAGGGTGGCATGGTGGGGTGGTTATTCATTGCCACCACAAACAGCAAGGCACAAACTGGCAAGAGAGAGACACACCTTCTTCCCACCCTTACATCATATCCTGGCTTTACCCCTGGGCAGGTGAAACACTCCACCACCAATCCAAGCTCTAGACAATGAGTCAATCAAAAATGCTAGATTTGGTTGAGTCCATAATTGCATGAGGCTTGGGATCCACTGACATAAACCATGACAGGAGGGTAGAAAAGAAGGGAGAAGCATTCAGTACCAGCGACTAACATGAGCTCTGTATGTGCAGTGCTTCTTCCCATTTACCCCCACTTTTGTGCAGTGGGAAGCCCCTTTCAAATGGTGACAATATAGGAAGTAACAGGAAAGACCTGACTGTGGCCAGTAACTGAATGTGACACCCAGCTCTGCCACTTATTAGCTCTTCCACTTGATATGTTATGTAACTTCCTCTGGTTCACAGCCTGGAACATAGATATTTATTAAAGCCTGCCTCACAGAGAGAGTTGGTGTGATGATTCAGGGAGGTCATGGTAGTGTGTACAGTACCTGTCATATAATAAGCACTTAGTCAGTGGCAGCCAGAAAAGTCACTTAACCTCAGTTTCAGTTTCCATATCAGTAAGATAGAAATAGTAATGCCTGCAAGGGGTTATCCATAGAATTAGGATGGAAAAACCTGAAGACAAAGTAGTAACATGGTTCTTGACAGTTGTAGGTCTTTCATACAGGACAACTCTTAGGGCATATTCTTACTCCTGGAGTTATAGCTGGGAAGATGTGAAGCTGAGGTCCACTGATGTCACCTGTACTTTTTCAGTTACTATCTGGCAGTTTAAGCATTGCCAGTTACTCAGGCTCTTAGATGCAAGGTATACTGTAGCTCACCAAGTGGACAGAATGCACATACGCTCACCTGATCTACCCAAAAATTTTTAAATCTACATTGCTGGTTGGTAAGATTTCTCCTTATAAGAGGAATTTTAATTATATTTTCAATGTAATTTATTTCTGATGAAATATTAGAAGGGACTGAGGCAATAAGTCCTGGTGAAGAATCAAAACTGTGTAATACATTACAGGGATGCTTTAAATATTGTAATGCTTCTTTGACCTCAAGGAAGGCCTAGAAGTCTTTTGAGCTTTCTAGACCCCAGGAGAAAAACATGTACCAGGAAATTGTGTGAAGTGTGAGGAATCACAGAATAATTAAGTCTAAAATGTACAACCGCATCTCACCATGAATTCAATCTCAAGACACTTTATGGGCTATAATTCCTGGGAGTCTTTAGGGATGCTTTCATGCCACTTAAAATTAGACTTGTTCAAATTCTTGTTTATGACCATGCTTCACATTAAAAACCATTATTTTCTATTCATAGCTAAGCTCAACTCTTCTCACAAACGAGTAATTCTGTATTCCTTGCAGAATGACTTTATTGCAGTGAAGTTTCCTTGGAAGGTACTTTTGTTTTCTTCAATGCTCTGAAGTGTGAAGTCTACATAATTTGCTAAATGCATCATGTTTACATATGCATAAGCCAGTTACCTTCAAATCACCATCTCCTGCCTGCCCTCGTGGCTGGATGCTTAAAGAAAATGAAGCTTAATTTTCTGTAAGCAGTGTTCCATGGTTTCCAAGTAAACTTGCAGGGACACAAACTAAATTATGTAGTGGTAACTATGCAGACAAAAATGAAACACCAGCACTGAAACAAGCCAGGTGTGTGGAATAGTTCTACCATCGTGCAATCACAAAGAATCTCAAAGAATATGAAATGAGATTTTAGGGATGCCAGTCTGCTGCCAGGCTGGGCTGAGGTTTGAGGCCTTCATGGTGGGGGCCGGCACCAAACTGCAGACCATCAGACCTAATTTCACTATTGAAAACCCTGAACTTTGAATTCCCATGCATCCTGGTGATTCTTATCCTCATGCTAGGGAACTCAGTGTGAGGACATCTGTGGTAGGAAGATTTTGCTGTGTTTTTCGTAAGTGTGTAAGGGTGGATGGAGTAAAAGAATGTGATTTAAATCATTTAGTTCTGGGTTTAAATGCTTGCTTTGGCTTTTGTGTTGGGGAGGGAGAGTGAGAAGGAAATATGCCCTTTAGCATATTAGCATAATAGGCTTTACCACTATCCAGTGTGCAGTGGACACAGACAGTAGATTGTTCCACCCAGGGCATTCTGGAACTTGGCTGAGATGGCATGGATCTTTATATAGTGTGGGGCATTTTCCCCCAAGTCCATTCTCCATTTGGTTATGTTAGAATTTAGATCTTATGTATTCCCCCAAAGCTTGTGTGTTCAAACCTTAGACCCTAGCTGAGAGCATGATTAGGAGGTGGTGAGAACATTAATAGACAGGACTTGGTGGGAAGAAATAGATCACTGGGGGAGTGCCCTGGAAGACTACAGTATACTTGGACCCTGGCCTCTTTATCTCTCTTTGCCTTTTTGCTTTTGACTACCATGAGGTGAGTGTCTTTGCTCCATACCCTCTCTTAGTGATAATGTTCTGCTTTGCTACATGCCCAGAGCAATGAGGACAAGAAATTACAGGCCAAAACCTCTAAAGCTAGGAACCAAAACAAACCTTTCTTCCTTTTAAGTTGTTTATCTCAGGTATTTTGTCCCCATCACACAAAAACTGCCTAACACAGGCGGGTAGTTTAGTCTTTTGGTTTTAGTTCACCATCTTATCCAAGAAAGTACATGCTTATCACTTGCTTGTTTGGTCAGTTTACCATGTGCATTCTTGGTGCTTTTGTTTTAATAGGAACAGTTTTTTGACTTAGCTCAAGATATTCAACTCTTACTTGTGTGCCTTCTGAAAATCTATCCATGCCTACTTTTGACAAGGCAGTGGGGAAAGTACAGCCATAACTAGTTAGTATTCTTTCTGGTCTGATCCCAGAGTCCAAAAGGGACCACAGTAATATAGAAAGGTAGAAACACATCTAGTGTCCTGGGAACACCCCCAAGGTGTCTTCTTGGTGGTTTTTGAGAGAAATTCCCTAGATGAACACATATTTGAACTGAGCCTTAGCTCTCTAGAAAGGAGCACTCTGGGAGAGAAACACCTCATGTCTCCCTCATTAAAATTCCACCAACTCAGTGGAGGGAACGCATTCTCCTCTTACAAATCAGGAGAGGGGAGACTGAACACCAGCAAGGGCCATGTCTTAATCATCTCTGTATCCCCCAGAGTGTCTGGCTCAGGGAATGCTGGTATTGAATTTACACCTGCCCCAGGTCCCAGGGCAAAGTGGAGTATAATATACAGATTGTAATGATTAAAAATTCTTGCATTTAGGGATTATTTTTCCCATTTGGATTAACAAGAAAAATGTTAGCATGTGGCAAAAGAACTGATGGATTGGTGCAAACTGTCTTGACTTGCAGTTAACAAGTCTCTTGTGGTTATATCACTCAGGCTTCCTCCCTCCCTACATTCACTGCATTTGTTCATTCATTTATTAACTCATTCAGCAAACTTTAACCGGCTGCCTGTGTACATCAGGTCATGAGCTCAGTGCTAAGCTGATAACTAGGTGAATTGAAGGACGCTACCCTTGCATTCAGGAGCATGTTGTTTAATGAGGGAAATAGACAAGGAAACTGACATCTAGTATTTTGTACATGTATATATTAACATCAGTAAAAATCAAGGAAATGTAGAAATTCTCCATACAATTTTTGTTTCCTATGGTCCAGCTCCTATCTTCTCCTCAAACAGAAACTATTATTGGTTGTTTTACCCCTTTGAAGAAGTTGGTGCATATAGAAGCAAACGCAAAGAAAAATTTTTGCCTCCCTATTATTACACAGGTAGTTGCATATAATATATAATGCTTTGGTTTTTAACTTATTAGTTGTTGAATATATATATATATATATATATATATATATATATATGAACAGTGACATTGTGCTTCACTGGGTATATTAAACTTAATTTCACTATCAATATTTGAATTGTTTCCAACCTGTTGCTATTTTGTGCAGTACTGTAGTGAATAGCTTTGTACATGTGGCTACAAACATGAATATGTGTGTATCTATAGGTTTTAGTCCCAAAGTAAAAGTTTAAGATTAAAACATATAATGACCTTTCTGAACCCCTTTGCCACTGTTGTATCTTTAGACCCAATATACAGTTAGGATTTTCTTTGTAACCTGGTCAGAAAATACAATCTTAATCTTTTAATGGGTAAATTTAATTTATATTTATTCATTTATATTTATTGATAAAGAAAATTATGTTTGGTCATATCAGCTCTGCTGTTTTTATTCACATATTTTTACTCCTGTGTGTTCTATGTGTGTGTGAGAGGACTTGTGTGTACAATTAGTCTATTTACAAGTGCTATCACTTCAGTGATGTAATTAATATCTTTCTTCCTCTCTTCTCTTCTCCCACCAGCTCTCTTTAATTCTCTCCTCCCTTTTTTTCTACCACATGATAATAGTTTAATATATTCATCTCCTCAGAGTTTGTGTTCATTCTTATCTACTTGACTTGGCATTTTTTGTTTTAATCTGAACTCTGGCTATTATATATGAGGCAATGGAGAAAATTGATCTACTTCCTTTCCCCCTTTCTTTTAATGTTAGTTTGTCACTCCTTCATTGTTAGAGCACATCACTGTCTCATTCTGTTTTTTGTTTTGTTTTGTTTTGTTTTGTTTTTTGGTATCAGGGATCGAATTCATGACCTCATGCTTGCCAGGCAGATGCTTACATCACTGAGCTAAATCCCCGGCACACAGTCTCATTCTTACCTGGTATCTCAATCCTCACCTTTGTTCATTGGCAAAGCTATGTATTTTTCAACTTGTCTTTGCAGATGGCAGTGTTGAGTCATTTGGAAACTCCTCTGGAAGGACTCATGGGAATACTAGTTGTCAAATTACTATGTGTTCAGAAATGGGTTTTTTTTATTCTTGGAGTAGAGTCCAGAATGATATAAAATTCTCCGTTCGTTGTTGTCTGGATCAATTTATAACTACTACTTCATTGCCTGCTAGCATTGACTATTACTGTGCCTAATACCTGAGGGAAATCTTATTTAATTTCTTTCTCCAAGTTACTCGGTTGTATTTTCTGCTACAATAATGTTGATATTTCTTTATTTTGAAACTACCAATTTAATTAGGATGGATCTTATTATTAACCATTTTGGGCCTATTTCCCTGACTCACACTGTATAATTTCAAAATATGAATTCCACTCTTCTTAATGTCCGGAAAGTGTGGCAAGTCATTTTAAATATGTCCTGTTCCATTGTTTTCATTGTCTTTTCCGGGGCATCAGTTGCCCACCTACAGGGTCTCCTGTTACTTTCTCTCTAAACACTTGTGATTCCTTCTTTCCTCCTCTTGTTGAACCCTCTTGTTTTGGCATCCTTCCCATTGCTGTTTTCTTCTGTCTGTTTGCAATAGTTCTTCCAGTTTTGGCCTCATCTTCTCCACTGTCTCATCTTTTCTCTTTAAAAACATGGTCTGTTGTATTTGTTTATAGAAAGGAGTGCTTCATTTGAATTCATATTGTTATACCTGGTCCACATTCTCATGGTTATTCATTTTTCTGCTTAGTATTCTGTGCAAAGTTTTGCTGTTCTGTTTCATAATTTCCTTGGCTTTATTATTCTTTAACCAACATGCCAGCTCCTTAAAAACAGTTACTGGAATAAGTTAGGTTGTATTGATCTGAAGGGGAGGAACCAGGCTACCTACAGACTTCACATCCAGAGGCACCCAGCTTTAGCGATTCACCGGTGACAGATGGCTTCTGCCTAATGACTCTTCTGCGTGGTCCTATCTTTTTTGTTTCTGTGAAACAGATCAGGCCCAAGAGGGTTCCTCTTCTCAGCTGTGCTCACTCCATCTCCAATTTTTCTGCTACTCCCAAGTTTCAATTTGCAGTGAGCCTCTTGCCTACACAAAGAATGATTTTCTAGGCCTTTTCTGAGAACTGCTGCCCCTAGGCTATTTCTCTCTTTCCCTTAATGCTTTTTCTTCCTACATAGTTTCTGTACTTGCTTTCCTCTTGATCCTTTAGTTCTTTCTAAGTAGAAACTTTTGGTCTGTCACTTCAGGTGAGTTCTTTGCCTCTGGGAAACATATTTTTGCTGGTTTTTTTTTTTTTTGCTTTTTTTCTTGAACTATCTAGACCTTTTATTGTCTACTTCTATCTGGTGGCTTTTGCTATATTATTCAAGCCTAAAGACTCTTCTTTCCTGTTAATTTTAATGAAATTAAAATGTATGGGTGTTTTTCCTATTTATATTGCTGACTCTGTGATATTCAAGAGGGGAAGATGTAAGTTGCTAGCTGTGTCCTGATACCTTTTAAAATATTACATATATAGATAGGTAATTCTGATTAAATATAGAAGTTTTACTAGAAAGAGAAATAATGATAGCTAATATTTCATTTATTTTTCTTTAATCTTGAAAGAGATACCTTGAGTGTTGGATGCCAGCAGCTTCTAACATCAAGTCACTGTCCCTATTTATTTCTTTAGGAGGATGACAAACTAGGTTATGTGACCTGAAAAGTAGAAGGATTAGTGAATGAAACACTCAATCTGGCAATGTTTTCAGTAGCCTAAGACATCCTTTAGTGTTCCAGGAAGTATTTCCATAGATCCTGTGTTATGATCCTGATGTTTCACCATTTTGTCTACCAGATCATGAAATCAAATATTCCAGGCCACTTCTGGCCAGGGCCTCCTGCAGATCTTTCTGTTTTGTCCTCAATGCCAGTTTGAGTCTCCATCTTCTTGTCCTAGACTCAATGGCCCCTGGAAATGCTACACGACCATTATCACAGAAGGGTAAGAGCTGCCATCCCTCTAACCAGACTGTATGCTCACGTCCCGTGCACTCTGGACCAAGTGTCTTAGTTTCTTTATGGTTGATAAGACATAATATCTGACACCCCCAACTATAAGGGGGAAGGTTTTCTTTTGGCTCACAATTGGCAGAGGTTTCAGTCCATAGTCAACTGACTTCAAGACAGGGTGGCATAGCAGAGGAGCATCCCAGAAGCAAAGAGAGATGAGAGAAGGAGAGACACCCTCCCAGTTCACTCCCCCGTGACCCACCTCCTCAGACCAAGCTTCACCTCCCAACATCCCATTTAACCCTAAACTCATTAGGAGACAAATCCACTCATGCATATCATGCCCTCATGATCCAATAACCTCCAAAGAGCCACATCTATAAGTCTATGAGGCTTCATTGAGATATAAACCATAACACCAGGGCAAGGAGGGGAGCTGGGAGAACCAAGAAGAGCTCACGATTCTCTGCCTTTGGCCAATGTCTCATACTGGTCACCAACCTAATCTATGTATAAAGGCATCCAGCATTCTCCTGGTACCAGCAAATAAGAGAGTGATTCACAAGTTACGGATACCTCTTAGGCTTCCTATTTCTGCCAGGATCTTATCTCAGATCTCAAAGTTGTCATTGAGTGTCTGCCACCAATCTCTTGTGCTTTTCTGCTTCATCAGTTACCAATCTAGGTTTATCTCTGTTTAAGAGTGAAAGTATACATGCATCAATGTTGCTTTAGGCTTGGAAAAACATAGACACTGAAACTACATTGAACAATACCTAGAACTGAATGTCGAATTTGAGCAAATTCAACTGGATGTAAATTGCTCATGAAGAATAGAGTGTTCCTATGTATTTTCTATCCCCAACACCACTTAAAGGTCCCTAATGCTATGTCATAAGTCACCTCTTGGAATATATGTGTGAACATATAGTGTGTAGTATAGCAGAATATCTTTAGATACACAGAAGATTAAATATTATATTCATACTTTGTATATGATTTATGATTTAGAAATACTTAATCATGCTAAATTTGATATTTATATTTCAAGAACTAGTCTTAAGTATAAGTCAGCTTTGATAATCAGACACTTCATTCAAATGGTTTCCTCATTGTTGCTAAGACCTGCCTACAATGCTGTCTTCCTTCCAAGTCCTTCCTGCATCTGAGTCTCAGCAGAAGTTCTAGCACTTTCTGGAATCCTTCCCTGAACTGTCATTGGTCACTTGAGCAAGCACATTAACAAAAGGTCCTATGATTCTCAGACTGTCAGTTTGACTGTCTGCCAAGGGTTGACCCAAGTAGTGATTCGCCATCTCCACCCCAGTTCCTTTCAAGGCCTAGACACTGTCTGGCTCTCTCAGTAGGGTAGAGAGAGCCTGTTCACATTTTGTCTTAGAGTTCCTGCCAGTAGATGAGAATGACAGATGTCATTTTTCTAGCTTAGTCTTTATTACTTGAGGGCTTAAGGAGCCTGGTTGGCCATGAAATCTTTCAATGTAACTGATGATTATAATTCTGTTTTTTACTATCATTGTTGAACTAGCCCAGGTCTCAAACAGAGAAATGCTGACCTACTGACTAGGAAATCCAATTTAAGCCAGAATTGGCATTGCTAACCAATATTTTGCATATGCAGTAATTTTTTCCCTAGAGTGTGAGGAAAACTATAGATGTTATCAGAAGCTTTAAAAGCTTATTTCATCTAACCTTCCTGTTCTAGATTATTCAGAGGGGAAAGTAAGTGTTATGCCATTCATGCACATTACAAATGTTGTGCAAGTTCTGAATGTATTTCTTTTTCCAGAAAAGAATTGTCATGAGGATCAAGGGAAACATTAAATTCACCTCAAATCAGGTTACCAAGAATAGTCTTAATGGCTTTAACAGGGAAATTCATCTATCTCTGCTTGTAGATTGTACCATTAATTAGTTTAACTCATCTTCCCTGTTTAATGTTAATATTTTAAGCTCTTCCAAAAACTGCTTTTAAAAAAGGCTTTTATTAGCAGGCTTCTGAATAATGGGGCCCTAATTCCTATGCTTATGCTTGTTTTTACAAAATGATGCCTTCTTTACAGATAAGAGAACATGCATATATATTGATGCTTTAGGTACTAAAAAATAAAAACTGGATTTGAATGTAACACAATTTGAGCAGGTGTAACCTGGCTTAAATCTGTGAGATGATGAATTAGAAATGAGATTCACCTAGGTATGCTCAAGAAATCCTTTTTGTGAGCCCCAATCGTATTTTCTGTTACTTCAGTCGCTTATATCTGGGATATCACCATCTATTAGTGTCTCAAGAGTAAGTGCTACCAGCTCCTGAAGGCCTTTGGAATGGAAGATGACAATAGTCACCTGTTGATTTTTTAGTCTTCACTCCCACTTGTGAGGTTGATACCTGTACTACACTGTCATCACCCCCATTTTACATATGCAAAAGCAGAGGCTCAGAGAAGAACCCCACCTTGCCTGAAGAGCAGCAACACTTGTTGCTGGTATTTGGACTGTGGGGAACCACTCAGACTGCTTCAAAGCTCAGGGATGTCTAAGGACACCTGTCTCTCCACTTGTCTAGCACAAACAAATAGCAGAACAGCTATGTAAATATGACTTAGTGAACAAACACATGTGTGCCAATGAGGCCAGCATGTAAGAATGTAAAGATAATAACCTGTATAGGAATTATACAATAAAGACACAGGCTGCTCTTGCACTGTGCCCTGCTGCATGCTGTCTCCTGTTGTTGCTGGTGTTTTCTACACATGCATTCTTTAACCTGGGGACCTCTCCTGTGAAAATCTCTCTTAAGTCCCTCTGTGTAGGCCCACACTGACCTAGAAACTCCAAGATAGTGTATTCCAAATCTCTAAGACTCAAGGGTAAGATCATTTCCTTGGGGCAGATGGCAGAGGCCTTCAGCATTCTAGTGGAAACTGTGGGGAAGAGCAGATGAAGGCATCTTTGGGTACCTGAGTTGCGCTGTGGGTATAGAGGAGTAAACTACTAGTTAAAAGACTTGGATGTGAATCTCACTTTCGCCACTCATCATTTGTATGGTTTGGAAAAATCATTGAGCAGCTCTGAGACACAATGGAAACTCTTATGTTCCTGGATGGCTTTCATGGGCAAATACCATATGCATGATCTTGATTCCCAAACTTCTGTATGTGGTCAATCACTGTGCCATCCCATGTCCATAAACACATGTAAGATCATGACAATATCTACTGAATGTTGATTTCATAGCAGGTCTTGGACTAAGCACCTAAATATAGTCTTGTTTAATCCTTCCTAATGACCCTAATGGCTGGATCTATTATTACCTTCATTCTGCAGACAGAGCAATTGAAGATTGGAAATAACTTGTCCAGTGTCAACTGAGATGGTAGAGCTGCAATCTTGTGCTCAGCCCTGTCTGACTACAAAACTTGCTTACTCTCTGTTACCTCCCCAGAATCCTTTGGCAGCAAAATGATTCTGGTTATTGTTCCTAAGACTGTGCTAATCAGCATCAACTCTCACTTATTTTCATTCCAGTTTATTACAACCCCTGTTCCTATGGGACTTGTAGACTTGCTGTTTCTCTCTTTAAAGCTCCCATGGCATGCAGCGTCCCCTCCTCAGCTGTTCCAGCACTTTGGCACCTGCTATGTGATACATATTCAACAATAGAAGGGACCCAGTCCCTTCCAGAGAGGAGGATGCTAGCATCCGTTAAAATGGCAAGAAGCATAATAATATGATGGTGGAGGGAAGAGTGCGGACTGGGAAGTGGAGGGCAGAGCAGGCCAGTCCAGGATGGCATCTTTCCTTGCTGGAATACAGGCTGTGGGAAGTGTTACCCAGAATCTAATCTCCACCTTAAAGAAGGCTCAGTTGGACCTTTTACAGAAGCTGCTAATTGCAAACACTCTGAGTGCATTGATCCAGAGCTACTCTGATTAAGTAATTACCCACAACAGCACCTGGGAGGGCTGAAAGAGATTAGTGCAAAAGGGCTAGCACCACGTCTCCATTGCTAAGAGGCCTCCCGGCTTGCTCCCAGAGAGAACTTGAGTCAGGCCCAACTCTTTAATTATCTTCTGAGGCACTAAAGTTTAAATTAAATTCTGGTTGTTTTCATATTAGCTTCTGCCAGAGCCCTGAGCTAAGCATGGGTGAGGCTGGGGTAGAAGGAGCAGGTAGGTCTGTGATGAGTGGAGTATTTTCCCCCCTTGGGGCTCTTTAGCTGAAAGATTTCATGCATCGAAGAATAGACCAGTAATTGGTTTCCAGGCAGACATTCACAGATATTCTATGATGCTTGTATGTCAGAGTTGCCATTTTCTAACATCCCCGATTGGTGTTCATTGTGGCATCAGCCAGGACTGCTAACTTAGACAGTCATGCATGTTCACTGTCTCTCCCTCTAGCTAGGTTAACACTCCAGCTTTGGATGAAGAATTATCCTTATTCTCACCTGTATTTTGTATCAACTCCCCAGTGAGTGTTTTCTATATCTATGCTTGTTTCTTGTCTTCCCCTTTTAATTCTAACCCTCTGAAAGGGCTTTTTAGCGTATCATTCAGATCCCCGTTCAATATTTAAGCTGAGACCAACTTCAGACACCAGCTACAGATTTGGGAGCACTTTTTAAAGCATTTTGGATTTCCTGACTCCTGGTCCTCTGTTAAAACATTTACCTAACTTGAAACTTCTTGACCAGTTCTTCACTAGCTCTTGGCTTTGTCTATAGGAGGATAAAGGGGCCATGCAAGATGGGGTAGAGGCATCTAGGGTGGTGATACTATTCAAGGCTGAAACAACATCTCTCACCCTCCAGTAGCTGCCATATGGAAGGTCTAACAGAGCAGCCCTCTCCTTCCTCCTTCATAACAGTACACACACACACACACACACACACACGTGCGCACACACACATGCACACCGTGGGACTGCAGAAGCCCTAGAACAGCGTCTCTGTCCTATGGCATTAATTACAGGGCACAGACTCAGCTCTTCCATCATCTGGGATTCTCATGCTGTACTTCAGGCTTTGCTTGAATGTCCACATTCAAATCCATCCTAACTTTTAGCCCTTTAGAGCTCTCTGCCTTTGGCAGTGGAGGAGAGGTTCTCAGGTGGGAAAAGTCATCACACTTGCTTCCCAGAGCTGTACACCTTCCTTGGAGACTGCATGCGCCTGTTTATACTTGTTTCTTGTATTTTGGTCATATTTTCCAAACAGACAGGAGAAATCTGCTGGGAGAGTAGCAAATTACCTGAATCCTTCCCGCCTGCACGCTATGCTTTCCTGGGGGAGGGAGCCGTCTTTTTTTCCACGTTGTGGAGTAATGTGCGGTGGCACTGTACTTTTCTCTAACGAAGCCCCAGTGGCTGCACATGTGACATGCAGCAGGATGTTCTGCAGTTCTCTTGGAAGCTCATTGTTCTCTCAACAAAGCTAAGTAGGCAAGAGTCTCATTTCCATCCTGCACTGTCCAGACAGCCACCTTCCTGTTCCATTGGCAGAGCTGCTTTTACAAGGGAGGGTCTGACTTTTGACTTCTTTCAACCCAGAGCATGGTCCAAGCATATCAACTGTATATCCTAGCGTTGGTTGCCCACAATCCCAGTCCATCCACCAGAGGTCCAGTCTTGCACACAGGGATAGCCTTGGGAGGCTGGATTCAAATCCTGTCATCATCATTTAATAATATTTGACTTGAATTTGTGAACCAATTGTTCATCCATTCATGCTTCTTTTCCATAAATACATCTTTAAACAACTCTTCCGTGGGGTAAGTGCTAGGGTAATACAGATATAGAGGGAATCCTCTCCACTAGTGTTGTGGAGTTTACCCACTGAGAGAAACAGAAACTGCAGTCTGAATGTCGTGGACTTCTATTGAACCACCTATGAAATAAATGGAGATGCTAATGCTCACAACACCAGCATCTTCTTGGGCTTAAAAATAAAGCATAATAAAATTCTACCACATTGTGCAGACAGTTGGGATATGGGAAAGGGAATATAAATTTAATGAATCTCTGCTATGTACCAGTAACTGAGCTATATTTTACTGATTATTTTCTACTCCTATTCCATACCATGAGCTAAGCTTTAGAATTACCATTTTGCAGATGGAAAAATTGCAGTTTACAAGAGACAGAAAGAGGGTTTCAATAGGTTATCAATAAGTGTACACTGAGCACGTCCTTTATGCTAGTGACCAGCTGCATGCAGTTGAGAGGCAGGATTACAGCAGGTTCATGTTGCTGTGATGTTGCTGCATCAAATGAGACCTCATAGGCTGGATGAAGGCCATTCAAACAGTAAGGCACTGGGAGCACATCCAAGGGAAACCTCACTAGTTTGACTGTTAGAAAATCCTCTGAGAGGAAGTCACTTTAACACTGTGAGATGAGGGGGACTTTGGCGTTGGTAAGGCCCAGAGGTGTATCCATTTGGAAGAGTTTGGGAGGCATAATAAGGCTGGAGCATGATACTAAAGAGGAGAGAAGCCAAGGAGACAGCAGGACCTGCAGTGAGGGATCCTATGGCTCACTTAGTTCACATTCTAGAGTTTAGATTTAACCTATAGATTAACTGGGAGCCTCTCAAGTGGGTCATTTAGGTAGATGACGAGATCAAATGTCCACTTTGGGAAGATTACTTTGACTGCTGGATGGGAAAGGGGTGTGGTGTAGGATGGGAGAACAATTAGGAACTTGTTTCAGCTGTCTTGTGGGAGGAGATGGAAGTGTAATGGACTGGAATAAAGAAGCAGCAAACACTGTACAGTAAACAGAGAGATGGAAAAGGCCATGATAATTTCCACATCATTTCTGCTTTGTGGCTATGGGTATATGGTGATACCATTTCCTGACTCCTAGAGAAAGCAAGGATGCGGCAGGTGTTTCCAAAGATGCTCACAATCTACTAGCCATGTTAGAGCAGACTAAGACCATGCAGCAAAGATACCCGATGACCAATAGAAACAGAAGGGCAAATGGGAAGACATCACTGAAACTGAGGATGCTGAGCGGAAATGACTGGGAGGAGAACACTAAAAGCAAGCAGAAATCCAGGTGGAGGCCAGAAGGAAACAGAATTGAACATAGGAGACCTAGAAGGCTAACTGGTGCTCATCTACCCAGTAAAGTAATGTGGTGGGAAAGTGGGTCAGGTCTTAGTCTTCAATATTTAGCCAAATGCTACTCAAGATAGCACCCTCTTTCCTCTGAAGATTCTGACACTGGTGGCCTGAGCACTTTTTCCTGTCACTAAGAGGGATGGAGAAGCCAGAAGAAACCCTCTCTAGAAATGGCAAGGATTGGCCTGCCTTGGGGCAGGTAGAGGACTGGCAAATGGATATAGTATTACAGTTTCCTTACCCCCAAAATTAATTTTCCCTGGGAAGGAACAAAGTATGTTTGAAGTATCTTTTGGGCCCTTCATTTCTTAAAATAAGAATCCAAGGTTTTTGTGTCTGGGGTGCTGATTGATACTTTAAGAGATGAGCATCCCTCACCCCAGCCAAACTATGTGTGGAGCTAAATCTGAACAAATAGCTCACTGCAGGCTGTTATCTTGATTGCTTTTCCTCTGGCCTGTATGAATCCCCAGGATAACTGTGCCAGGCTGTCTCCTCCTGAGGACTGCTTGGATGAGGACACTATGAGTGACTAGGGCCCACAACAGCATCTCCTATCTCCATTTCAGATTTCTGATCTCTCTCTCCCTGTACTAATGCCAGTGGCTCCCTGCTGTGCAGTTGTCCGAGTGACAGATTCACTCTTTCAAGATTCCAGAGCCTGACTCTATCAGATGCCCACAGCCTGACTCTATGAGAAGCCTTTGAGAAAAGCAGTGGTCTTGTGAAGACATAGATTACCTGCACATCTGTCTGGGTTTAGTTTAACACGACTGACTAATTTATCTTGCAGTGTGCGATTAACTTTGCAAGTTGACTTGGCAATTTTCTCAGCTCACAGAATATTTAGAATAGATGGTGTGCATAGCAATAGAGAAAAAGATAGGTGTTATTAATTTTTCATTTTCAAATGTAAGATTGACTATAGAGCCTACATGCTGTTCCCCTCAGAATATTCCACCACACTTTCTTGTTTAAAGCGGTACAGTGTCAGAAAAGTGCAGGCTTGATCCCCTAGAGCCTGAAACTTGGGATAAATGTGTTAGTGAGCTTATTCCTGAGATAAGACTTGGTATCAAGGCAATAGCATGAATTCCTGATTCTAGCAACAGCTGCTTCCCCTCTGATCTGTGAGCTTAGCTTGGCAGAGGATGATGAATCCAGACTGGCAGGGACTTATTATCTTCATTGTCACCCATCATAAAACACTAAAGGGACAGAGGGACGCTGATTTAAATATCAAGATGCAATGGTGAACCTCCAGAAAGGTGGAAATCCTCTTCATCCAACAGTATGTGGTGCGGCATTTTTCTAGGTGAAGCTATTGTGTATCTATGCTCTCCTGTGTGGAGGCAACTGGTCAGCTGTGACTATTCGGCGTACATAATGGGACATGAACTAAAGGACTAAATCTTACTGATTCACATTTGGCTAATGGCAACTTATTGGATAACACAAGTGTTCTCTTTACCTTTTTCTAGGGTAGAAAAAGCCAAGGTTGTTTGGGTACATTAGTCTTACTGATTTTCTGAATGCTGTTGTTTGCTCTAAGGTTGCTTATAAATCTTCAATTTAACAAATAATAATTGTCATAATAAAAATCATAGCTGGTATATCCCTGAGTAGTTACTATATGTCATGTACTTTCCTAAGAACTTTACACACATTGTCTGATTTATGGTCACTGAATGATGCTGTTATCCTGAGTTTACAGGTGGGGGTTTGAGAAATTAAATGACTGCTCTGAGGTCACCTAGCCAGTGAATGCAAAGCTGAGATTCATTCCAAGCTTGTGACTCCATACCTGTTACATCTGCTACCAGTCAAGACATTTGTTAGTGCCATTTATTGGTGGGTGTTTAAAAATAGTCATATCCTTTATAAGAAGCAACATGGTATCTTGAGATCATTAAAAAATTGGGTGTAAACACTGGACACACATTCACTCTGAGCTCTATAGAGTTTAAAGTCTGGATCTTAGCAGGAATGAAGGCAACAGTTACAATGACAACACTCCGGTTGCACAGCTCAGCATGGGCCTGGACACCTCTCCTGTAGGTCAGAGAATGGGGTGAGATCTCTCCTGCCTGAGGTCTAGGAAGCTGGTCTTCCACTGCAGCACTAGGTTGAAAGAGGATAGGCTGGATGAACATGCAGAAGTGAATAAGAACAAGGAGAGGATCTGTGTTGTACTCTTTCCTTTTAGAGAGCCAAGACCCTGACCTCTGGGGGGCAGACAGATGGGGCCTAATCTCTTCAGTTCAGTCAGGGCCTGTGCTGTGTGGAAGCTGGTTTGGGATTTGTTTACTTCTCCGTCATTACCCCTGTGCCCTCCTGTGTCGCTGTGCTCTGCACTCTAGCATGTATTGCTCAACTTCTTAGCCATTTGATCTTGTAGCTTTAGAATCTGGGAAAATGTGACATTTGTGTGATTCATTTCCTTATACACTTGCTATTCTTTGGGATTTTTGTCTCCTTTCTCCACTTGCTAAGGTCACTGCTGGTTTTTGTGTGTCTTAGTAGTATGCCACTGCCCAGGAAGTCAGCTCTTTTCTCTGTATCCTTTACCTTCCTTGGAACTTCTCAAGTCTTATCTAGTCTTCCAGAAGACTTTCAGATTGTTCATTCACCTCCTTACCTGCCCGCCCACCTATGAATCTGAATTTCTTGTCTTCAGTACTATCCATCTGCCTCAACTACTCTGATATACCCTATAATGAACCAGGTAGTGATGAATGGATTGAGATAAAAAGGCTCCCATGGAGAGGGCTCTATTACTGGTAAAAAAATCAGAGTCCATAGGAAGTCTGGCAGAATACACCATATCCAAAGATCCAAATAGTAGGCAAAAACAAAATTAGGAACCTGATGTTCCTGGGATTTTTTAGTGTCCTGAGCAGTTTCTCCATAACAGCTTTAGCTATCCATGGGTAATCTCCTGGCATGAGTGTACTGGAAAATGTAATTTTCTCTAGCAAAACTTCACCAGCAAGTTTTATGGGGTTAACAAAAGGGGTCCAGGTCATTCCTTGGAGGATAATAACAACCATGTGACCTGTACAGCCTGCTTTAAGAGCTGGGAGGAGATCCAAATTCCAGTATCAGCAGCCCTGCTCACTCCAGGAATTTAGATCGTTTCTGTCACACTTTGTTCTTGTGATGACAGCAACCTTTGGGGCACTTTAAGTGGAGAGGGGCAGTTATACCGTGGTGGGCCAGGGAAGTTTGCTATGAATGGTTTGGCAATAACCTCACCCATTCAGGCCAGGAAGCCCAGGGATTCACCAGTGTTCTGTTCGTTTTCCTCCAGCCTGCACAGACAAGGAGTTGAGGAACCTGGCTTCCCGGCTGAAAGACTGGTTTGGAGCTCTTCACGAGGATGCAAACAGGGTTATCAAACCCACCAGCTCTGACACAGCACAAGGCAGTAAGACTACTCTATTTTTACTAATTTACTTCATTATAAATATTACATTTGCTGATGTAGTAGACATTATTGAGTTAGCAGTAGCATTTGAAAGTCAAAAAAAGCAACACTACATTAAAACATACTTCAGTTTTTAAAATGCTAACATATGGAGGACGGGATGATGCTTTAGAACCAAAGAAAATTACATATTTTTGTAACTGATTTAAAAATATGTTTAATAATAAAGATTTTAGGAAATACACTAAATTTATTTAAAAACACAGAATTCCACCATTTTATCAACTATAAGTGTGCTATGGTATATACTTTGAGGTGTTTTCTTTATCATATATAAAAATATTTGTCTATATTATAACATTTTATAGACTTTTATAATTTTCTATAATTGTGACTATCCTCTCCTGTTGTTGAGTAGTACTCTGCTTTACAGTATCTACCTTGAATCTTAATGGATGGATATAACTATTAAAGTAGACCTATATTTGGGGATCATTAATGTTGCTAGTGTTTAGGGATATAAAAAACACTGTAGAAATATCTTTGATAATTTATCTTTGTGCATACTACCCAGATTGTATTTTGTTTTCGCTTAGAAAGTCCTGGCCACTTGCCCCCTTCCTCGCCATTAACATGCCTCTACCTCAGAGAGGTACCACTGTTCTCAGCTACTGAGTAGGAGGAGTTCTCTCCTGTCAGCAGCTGGAGAGAAGACTCAGAGTGGGTCTTGCTCTCCCACGCTGAGTGGTAGGGTCTCTCCATGCATTCTATTCAAATATGATGAGTGACGTGCTTCCCCACCTTGCGACCAACACGCACAGAATAGATTACTGATCAGCACCATCACTTAAATGCATGTAGTTCTGCCATAATCTATTCACCATAGCATTTTCATATTACTTGATCAAAATGCAGAAACACATTGTTTAAAGCACAATATTTTGCTCTATGCCTGATCCCATACTTGTCTGGGTGGAATTTCTGCAAGTAGGTGTCAGAAATCACATCCTCATCATCTGAATTCAGTATGACCAGCACTAGTCTTCAACCAGAATAAAAATAATCTCCAACCAGTGGCAGGGGTAGAATCCTATAGTTTCAGCTACTCGGCTTGAACTCAGGAGTTTGAGGCCAATCTGGACAACGCAATGAGACAAAAACAAAACAACAACAACAACAACAAAAATCTTTTTACTCTTTGGTTGTTACTTGTTGCTGCTAGCCTTTGAGAGATACCAGTGGAAAGTACTGGTATACAGGTCAGTTTAATTGCTTGAATTTTTTACCCTAAAGAGGAGACATAGAGAAATAGGGGAAAGGGAATGTTGTATTCATGGGTTATGTAGAGAACAATAAGAATCAGGACATGGAGTTTATTATTTTTATGATGGTCACCCAAGAAAATGCAGGAAATTTATCCACATCACTAATGACATAGAATATTTAGCCAAGGGTCTAAGTCCCACAGCAGTATCCCACATGAGTCCAGATGAAGACCCAAAGTCCAACTGGAGGTCTAGAGCCCACAAGAAGGACTCACGCCAATCTCTTTTATGGATCCGTGCTGGGAAGGCCCAAAGGTCAGTGGTGGAAGCCAGAAAGTGTAGGCCAGCGGGGTAAAGGAGCTGTGCTGGTAGGTTGAGGGTTCTATGCTGGAGCTGAGAAGTCTCCAGGGCTGTCCTGAAAAGCACCACAGCCATCCTCAGTGACACGGATGCCCCAAGCTCCTCTGACGACAAGCACAGTTGAGTACATGCCAGGAAGCCAGCATGAAGAGTTCATCCTGGGGTGGGCAGTACTTCCCTAGCAAATGTGCTGCAGAAAAAACTGTAAGCAATAGGAAAGGCCCAGAGACCTCCACCACCCACCTGTCTGAAGGGGGCTGAAAACATGACAAGACAGAGAAAGAGCAAAAGGTCCCCAACTGCGGAAACAGGGAAAGTGAGTCCAACAGAGGTAAATGCAGAGGAGGTTGAGAGCAGCAAACCTGTAATGTCAGAGACAGCCTCATCGGAAATAAAGAAATACATCCGTGACCTCATTATCAAATTTAAATCTGAAATTCTAACTCAGGTGAAGCAAGATATAAGAAGATTAATAAAAGAAGTCCTTGGTAATCCTCAAGTAGACACAAATGGAAGAATAGAGGAACCCAAAGAAAGAAGAGAAGGCTTTGATGAAGAATATAAACAAAATTTAGAATATATGAAACAGATCCAAAGAGAATATCAGGAAATTAATAACTCCATTGAAACCTGGCAAAATCTTTTAACAGAAACTAAAGACAATCTTTCAAAACTTGAAGATAGATTTGCAAAGTATGATTGTGAAAGGAAGGATCTCTTAAAAATAACCAGGAACCAGGAAGCAACAATGCAAAGGCTAGAAGATGACAAGAGGATTTATAACCTAAGAATAAAATATGTGAATGAAGATTCAGCAACAAATACAAATGAAATAAAAATTCTATTCATAGAAATAAGTAAGGAAAACTTCCCAAACATAGGTAACGGAAGTGAAGTTCAGATAAATGAGGCATATAGAACTCCAGCCAGCTACAACAAAAACAGATCTATACCCAGACATATAATAATCAGGATCCCAGAAATCCATTACAAGAACAGAATATTAAAAGTGGTCAGAGAAAAGAAACAGATTACCTATAAAGGAAAACTCATCAAAATCACAGCAGACTTCTCAATGCAAACCATAAAATCAAGAAGAGCTTGGAGTGAAGTCTTCCAAGTCCTGAAAGAAAATAACCTCCAACCCAGAATGATGTACCCTGCAAAACTGTCTCTCAAACTTAATGGAGAGACAAGATATTTCCATGAGAAAGGGGAACTGGGGGAGTTTGTGACCACCAATCCAACCCTGCAAAGAATACTGAAGGACATTCTAGAAAGAGAGAAGAAAATCACCAGGGTTCCAGGAATAATGGCAGAAAGGCCTCAAAGAAAGGGGCAGACAGTAGAATGAAGGAGAAAAGTAAACAAATAACAACAGAAAAATAGCATGACAGAGATAAGACAGAGAAGATTGGTTATATCACTGTTTTATCTTGACTGATTTTATTTGAATCTGGCATGCTTGAGAGTGTTGAGTCTGGGAGTAGGGGCAACTACTCTGAAGATGACAGGATTCAATAGGATACCCACTCTGGTTTGATTGTTAACTGCCTTTGAAGTCCTATAATGTCTCCAATGTTTAGATTTTATTAATAGTGTAAAGCAATGCTAAGTTTATATTATATTTGACAATATAGACAATTTTATTGAAAATAACAAGAGACATCATAGTGACTACCGTAGATCACCTAGTGTTGTGTTTTTGTATGTTCTTTTCATTTCATGTTTCTCTAGGAATTTGTATTGCTGACTTGTTTTGATTTGTTTCTCCCTCTAATACAGAAAGGCTAGGTATATGTGTAGAGACTTATACATATGTAGAACTTCTAAGTAGTTTATGAGAATGGATTATAGTTATTGTAAAGAAAAAAAAGGAAAAGAGAGTATTCTAATGGATATAACTGCATGTATGTTTGAGTGTGTGGAATTAATAACCATGTTGCTGAAGTTTTAGTTGGATGGATGAGCAAAACTGACTGCAGTCTCACTGTTTGGATGTCCACTTTGTGGACTTTACTTTTGTAACTTGAACAACTGCATCTAAGAGGAAAGTATGTAATTATCAACTAGTGATTTTTTACTGGTTACTATTTTTGTTTTTTGTTTTGTTTTGTTTTTGAGATTTTGTATTGTTTCTACCCTCTTTCTGTTTCAAAATTTTTTCTTTAAATAAAAAAAACTTTTTTTAAAAAAAGCAAGAGGAGGAAAAGAAAGTGCTCTAAAAGAGATAACTGTATGTAACCTTAAGTGTGTAGGATTGATAACCATGTTACTAAGTTTTTGTTGGATCAGTGAACAGAACTGTTTGAAGCCTCACTGTTTGAATGTCCACTTTGTATGCTTTAATTTTGTAACTTGAACAACTATATCCAAGAAGACAATATGTAATATGTCAAATAGAGATTTCGTACTGTTTATTTTTTTTTGAAATTCTGTATTGTTTCTACCCTTTTTTTCTGTTTTGCTCCCCCCCCCCTTAAATAAAATTAAAAAAAAAAAAGTTCATTCTGGAGACCAAGCGGCACATGTCTTCCTCTCCAGAGCCAGGAAGCAATGCTCCATGTGGGGACCAGAGCTTCTCCGAGAGAACCAACGGCTCAAACAGCAACTTGTACAAGAACCCACAATGCCTCAACCCATTAACGGCTTAATGCACTAATATGAATAGCTTCTCTTTCTCCATGTCACTATTTATACTGGCAACTTTCCTCAGGTGAAACATCTATGCCCAGTGCCCTGCTGATGTAATCCAGCTGGCGTTAAGTTGACCACCACTTTTCAATCCATAACAGGAAGTAAAAAGAATTGAAGCGTGTTATGTACCTGTACCAAGTCTGCATGATGAATATAACTATTATGTACTGTAACATGTAGTAAAGATTAAAGTAAATTTAGAAAAATGGAAGCAAACACTGAAGATGCAGGAGTTTGGAAATAGGCAGCGATTGCTTCCTGGCATCTAAAGTGTTCTGAGGGTGGTTCTCAGGGATGGTGTCTGCAGGAAAGGTGAAGCAACACAGTTGTTTGTTTGTTTGCTGGAAGTTCCTTGGGAGTTTTTGGACAGTTAATTCACAGAGGTAGAGAAACTTTTTCCCTGGGTCCTCAAGGAGCAGACTGGCCTTGAGTTTTCTGAATCGTCTTTCAACACCGAGCAGATTGATAGAGGAGAGCAGCTCCTTGCAACTTGCCATCCCCAGAGGCTCCTTCTGCAGACAGGTGGGAGCCTGCAAAGGACTTGTTTGGCCAGGAGCAAATTGAGTCCCCTAAGAGGCTTTTGTTTGATGTCCTAAAGCAAGTGGAGGGAAGGAAATACAAGGAATGCTGGGTAAGCCCACAAGGCCAAAGGAGAGAATGGCAGTTTTATCAGTCTTCAGTTCTGAAAGAGCTAAAACCTAGTTTAGCCTTTCACACTTGAGGCCATTGAGACCCTCTGCCCTGGCAGTTACAGACACCCTACCTAGACCCTGAGTGGGAGAGAGTGTCTGCTGTCCAGCTAGCTTGGCATTTCTTTCTGGTTATCTATCAGCAGTAAACTCCTCTTTCCTGTGTATAAAATTGATTCCAATTATATATTCTATAAACAGTTGTACAATAATGTCTAAGGACATTATTGGCACAGAGGTGGTTTATAGTCATGACATTCAGTCAAAGGGCCACATTATGTCCCATAGCCCCTTTTGAAATATGGGGGATTTTTTAAAAAAAATGTGTTCTAAAGTATCAAAATGAATACATTTTAAAATGCAAATATTTTATGTTTGAAAGGGTTAATTTAAAGAGAACCAGAAAACTTCTCACATCAAATATTTTTATTGATGCTACATGGCTGTCATGGCTGAGGCTACTGAAGGAAACAAGGGAGTCTGTCTGCAGGGAGCTTACAGTCTTATTAATAAGTATCAGAGAGAAAGCACAGGTTTCTAGTGGGAGCTCGGAGGAGGTGCTGCTGAGCTCTGGACACTGAAGTCCTTCCTATTAAAGGTACTGCTTTAGGCGGGGCGGGGTGGGGCGGGGCGGGGGAACACTTTGCTGTGTCTCATATATTGCTAATCAGACAAGGGTTCCTGGTAGCAAATGTAGGAACCTGATGGCCAGGCTGTTCATAGGAACCACCGGAGTGGGCCATCTACCCCATCAAGACTGCCCAAGGCAGTCACTGTACTGCCATCTCTCACTCACCTTTCCCCAACATGCCCACTGTCCGTCTACCCTCAGTATGGGAAGATCCACTAAGGTAGAAGGGAGCCTTGAGAGAAGAAGTACTGAGGGTGTAGACTCAGAACCAGGCTTTCTGGGTTTGAATTCCAGTTCTAGAGTTGTGATTTCAAACAAGCAGCTCTGAACCTTATTCTCAGATCTGTAAAGAGGAGATGTTACGGTACCATTTGGCAGGACTGCTGTAAGGGTTTAGTTAGAAAAAATAAAGTGCTTATAAGAATGCTTTATATGTAACAACACAAAAGTTCATCAGTAAAATGAGCCCTAGAAATCCAGTTTATAAAATAACACAAGACTGTACTATGCTGTTGGTTCTGAAAGTAAGGTAAGTTGTAGATTTGGGCCATGCCTTTTCTGGGGTTTGTACAGTCATCTCAGTATCTCTGGTGTAGAGATAAGTGTTATTATTGAAATCCATAGCTTCTATTTTGAAAAAAAAATAATTCTTTAAAAAAGCTATTTCCCCTCCCATGGGGAAATGAGAAAGAAATTATTGTCTTAGTTCATTTGGGTTCCATCTCATGCATCTCATTAGAGGATTACAGAAAAGGAGAGTGAGGACAGAAGCAGCACCTGGCTTGTTTTGCCATTAGTGTTCAGACTGCTTGGATTTAACAGTCCTCTGGGATATAATCAGTGCTTCTGGATTATGCTGCATAGTTTTATTTCACTGGTATTTATTATGCATCTTTTGTTTTGTTTTCATTTTCCTCCTAAGTATAAAGGTATAGCTTGCAGAATAATTTCTTATTCACCATGCTGTATTTTTCCTTTAAGCATACTCATTTTAAACAAATCTAGACAATGAAGCCATATTCACATCACAAATATGAGCATTGGGGATTTGTTCCCTTTAGAACATAGTTTTCTCAAATATTGACTTTTGTGCATTTTAATATTTTTAGTTTAATAAACAATAACAAAATATTCTAGCATGCCACTGAGACTATGCAGGCAAGGCAGCAGTGGGAGGGCGCTCTTCTTAGGGCAGAAAGCTGGCAAGTTCAGGGTGACAAAGTCCAGGATGATGGATGGTGGCTGAGATGTGCATTTCTCCAACAGGGTTTGACACCAGCATCCTGCCCATCTGCAAGGACTCCCTGGGCTGGATGTTCAACAAGTTGGACATGAACTATGACCTCCTGCTGGACCACTCAGAGATCAATGCCATTTACTTGGATAAATATGAGCCGTGCATTAAGCCTCTCTTCAACTCTTGTGACTCCTTCAAGGATGGCAAGCTCTCCAACAATGAGTGGTGCTATTGCTTCCAGAAGCCTGGAGGTAAGTCCAGAAAGAAGTGAGATCTAGAGCCCAGCATAGCTGTGCGGGCTTGGGAGGCCCACCTTATACATAGCAGGGTGGCGGAAGTGATCATTGCACATAAAGCATAGCTAGAGAATAAAGAATTCAACCCATTGAATAGTAGGCCTACAGGCTCATTTCTCCTAATATGTCTTTACTTTTGACACAGTGTATTAGAAAAGTAAGAATATCATCAAAGAATTTTTCGAGTTGTTCCTTCCTTTAGAAAAACTTCCCAATTATACAGTATCTCAGTATTTTCATCTATAAAATGTATATACAGAAGCCTTCCATACATAATTCCCAAAGACATTTTGAGATTCTCAGTGTGGAAAAACACTGTACAAATGTAAGAATATCATAATTCCTATTGTCACACAAATATTCCATGTTCCCCTTAGAGAAAGGTACTTGTCTATAGATTTATACTTTATGTTTTAGAAAGGATATTTTGGATATAAATGCCAGTTAATGAAAGAGAGATTTGGGGGAATATAGGAAAAGATTAAAGTCAGACAGGAGACACATCCTACAGAGATGTTCGGAGCAGAAACAGGAGTCCAGTAGCAGGTGCTCTGAATTCTTGTGGGGCACCATGGGTCTGGATTTGAAGCTGTCTATCTCAGCTTCCTGGGGACTGTGCCCAAGAATGATCTCCCACAGTTCAAGGCTCCAACAGACACTGGCTGGCATTTGAAGTGCAAGCCTAATACCCAGAAGCAGTCTGGTCCAGCATGGGTCAGGTGTCCCGGTCAAGCGAGTGCTGGCAGAGCTTACCCACAAGACAAGACAATAGCTACTAAGAGTATTTAGATTGTGCATGTATGCATAGATAATATAAGCACACAGCAAAAGGTCAGCACTGCAAAAGGACATGAAGTGAATAGTGAGTACATGTATAAACATGTACTGTATTATAAGACACAGTGCTAGAAACAATTACCTTTCAAAAAGCATGTGAGTCTTTAAATCTGAGCATTGCCACCAATTTGTACCCCAAAGAAATCGTATTGGTTTTTACTCACCAAAAATGCCCAAGAATTCCTATTTTTCCATGGTGTTATGAAACTTTATAATCATTGCCTATCAACAGGCTTTATTTCATTTCTCTTACCATGTAGGTTGAACATTTTTACTCTTCTTTGACATTCAGATTTCTTTGAAATGTATGTGTGTTCTTTGTACCTTGTTTTCCTATTAGACTCATATATTTTTGTTTTAGTAAGAAATTCTATATTAAGGAAATTGGAACGTCCATAGTCATAGATATTACAAATATTTTTCCCTCCTTTAAACTTCATACACTTTTTACTAGAGAGATATTTTAAATTTTTAAAAAGTTAATGCCTTCACTGTTTTATTTTCTGGTTTGTTTGAAGCTATAAAGCTTATATGAAGCTCAGAAAGGTATTTATCACTTTAGATAGTAAAGCAATTTTCTTATGTTTTCCTCAATATCTTTGGTTTTATTATTTAAATTTTATATCAGTGTATGGTTTGTGTGTGTGTGTATACACAAGAAAGGTTTCAGCCTCTTTCCTCAGCCCTGGAAATGAGTATCTAGCTGCCTTTCTGTCATTTATTGACAAATTTATCTTCCTCCCAGCAATTTGAAATACCATCTGTAACTGCAATTGTGCACCATGCATGTACCCATTCATCTTACGTGTATTCTCAAATATTCTATCCTGTTTTTCTTTGTATTCATAGATCATTTCTATACATTTAAATCATAGTTGTTATATAGTATGTGTTTGCATCTGCTAGGACCATTCTTTCTTGCCATTAATCTTTCTTTTTTCAGAATTTTTTTCCTATAAATTCATATGTTTTTCTTCCTTGGTAAACTGTAGAATCAGTTTTTCCATTTAAAAATAAGTTTCTGTTAGCTATAGAACACTGAATTTTGTTATTTTAGAGTAGTATTTGTCTGTCAGCCAGTGTTACATTTTTAAGTTTGTTCTCACCAATATTGCATTTCCCTTGTGTTATTAGTACCACTGGAAATGAACTGTTTTTCCCATTATGTTTCCTCACTAGTGGTAGTTTCAATATTAATTTTTTTTCAACTGCCTTACTAAATTTCCATTTTGTTTATAAGTTATTCTGGTTGGTTTGCTTGTGTTTTCAGGTGTACAGTCTTATCTGCAGATAGAGAACAATTTTTTTCTTTTCAATTTTTATACCTCATTTCTTTCTGTTTTCTAATTACATCATCTAGTGACTATAAATTGATATTAAATAATACCTATATTTTGTACTTTTTAATAAATACCTTAGTGATGCAGCATTAAGCTTAATGCTAGTTTTAAGCTTGAATTCATCTAAAATCATGCGTGTTTTTTAAAACTGTGTTTCTTAAAGCACAGAGCCTGAGTTTTAAAGATGCATCTCAATGTGAGTCCCAGGGTGAAGTGACACAGCCTTACTCACGCCATAGAGCCGGCCACTTTGCTAAGACTGGCCTTCAGGATGGGTTGCCCTTTCTGCCATTGCTCTGGGAAGCCTGGGGCATGGTTGTACATGACACCTGGATTCGTTTAGCACAGCAATTTGTTGAAGTTGTTCATGTCTTCTCTCATTTTCCCAATACTTTTGTTAGATCCTCATTACCTCCCTCCTTGCTCCATAATCAATTGTGGGATTTCTATTTTACTTTCATATTAATTGAATTTATTTTATCTAAAAATGAAGAGCATGCAAAACATGAAGATGAAGTCATATTTAGTGTTTTCTGTTTATTAACATGTATTTTTGAGGTCCACATTTTTCTCTAAAGCACTACTTAGCTGGTGACTATGGGTATAGATTGCTGATATTTTTATTATGACTAATTTGTTGGTTTTCCACCGTTGGGGTCCTGAATGTCTTTTTTGACTACAGACAAACTTTCTGGAGTCATAATTTTTTTTTAACACTATTCTTCTACTACTGAGGTAGCTACAAAAAAATATGAAACCGTTATAAAATTCTCTATTTTTTTCATGATGTAAGCACTTTGCTTGGAAGCCAAAAGAATTCTGTGTGCTTTTCAAGGACATTAATTCCTGGGACATGTTTTAATCATACCCTGTGTCACTGCTTCTTTTTCCTGAAATATATTAAGCTTCTTGGAACTTTAAAATTAAGGTGTTTTTTTTTAAAGTTTCAGAAAACCTTTTTTATGTATATCTTCAAAAAACTTTTTCTTCTGTCTTAGTCTTTTCTCAGGAATACCAACAACATAGGGGTTTCGTATAAGTTTTGCAGTTTTGGATATGGCCTTGCCTGTCCAATTTTCTTCTTTTGGCATTATTTTCTCCTTGAGCCCATAACACTGTATATTGAACTCTAGTCTTACACATATATTTTTTATTAGAATCCTAGACTTCTTAGAGGAACCTAGGGAAATCACTGTCATCTGCTCAGCAGCAAACACTGTATGTTATGAAATTTTCATCCAGAGTTTTCTTGAGTAAATTTAGTTGTATTAATTTTTCATTATCTTTAAAAATAGAGTTTTATAAATTTCTGTGCAATAGTTTAAAGGATCTTAAAATTAGAAACTTATTTCACAGTAAACTGTCTGACCCAATGCTTATACGATTTTGCTTTCCTCCTTTTATAGAGGCACTATTCTAAACACCTATAATTTCTTCCCTTTCTGCACAGTTAAAAAGATGAAAATTTCTACTCACAAAATAGGGATAATACTGGTACCTGTTTTATATGGTGTTTGTGAAGAGTAAAGACATATAAGTTCTAGAACAATACCTGGCACCTGCTAGCAATTCAGCAAATGCTGCCATAGTAAATGCTTCCTTTTATAATCACATATGCAATTTGTTTCTCTTTTTCTATTGTAATTTATAGCTTGTATCTTTCTTCTTTACTCTGAAAGTGTCTAAAAGTCAGAAGTCTACAAATTGTTTTGCAACCAATTTCTCTTGCAGAACAAGCAGCAAGACCAGGTGGCACAGTAATCTACAGGGTAATAGGTACTCAGTTTCTTCATCTGTTTGTATGGGGCCTAGAGAAAGAGGCATTGAGAGCCAACTGTCAGAACCAAGAGGACAGGACATGCTTCCAGTGCCAGGGTGACCTGGAGCAAGCAGCAAAGCCTCCCAGAGACACCAGGCTTGCAAAGGCATGTCATGGTCAGTCTCCAAAGAATTCATGAGGTCTTTTTTAGTGTGCTTGGAATTGTGTGTTGTTCTTTTCTAAGGAGACGAGAGTGCCATATTCTTCCCTACAGCCCATGTGTGTCCATGTGGCTTCCTGTGACTGTCCTTTGCTGGCCCATACAACATATATCTTACATCCGAGGACTCTGGCTGAGAGGGGTGAAGAGAGTTGCCACACCGTTCAGTGGGGTGGTGATAAAATGTAGGTAAAAGTCATTCTCTTACTTGCTCTCCACACTGTGTCTCCAGATCTCTTGTGCATCTTCCTAGTGGTCTCTGCAGGCCTGTGTTTTACTTTCTTAGGATGGTGCCAGTCCTCTTTCTCTCTTGCCACAAGACCTAGAATAAATCCAGTACTTGTCACCTTTGGTTAGTTATCTGTGACTTTAGAACACTTAAGCCTTGGCCCCAGATTCCAACTCACAGAAACCCTAGCTGGATACTGTTCTCTGATACAAAGGAGAAACTCCATAGCAAGTCACCTAATAACACATGTCCACTGGAGTGGAAGAGAGCAAGGAAATTTCTTACACAATGCAAGTAAACCTAAAATGCTATTTTAAGTATCTTGTGACATGAGGTTATTTTTTAAATTAGTAACACTAATGGCCTGAATTTGCTTTGTTGCATATAACAGCATATGGAGCAGTTCTACTCCCAGGTGTGTCATTGACTTCATTTCACATCAAAAGTGAAGTCAATCAGTAGAGATTATATCCCATCCCATCTGGAAACTGACTTCCATAAATTATTTTTTAGGTCTCCCTTGCCAGAATGAAATGAACAGAATTCAAAAGCTGAGCAAGGGGAAAAGCCTGTTGGGTAAGTGTAATTTCTTGCCACCTAAACTAATTAAACCATCCAGTCTCTTGTAATGTTCTGCATTCCAGTGGTTACTTGGTTTGGGCAAGTGTCTCATGAAAGAAACGCCTCTTTTACCCAGGCTAAACTCTTTCAGACAGCTGGTAATATGCCACGGATAGCTAGACTTGAACAGAGGATTGGCTGCCTGGTTGACAAATACCACATTCCTTACCTGCAAGAAGAGAGGCCAAAGATCAGCCCCAAACTCAAGCAGGACTAGATTGCAGGACCAGTTGTAGATTGCAATAAACTCTGGCTTTCTCCTTTTTGAAGTAAAGACATTTAAGAGCATTAACACATGTTCTTCCCATTGCTAAAAATATCAGGGCCATCACTCAGAGCATTTCTTTATTCCACAGAGCATGTTGTCTGTTCAAGGAGAAAGACCCTTTTTCTCCTCCTCCAGAATTTATCAGATAGGGTGGAAAGGCATGTCTGCATTTTCCTGTATTTCTTAGTTTTCACCAAATCCCTGGGGGAAATGGTTCTGGCTGTTGAGACCCTGCTCATCTCTCCTCCTCCATGAAGACTGAAGCAAGTGGGGTGTGTGTTCCTACCATGCAAACTCATGCCGCAGGAAGGATAACAAGGACTGGCCTATCTGCGTAACCCCTTCTGGCCCGCCTTGCTCCAGTACTGAGGGGAAATGGCGGCATTTAGACCAGGCCATTACAGAGATTCTGGCAAATTTCATTTTCTGAAGAGAGTCTGCTTTGCCTTCCTTGCTTTTTTGAAAAGAGCTGACAGCTGCAACACCATAATTCAGAATTATTCTTGTTAAGTATTCAAGGCAGGTGCGTTCCCAAAAGCAGCCTGCCATTTCAGAAGTTTATCTATTTACTCAAAGGAAATGGGCAACTTTTCATGCTTATTCCCAAGTGTAGGCAGTCCAAGAATTGCCAGTTTTCCTTCTGAAATTTTGGGTCATCTCAAAGAGCATACTCTTTTCTTGTGCTTTTGAATTTACGTATTTCCTTGACTTGCTTCATACTTTTGATTTCTGAAAACAGGTATTCAATTTAGAAAAGACTCAAATTATCATGATTTTTTAACTCCAAAAGTCTAAATTCTTCTCCTCTATAAAAAGCTGTCTTTTTAGCTTGAAGGTAAAGTGGCTAGATCCATCCTCCAGAGGTTTTTCCAAGGTAGACTTCTGTTGCCCTGCAGAATGCTATTTTGGGTGTGAGTTATGTACCTAAGATCTACATGTAATTATTTAATATGTATCTTGCTTTAAAAATGTTTCTGTGGCATGTGGATACCTTGTAATTGCCTCATCAGTTAGTAATTAGTGAGACATTTGTAAACTATGTCATCTACGATGCCTCATTTTCCAGTTACTTCAGCACACCTAAATGAAATGCCTACCTTTTTCCTACCTGAATCCCACCTTGTCTTTTCACATCTCCCACACACGGAGATTACCCTGGCTGACTCATAAAAATGCTGTTTATTTGCTTACAAATTATTGTCTGCATGGGAAAATCTCCTAATATAATAACTGTGTATTCATGGATATTCAGATTTGAATAAATAATAAAACAGAAAACAACAAATTATAATCAGGTGTAATTACTACCTAATTAGAAAAAGCAGTAATCTTATTAAATTACAGATTTAGTGCAGCACTACATTTTCCCAACCTGGGGGCTCAGCCCAATTTTTATTTATTTTTGGTCTATTAAATCTTGTTGTTTTTAAACCACAGCTCAAGGAGGTGAGATCAGCATTTTCCCTGCTCTGGTTGCTCGCTTTGTACTGCTTGATTGAGAAGCTGTTCACAAATTTGTTGTTTGCTTCTGGGGGCTATTGAAAGTATCTCCCTTTTCATTCCCTTCTGCTCCCTGAAAATGTAGAATCAGGGACAGTATACTGTGCCTGGGGTGCCTGGGTACAAGGGCAGCATTACCTAGAATCTCTGAGCTCCCAGCAGCCTTTCCTAAGGGCTGCACATAGTGTTCAGGGTCCCCAAGGCCACTGTCCCATGCACAATCTGATTTCATCTCTAGGAAGTTGCTTATCTTGGAACAGCCTGGTGATTAGAGGGTTTGAGAGCAGATCTGGGTATCAATCCTGGCTCAAAATTTTAGAAATCTCTTCCTCTCATACTTTTTCCCCCTAATAGCATCCCATAAAATAAAGGTTGAATTTGAAAACACTGTCCTTCCAAAAGACATGGGAAGAACAATTAGGAAGAACGAAAGTATAGTGGTAGGTAGGAGCCTCTAATTTTAGGAGGCTGATATACAGAATATTGTTACTCAGCTCAAACTAAGAAGCACACAAAGATGAATCATACTCACATACCTTATCAGGAAAATCAAAATTAAACCTTTTACAAATAAAGATTGCCCACTGTTGAACAAGAATCAGAGTCACATCAGACTTTCCATTGGCAACACTAATTTAAGAAGAGAAAATAGTACTTTCAAATAACTTTGAACTTAGGCTTTTAAACTTACCCCAACTATTGTTCAAGTGTGGTGACAGTATTCTCAATCCATCTAAGATTTAGCTTACTGAAATATCACTAAAAGATTTATTCCACCAGATAAATGATCCCAGAATTATTCAGCTGCAACTATGAAAAATAGATGCTACTAAACCTAAATATGTATAACCTATGAAAGTATTTTGATAGCAAGCTAGAATTATAATTACAGATTCTTGGTGACAATCAGGAAAAGGTGGTAAAATGTGATGGGGTTTATTCAGTGAGGAAAAAAATGCGGACAAAATAGTATATATAGTTTGTCATTGTAGAAGTGAAACACATGCTGAAAACTTGATTTCCACAAAAGGGAGGAAATGGGGAAGATGATAAATAGAAAAAAGAAATATTATGGTGGCAGAAATAAGAGTAACTGATCTATAATCACAGTGTGAATGGCACATAGCAAAATTCCTTTGCTATGAGATCGAAACAATGGAAAAATTCCTTTGCTATGAGATAGAAACAACTGGTAATTTTGAAAATAAGTTACATCTAAAATAGTTCTCAGAAAGCTGAAATGAAAAGATGGTACGTTTTCTTTTGTATAACAATGTTAATATCTGACAATTGCAAATACTAAAAACCAAAATGATACAAGAATATCATCTTGCCAAAATGTTCCTATTATGTTACCAATCCATATACTAAGTAAAACAAAATTAACAGAATTGCAAAGAGTAACAGTCATAATCACAGTCAGACTCAGAGACCATCTTTTCTTGAAAATGACAGTTTAAGTAGATTAACAAAAAAAAGATAGAGGAATTGAATAGCATGACTAATTTACATAGTGAACTCAAGACCAGCCTGAACTACACGGCAAGACCTTGTCTCAAAAACAAATAACAATGAAAAAACACTCGCAGGCAATATCTGCCATGTACTATACAGCAATAGAAAACTCAAATTTCACATAATCACAAATCAAATTCCCTGACCACAACACAGTGATAATAGAATTAAAAAATGAGATTATAGAAGCTCCATGTATTTGGGGGTTTTTTAAATATTGGTCAAACCTGAAGTAAAGTAACTACAGAATATTTAAAATTGAATAAAGATGATGAAAGCACTATATATCAAATCTATGAAAATAACTTGAGTAAAATTTAGAGGAACCTATATAAATTCAACTACATTTATGAAAAAAATATCAAAACTAAATTAACTAGATTTTCAACTCACACTGTAAGAATACAATAAACCAAAATTATTAAGATCAAGCAGAAACAATGAAATAAAAACAATAGCATATTAAAGATTTTTTTTCCACAAACCAATGAAATAGAAACCTATGACAGTATGAGGTGAAAAAGTTCCAATATTGTCACAAAATTAAATGATGTGATATAAACTAAGTTAGAGGGAACTGGTTCTCAGAGTTCTCAGACCTTAGTTTGGAAGGTTTATTGACATATAGACTACTGGCCCCAACTCCTAAATTCTCGCTTAGTGTTCTTGAGATTGGAATCCAAAATTTCCATTTCTAAGGGATTTTCAGATTATGCTGCTAGCCCTTGGTCCAAACTGTGAGAACAAGTGCTATACTCCAATTATAAAATTATAAAACAATTAGGAAAGCTGAGATAAGATATTATCAAGTGTCAAGTTTGGGTCACAAATAGGGCACAAGAGATCAAAACTACAAAATTAATCAAAATGCTGCTCTTAAACCCCTCTGGCCACCTTCCTGGGAAGGAGGTGATTCCTTCAAGGAAAAGTTCATTGTTTTTTACAAAATGTATAAATCTTTTATTAATGAGGAACTTTGGCAGAAAATTTACAAGTCTTTATTACTTAGTAACATATTTGCAAAAGCACTTACTAATATTAGCAATAATGTTCCAATAACAACATATCATGACCGGGAAGTATCTACTTCATGAAAGCAGTTGTTCTAATATTATCTCACTAGTAATTCAAGAGAAGATAAAAGATTAAAAAAAGATTCTTTCAACTGTTAAAAATGAATTAGCAGTAGTACCCACAATTTGACACAAATCTGAGACAAGTAGTATGACTCTAACATATCACTTTTTTATCTGTAAGCACCAACACCTTTGGTGCTATTTATTGGGATAGCTCAATGGAACAATACAAGCAAAGCGTTTAGCTGTTACCAGCTTTGTTAGAGACGTGATAGCAATAACAGTGAATGGCTTTGTAAAGCGTGCTGTATGTATGGATTGTAAGTAAAGAAATGGCTGTTAGCATTCAGCAGTGTGTCAGAAATTAGAGTCAGAAATTGATACATTTAGAAACCTTTATAGGAATTTCACAGAATCATTTTATGTGGTTGGACCAAATATTGTCCTTAATGGATTGGAAGCCAAACAAAAACAAGTTCTTCACCATGAGAGTTTGAGAAGCATTGCTTGGGATTTAGAGTCAATGATGTGAGTCTAGACATGGTGTTTATTTGCAGGTGCTTTGGAAAGATTACTTAGTTTTCCTGTATTTCATTCTCTTATTTACTAAAAGGTAACACTATTACCTGTCTTCAGATTTGGGGCAATAGAAATTGTGTGAACATGTGCATAGTTTAGTTCAGTATCTCAAATATTCATAAATATTTAACACATGTTAACTATTATTAAGCCTGTTTGAAAATTGAATTGCCTTCAAGTTCAATATATTTGGGCTCCTAAATACTCAAGTCCCTATCATGTTAATGAAATATTAACCACTAGCCCTATTCTTTCCGGCCAGCCCTGTAGCAAATATTCAAACTGATGTGTGAGCTCTCCTCCCTGCCTTGACTAGTATTAACCCTGAGTATCTCTGTGCTTCTCTCATTGGGACCTCTTGTTCCCCCAGGGGCATTCATACCTAGGTGTAATGAAGAGGGCTACTATAAAGCTACACAGTGCCACGGCAGCACAGGGCAGTGCTGGTGTGTGGATAAATACGGGAACGAACTGGCTGGCTCTAGGAAACAGGGCGCTGTGAGCTGCGGTGAGTAAGGCCTTCTCCATCAGCTGCACAAGGACTGGTTATCCATCGACCCTTAGTGTATGAGGATCAATGGCAGTTATTGAGAGGGGGCTGTATTCTACCATGAGTTTACAGTGGGCACAGAGAATCCCTAAATTACACCCGCTCATGCATTGCACAGCATAGCACAACACAGCACAACTTTGAAAGTGGCAGGAACCCACCATGACGATGACCAACAGGTTAAACAACAGTTCTTGAGAGTTAGGATTCTAGTACAGGCCTTGGATATCTTAGGCTGCTGTCACCTTTCACTTAGGATTAAAAAGCTTCTGAGGAGGTAGTGGCACACCAGCATTCTAACGCTTATGCCAAAACAAAATGTGTGGTTCTTGCTACAGAGACTGACCCTAGATGGACAGGCATGCTCCTGAATACAGAGAGTAAATTCCATGGTTCTGCCCTACACAGTCCTCTGCAAGTGAAGTCATAGGCAAAAGGCACCCCACCCCAGGCTGTGATGTATAAACGGAAACTAACCTTTAGCCTTTTCTTCTTGTACCAGAAGAGGAGCAGGAAACCTCAGGGGATTTTGGCAGTGGTGGCTCTGTGGTCCTGCTGGATGACCTGGAGGATGAACAGGAGCTGGGACCAAAGGACAAAGAGGGGAAGCTGAGGGTGCACACTCGATCTGTGACAGAGGATGATGAGGACGAAGATGACGACAAAGAAGATGAGGTTGGGTACATATGGTAGTGCCCGCAGGGAAGAGGACATACGTTTTCCACACAATTGCAAGTCACTTCCTGTTCCTGCATTTGTATCTAAGACTCCAAGGTACCAACGTCTCTGCTCCACTGTTGCTCTCTGCACCCCACTGAAGGTTTGGAAGACAACTGCTTGTCCCAGAGTATTCTGATTTTGCATATGGTTTTGTGGGAGAAAGGGTATTGTTTGGGGTTATTTTTCATTTTTTTTAATTTGGACAAGAGAATGGCTGGAATGGAGTCTCCTTCCTGTGAGATTTTTGCAATGAGCATGTGATTTTTGTGGACTCTGACCGTGCAGGGAGCCCCCACCCTTGTAAACATCAAAGACCCTTTTTGATTCCCCACACTGGTGGTTATTACAGCATGGTTCCCAGCCTTACAGTGTCTAAGTGCTTTTCTTGTGTCCTGTAGATGTCGTGGAAAACACACCACACTGTACCTTTTCTTCCTACCCCAGCCACCCCTGGTGTTTATTATTAAAATTTAATTTTCATATCACTATATCTGGCTTCCTACAAATAACAGCCTTAATTCAACCCCTTTGGGGAATTCTTTTATTAAAAAATCAGCATCTGGATGCTTCTCTCTGCACATACGTAAGTATGTACGTATGTACAAAAGAGACTGTGTGCAGCCTTGCACATACACTTTTCAAAACAGTGTCTGGCGATCTATTAAAAATTCATTTGAAAAATGTTTTCAAATTTGTCAGCTTGTCTAGACCTGGAACACAATTTCTGGAAATAAGAAATTGGTATGAAAGTCCCATTTTGCACTAACAGTTAGCACTTGTAGCCTGCAGGCTGAGGAGGTTTCTTCTCTATGCATTAGCAGAGTTAAAAGAAGTTTCTTTGATTTGGATAAGCCTCCATTTGCCTAAGTCACTTTTTCCTGCAGAAGCCATGTGACTCTCACTTGGGCAGCTTCACAAGCCATTGCTCTTATTTCAGCTCAGAGCCCCAAGGCTGTAGCAGCCCCATCTGTGCAGGGTCCTCCCTTCCCTACCTCTGCAAGGGCTTTTTGGAAGGCATGCGTGTGCTCACCCAGTTCTCTGAGAAAACAGTATCACAGTATTCCTTAGAATACAACTTAGGGTTCTTAACTCAATGTTTTGCTTTTGGCTCCTTTTTACCCATAAATCATGATATTAAAAAAAATATTTTGCAAAAAATCATAAACGGAGGCCTAGAAGGAACTTCAGAGTAGCATGTGGAAGCTAGGTTTGAGTTTTCAGGAGCTAGACCCTTAGCCCCCAGCTCCCCAGCTCCCCTACATACACAAAAGTCTTGAGATATTACTGCAAAAAAAAAAAAATTTTGCAACACTACATTTCTTTTCCCAAAATTCGTTATTGAAGTCTAGTTCCAAATCTAGTAGAGTCATCATCTTCACATTCTTTAGAATTGTCTCATACAAGTACCAAAGAGTAGTCTTCACAGAGGCTCCATTCAGGTCAGTACTGATCTGTAAACGCCTACCCTGTTTGTTTACTACCGCCTCAGCTGCCCCAATCAGCCACCCAAATCCCAGCTCTCTAGGCCACATATCTCTCATATTCTCTCTCTTGCTTCCCCTATGAGCTTTATCCAGTCCACAAGACAACCATCAACTCAGGCCAAAACCCAAAAATTTTATATTTACATACATTTTTTTTCATCCAAATCATGGTGCTTGTGGCAGCTAACTAATGCCCACACCAAACTGACCATTTAAATGCAGTAACTCACCTTCAATTAACATCTTCTAACCCTTGCTTAGGCTGGATAAAGTGGTATTGTCCCCAGGACTGGTGTCAGATGGGAGATGCATGTACCTGGTGTTGCTATTTCCTTTGTCCTGATAGACAATGTAGGTACCAACCCTATATGGAGACCATAGGTAAGCTTTGTATTCGGATCTCAACTCCATCACTTCAGTTTCCATATTTTCCCCCCACTCAAGTACAACTCTGTGATGATTTAGAAAACAGGTGCTTAATTGCTGTGAAATTACAATAGAGAACATAAAAATCAAGACATATTTAAAAAACTCAGTTAACAGCATCAAAGAAAAACACTGCTACTATGTCCTCCAAGTTTGGAAAAATGCACAAGAGAACAAATTAAAATTGACAAATTGATTTCACTTAGAGAAGCTTCTAGGAACGAAGTGAACCATTGATTTTAATTTGCCTAATTATTTTATGACAAGTATCAAATTAAGATGACACTTAAGCATTAACTTAATGATGGAGAAGAGTGCTCAATAGGCAATTCCCAGGAATGTAATGCCATTTTCAGAGATTTTTTTTCCAAGAAGATATTTTGATTCATTAAAATATTAAAAAGCCCTCCTAAGCCTGGAACCCAAAATCAACAGAGCAACATTAACATCACTTTTCATGCCTCACTTTGGCACAGCAGCTTTAGACCTTTAAAGATGTTTAGTACTTTCCACTAGTACTTAGCATGAGATTTTGAGTTACCTTATCCTTTGATGTAGAATTTTTGTTTTCTTGTTTTTGGAAGGGGCCCTTTAATTGCAGTAACAAAGTATACATAAGATATTGACTTTTTAAGGAAAGAAAATAGTCTTGTAATAATCCCATCCTTTGTTTGAGACAACTATTGAGTTCAGTCCTAACTTAATTTTAGAAATTCTTTATTGAATAATTTCACATCCTATAACTGGTTCTTTAACACCATTACAGTGGCATCTAAATTAAATTCAAGGATTTTCTTTCACCATGATTATTTGTGTGCCATATTAATTTCCTTTTGGTTCTACAAATGTTCTTGGCATGGGAATATCTTACTACTGAATTTGAGGTTTTATACCCATTTCTCCTTGTTTATGCCCATTTTTCTACCCATAGCAGCAAATTATATGTCTGTCCAGGTCTGCCCCTCTGCTTTCCCATTTGGTTTTTGTTTACCTTGACCACGCTGTACAGTAATATCCAAGCGCCCTTTCTACAGTGGGTGGTTTTGGTCTTTTTATACCTTTTTCTCAAAGTCACTGATGTCTGTCGCTGTTCAGTGTGTAGCCTTGTAATGAGAGCCCATCAAATCCAGAGTGTCAATTTGTTGTCCCTATCGTAGATGAAATAGTGATGTAGAAAAACTAGTATTCTGAATGCTTTTCCATGTAGACTTACCTGGAATGTGAACACAACTCTTTGGTTAATAGCAAATGCTTAATTGTAGTCCTGAGTAGGTGCATTTCTGTCTGTCTCAATAAATTTTACTTTGTCTGCAACATGTGAGTGTTTGCATTTTGTCAGCTTGGATATGAAGTCAACAGGCCACATCCCATACACAATCACTGCAGGGCAGTCTAGCAGCTGAAGGAACTTGCTACCAAGGCCTCAGCCAAGATTGCCATACATAGGCAGCAGTCTTGCCCTGCTTGGGGTCAGTCCTGCCCAGGCATATACATGCACCAAGCCCACTCAAAGGCAAACCACCTGACCTCCTTTCTAGCTGCTTTTGTTTCTCTCAGGCTATAGTTTTACTCCTTACCCATTAGATTTCATATATATATATATATATATATATATATATATATATATATAATTTTTTTTTAAATTTTAACATTTTAAACCTTTCAGCTAGTTATTCTCTAAGTCCCTTTGTGCAGGTGGGGGAGATTCTCTCACTCCTTTACAAGCATTCCAGTTTCTCCTCCATCTATGAATACACCAAATGCTTGTTAATATCAGGAAGCACCCAAATTAAGACACAATGATTTCCTTCCAGTTTATCCAAATTCAAGCCAGTTTGTCTAAGGACTTAATTATACCCCAAGTGAGTAATTTTACCATGAGCTAAAGTAGAAACTATGCTATGAATAATTCCATTCATTTACTCCATGGATAAGATTTAACAATTTATAGATTGACAGTTCAAGAAAAGGTACATCATAAAGTCACAAGGTAACCAATGTCAGGAGGACAGTCACCATTATGAATCCTCAAAGGCAGTAGAGGGCCCACTAAAGAGCCGAAGGCACGTATGGACACATTCCAGCTTCCTCTAAACCCACTAGATCTTATAGGCAAAGCCCACATTTCTCCTACAATTGCATCTTCATGGGTGCCACCTTGATCTCTCCAAACCAACACCAGTGGAAGGGGACCAGAGAGCCAGCCCACCAGCTTCATGCGACTGGATAAAAAGGTCTTCAAGATGTTTGGTTCCAAGATTTTGATATCATGATTCAAAAGAAAGAGGAAGGCTTCAAAATTTATTCTACTAGTAAGCCTTTTGCTGTAAATTGGTAGATCTGTAGATTATTTTGAATGGATGAAGCCACTGTGGGCAAACAAAACCCTTAGTTCTAGGACATAAAAGTGAGTCAGACCAATTTTCTCTGAACAATTATCTCCATGAAAAATGACATTAAAAAAACCTGACATGAATAATTATGACAATTTAGGTCAAAGGATGTTCTCCCAGACAGACACCAGCGGCTACTCAAGCCCCACTAAAGCTTGCCTTTCTTGGTTCCTTTTATTCACCATTCCCTCGGTTTTCTCCTACCTCTTAGTTTACCCCTCCTAGGTGTCTGAGTACCGCTGTTTGACCAGGTCTATTAACCTATCTGCTTCTCAGGTCTGTGTCCCCAAGCCATTTCTTTTTAGTTTTACATACTTTCTCTGGAGAGTCTTCTGCCTCTAGTTTCAAACATCCCCTCCAGTCTGAGGAATCCCCAGTTTATACATCCATTATAGTTTTTTAACTCTTCTCTGTTTGGATTTCACATTGACACCCCAATTTCAAGTCTTAAGAATTCACAATGATAGAATACACAGTGAATATGTCAGTAGAAATGGGTATCAGCAAGGTTTTTAAGTTCTTGCAAACAGCCATAAAGAAGATTGATAAATGTATATTCATAAAAATGAGTAACTCATTATAAACAAACTTAAATGATAAACCAGAGGCTTAAAAAATACTGGTAACATAAAACAGATGAAGGATTAAGGTATAAAATATTTTTTAAAAACTCCTACCAATCTATAAGGAAAATACAGCCCAACATACTAGTGGATAAAAGATAAAAGCAGGAAATTCACAGGAAACACATTTCTTATTATTCATACATCTTATGATGTTTGTGAAGTTAACCACAGTAAGATTAGTAACTAATAACAAAAATGAAACAATTATTACCATGCTATAAGAAAAGTCATGAAGATGTTCTGTCTCTCTCAAAAGATCTTCTTGTACTACATTCACCCTTCATGTCAGATGCAGTGTCTATGTAATTACATGAAGTGAGAAACCTGACGTAGGCATTGTGTTATACGGTCAATCTACTATTGATCTCCCAAGGATGTCGAGGGGGGAATCATATGTCTCCAGTGGTGTTGGATCAAGCCACAACAATGTTCGTGGCTGGATATCAGGAGCCAACAACATCAGTGCTAAGTATCCTTGATTATTTAAGGCTTTCTTGATCACACACACACACACACACACACATCTTCCTGGGAAAACACTGTATTGGGATTTGGTTTTAATTCATCAAAGTGTTGCTATGGAGCTTGTAATACTTCAGTAATGATATATGTGCATTTAATGCTGAGTATCATGTACCATAATTTTGTCCTATCATATATATGCTTTTTGAAGCATGTAAGCAAACTTCAGAAATGTCGGCATTGCCGATAACTGTTTCATTTTCCGTTTTTTCTTCCTCTGAATAGGACTCCACAAGTTCTTCCAAGTTTTAAATTATTAGCAATTCTCAATGGCCTTAAATATGTTCTTCCACTTCTTCATTAAGCACGTCTATAAATCCTCACACACCAACCCATCTCGATGTATGAATAATTTTCATAACTTCTCCAGCAGTACCTAGGAAACCTTTAAACCATTCATGACTTAACACTGTAAGTTCTCTCAGAAGGCAATTACGGTTTCTTGTTTTCATTCATCCATTGCAGCTGTGATGAATATTATTTGTTTGAAGTTATGACTCATTTCACCACTGCATTATGTCCCACTTAGGGTCTGGTCAGTTGCTGGTCAAATGTCATCAAATACTAGGTGGGTGCATGTGGCCAGGATGAATGAAATAATGTTCTGGTCAAGGTACTGTAGCAATGCAATTATATTTCAAAGTAAAAATATAACCTTGGCATTTTCAGTTGCATAGAAAACAGATTTGGAATGGTCAGGTGCATGGTATATTACTAACAGAACTTTAAATTCCAACCATTCCTCTTTTAGGTATCCTTTCATTTATAGAGTAAAACATCAGTGAAACCATTCCATAAAAAAGACTGATGACCTACCTACATTTTCTAATAGTCTTGCTAGAATAAGACCAGATAATTTTTGCTTTTGCTTTTGAGAATGCATGTGTTCTTTGCTTTGTAAACTACACCTGTCTATATCATATATTCTGCAGTTTTGACATAGTAACAGAATTAATCCAGCCTTTCACATTTTATTGTGTGGTGACTTCACTTTAATGAATGTAAGTTCTAATGGTCATCTTATTGCAGAAAAGTCTATTTTGCTGAATTGGAGATTTGCTTTGGATGACATTTTTTCTCCTTAGTTTCTTAACTCTGCTGGAAATGTGGCAGCATCTTCATCAGCCTACCCACTTATTTGTATATTTTTTGGTATAGATTTGTCTCCAAGTCCATGTGACAATCTCTCATATGGATTGGTGTCCTTCATTTTAGGAGATCCCTTGCTGAAGTCTTTGTATAGGCTTGTCCTTTCTGGTATAACAAGTTGCTGTCACTTGAAATGTATTTCTTTTGATGTCTTCCACCCAAATTTAATGTCTCCTACTTAAGCATGTATCAGGCATTGTGTCCATAAATTTTTCAGTTTCAGATATGATAGCAAAACTGGCATAAATTTATTTCTTCACAATTTCATGGAGAGATTTGTTCTTACCATAGATTTAAGCAACCTTAGCACAGTTTTCTTTCCTTATTAAGTTGACAATTTTTGCATTTTCACGTAAAGGCAGTACTTTGTGATTTGTCCTTGGCATATCTGAACAGCTAGCATTACTACTCTTGTGCTCCAGAGCCATTAGTAAGTAAAATAATAGTCACTGGATAAGATGTATTGGAATACCACAAGACTCATTCCGATAATTGAGATGGTACTAAGACACTAATAAGCAGGTAGTATATACAGCACAGATACACTGGGCAAAAGGATAAGTAGTTTTCTGAATGAGATAGAGCAGATGATGTAAAATCTTATCACTTTACTCAGAATAGCACATAATTTAAAACATATCAATTGTTTCTTTCTAGAATTTTCCACTGATCATTTCAGACATATTGACCACAGGTAACTGAAAGTTCAGAAAGTAAAACTACAAATAAGGTGCAACTGTACTTGGCTTGGCAAAAAGATTCCTTTTAAATTAATTCCTTCACAACTCTTGCATTCTCTGCTTCTCAAATTCTAATTTTTTAAGCACTTCTGCCTTAAGTGTCTGCATGCGCCTCTGTTGGCTCCTTTCTCTAAAATGTCCTGAGAATTCAATTAAATGATTCCTCCTCCAGGAATCATCCTAGATTGCTCTCAAGAGACACAGGCATCTCCCTCTCTTTTCTCTGGCACCCTCTTTGTACCTCCAACCTAGTACTTGTTCATTTCCCACATTCCATTATTCATTCAAATGTGAGCTTTTTGAAAACGTGAGATGTTGCAAAATGCTGGGGTAGGGTGTGCCAAATCCTTATTTCCCCAGAGACATAAAAATCAATAGCCGCGAATGTTCTAAAATAATCAGATGAGAGCTCTATGAAACATGTCTGTATTCATCAAGTGAACACTTGATCAAGAAAAGGACACATTCAAAATGGGAGAAGATTTCATTGTTTTAAATCACTCTCAACCCACCTTCTTAGAACAGCACGGTCTTGGTATAGAGGAAATTGTGGTCCAGTTTTCCATTCCCTCCCTCAAACCAGAAGCAGCACAACACATTTTATTTGCAATTTCCTAAGCTATCAGAAACCCACCTTCATAACTAGTTTCTATTTCATCTAAGAAAACTGCAGTCAGGTAGAAGCAGCATACACTGCTCATGGGAGCTGAAGGTGATTAGAATTCCATAGATACCTGGGAAAAGAAGCTAGCGCACAGGCATACAGTCAACTAAGACTCTGCACAGAACTTGCATTGGGACTCTAGGAACAGACACATTCCAAAGTAGCCGTGGACATGAGGCATTGAGAAAAGCATACCCAAGCAAGATAACTTCTCAGTTCAGGTATATAAGTTTGTCTTGTTAATTAATGAACAACTGCCCTGGAACAAAAGCCAGAAAAGACAGAGAGGTGGCTTTTTCTTTTCATAATTTTTAGCAACGACAACAAAATCACAAGGCACACAAAGCAACAGGAAAAAGGTGACCCATTCACAGGAATAAAATAGAATGGCAGAAAATTTCCCTGCCAAAGCATAAGCAATGAACATATTAGACAAAAACCTTAAAACAAGACTGTCATTGATATACTCAACTGAAGGAAAACAAACTAAAGAAAATTAGGGAAATGCTATTAAATAGATGAAAATTATAAAGAAGAAAACAAAATTCTGGAGCTGAAATCTAAATTGGAAAATTTAGTAGAAAACTTTAACACCTGATTTAGGCAGGTAAAATTAGCAATTAGCAAGCTCAATTTTTAAAGTGTAGTATTTTCAATTACCAACCTGAAGAACAGAAAGAAAGGAACATAAAAGTGAACAGACCCTCAGGGACTTATGAGCCACCATAAAGTAAACCAATATGCACATATGGGGAATTCAAGGAAAAAGACAAGGGTAAAGACATGTTTTGAAATAAAAATAAAAGTGAAGGGCCAGGGATATAGCTTAGTGGCACAGTGCCTGGCAACAAGGCCCTGAGTTCAATTTCTGGCACACACAAAAAAGTGAAAATGTCCCAAATTCAAATAAAGATAGTAATCTGCAAATCCAAGCAATTCCATGAACTCCAGATTAGGTGTAGAGACTCACACTGATATACTATAATTAAACATTTAAAAGTGAAAGCCACATGGAAAATCTTGAAAGCAGAAAAAGCAACCCATCACAGGTGATGATTTTAAGATTGTAATGAGTTCTCAGCAGAATCCTTGTAGAGCAAAAGTTACTAGGCTAATATTTAAAGTGCTGAAAGAAAAAAAGATAATCTGTCAACTAAGAATTCTATACCTAGTAAAAAATGTCCTTCAAAACTAAGAGAAATTAGGAACATTCTCAGACATTAACTGATGGATTTCTGTGCCATCAGATTCATTAAGAAATGCTAAACGAAGTCCTGCCAGCTGAAATGAAAGGATGCTAGACACTAACTCAAAGCCATACAAAGATGCACATTTCTCTGGTAAAGGAAATACATGCTCAAATATAAAAACAAGTAAACTGTAATTTTGGTTTATAATTCTTTAAAAGGCAAATAAACAATGAATTATTAATGTATATTAATCTATATACAATATATGAAGAGCTAAATTATAATATTAGTAATATAAAGTAGTAAGAGGCTAGGGGTTTTAAAGAAGTAAATTTTTGTATGCAAGTAAAATTATCAATTTTAAATAAATAGCTTTAACAAGAATATTAAGTTTAATTCTCAGCAGTTACAAGTAGAATATCGATGGAACATTCTCAAAGGGAAATAAAAAAGGAATCAATGCATCACTACAAAATAACCAGCGAAACTGAAAGTAAACAGCAATGGAGGAAAAGAAAGACAAAAGGCTACTTGACATACAGCAAAGAACAGAATGGCTAAAGTATATTTTTTCTCATTAGTAATTACTTTTAAAATGATGGCCCAATAAAAAGGAATATATAGGAAGAATGGGTGAAACTATGTCATCTAATATAATCAAACTCTGTTGTCTACAGGGCACTCACTTCAGATCTAAGGACACAAAGAGGCAGAAAATGAGACTCAAGAGATATTCCATGCAGATAGTACCAAAATAGAGCCCCCCAAAATGAGTAAAAAATGTTAACAAGATGCAGGAAAAGTGCATTATAATTTTAAAAATTTCAATTCATCAAGAAATCATAGCATTTATAAGCATATATACCAAAAACCACAGCTGCAAAATATATGATAGACTTGAAAGAAGAAATAATTAAACAATAATAAATGGAGACCTCAGTGCTTCACTTTCAGTAATGGATAGAATTATCAGATAAGAAATGAGTAAGAAAGTAGAAGATTGAATAACAGTGAAAACTGTTAAAATTAACACACCTATAGAATATCTCAACAGCAGAATAGACATTTTTCTAAAGGACACATGATAAACCACAAAGTTTTATTGTGGTAAGACCTTAAATGTACACATTTTAAATTACTGAAATTGTAAAAAATTATCTTTTATGACACAATGGAATGAAATTTTAAACCAATGACAAAAAATTGAAAAATTTACACATGTGAAAATTAATTCATTTCTAAACAACCAATGAGGGGGTAGGAATATAGCTCAGTGGCATGACACCTGCCCAGCAAGCAGGAGGTCCTGAGTTTGATTCCTGGTTCAAAAAATTAATGAGTCCAAGAAAAGATCATAGGGAAATTAGGAAATATTTTGATACAAATGAAATGTAAACACAACATATCTAAGCTTATAGGCGTGAAGAGAGAGAAACATAGCTCTAAAAACTTTCCATAAAACAGAAAGCTCTAAGATCAATAACTTGACAATAAATCTTAGAGGACTAGAAAAGTAAATAAACTCAAGACTAGCACGATCAAAATAAGACTAAAACAGGAAAAGGGACAAGAGAAATAGAGAAAAGCAACAGAACTGAAAGTTGGTTCTTTGAAAATATTAATAAAACTGACAAAGTTGTAGATTGCCTAAGAATATAAAAGATTCAAGTTACTCAACTAAGAATTAAAAGTTAGTAATGTTGCTAACTTTTTTTCATTATGGAAATGAAAAATAGACTATGTGATGAATAACTGTATGTCAAAAAATCAGGTAGTCTATATGAAATGAACAAATTCCTAAAATCATATGGGCTATCCAGTATATATCATAAAAATACAGAAGGACACTGATTTAGAAATCCAAAACCCTTTCATGAAGAAAAGCTATGGACTTAGAGAACTTCACTGGTGAAGTTTACAACTATTTACAGAATTAACATCTTCCTCTCAAATTCTACCCACACAACTAAAGGACTACTTCCTTCTCCTATGATATTAACATTACCTTGATACCAAATCCAGACAAAGACATTATAAAAAAGACTATACATGAATATGCCTTATTAATATTCATGGAAAAATCTTCCATACTAGTTAACTGAATTCAGCATCATATTAAAACTTTTATAAACCATGCCAAAGTGGGTTTGATTCCTGGAACTTAAGGTGTTACCATACACCAAAGTTTTTGTTTTTTTCCTTCAACAGCTTCTTATGATAAAAATACTCAACATACCAGAAATAAAAAGGAAAAAACATCTCAAAGTAATAAAGACCATATATGAAAAAGCCAATAACTAACATTATACCCAACGATAAAACACTACAAGCTTCTCTCATATAATAAACAACACAAGAAAGTCTATTTTAGCTATTCATGTTCAGGGTACTGGAGATTGTAATCATAACAATTAGGTAAGAAAAATAATTCAAATTGGAAAGGAAGAACTAAAATTGTTGTCAATAACACAATTTTATATGTAAGAAATTCTAAAGACTACACCCAAATATGTAGAATTCTTAAACTAATAAAGTTTCAGGATGCAAATGTAACACACAGAAATAACTTGTATCTATATACTTACATGAAAAATCTGAACAGAATTAATTCCATTTACAATAGCATTAAAAAAAGAATAAAATGCTTATCAATAAGCTTAATTAAGGCAAAAGACCTGTGCACTGGGAAAATATAAAACACGGCTGAAAGAAATAGGATACAAATAAATGAAAAGACATTGGTGCTCATAGATTGAAAGACTTAATGTTTGTTAAGATATCAATGTTGTCTCAGTGTAAACCCCAGTATTTTTTTTACAGATTCAATATATTCCCTATTGATATCTCAATAATGTTTTTTTGGCAAATGATAAAAATTCACCCCTAAGTTAATATGAAGTTTCAGGAGATTTAAAAAGCTAAACCTGTCTTAAAAAAATTAAAGAACAAACATGGTGAACTTATCCTTTCTAATTTCAAAACTCACTATAAATCCACAGTAACAAAATTTTAAGGTAATGGCATATAGAAATATAGATGAATAGAATAGAAATAAACCCTCACATATATGTTAAACACTTTTTAGTGGTGGTGTCTAGCTAATTCAGTGGGGGAAATGACACTCTTTTTGACAAACCATATTTGGAAAAGTGGATAACCTATGCAAAAGAGTGAAATTGAACCCTTACTTTTCACTGCTTACAAATATCAACTCAAAGCCAGGTGGTGTTCTCTTGTCATCATAGCACTTAGTAAGGCTGAAGCAGGAAGATCATGAGTTCAAGCCTTGCCCATGCAATTTATTAAGGCCCTCTCTCAAAAGAAAAAAAAGAAAAAAAGCTAAAGACGGATTTCAGTGGTAGTCCCAGCACCACATATATTCATGGGGGAAAAAAAAAAAAAAACCTCAAAATGCACCAAAGTTTTAAATGTAAGAACTAAAACTGTGAAATTATTAAAAGAAAAAAAATCATGACATTGAATTTGGTAATAACTTCTTAACTATGACATCAAAAGCATAGGCAACAAAAGGAAAAAATTTTGATTTCATAAAAATTAAGACTTGTGCATCAAAGGATGTGTTCAGCAGAATGAGAAGGTAATTCATAGAAGAAAAGAAATATATGCAAATCATATGTCTGATAAGAAATTAATATTCAGAATAAAGAACACTTAGAACTGAATGGCAAAAAAAAGGAGTTTGATTTTTAAGATAGGCAAAAAAGACTTGGATAGAAATTTTTCCAAAGAATATATACAATGAATGAAATCACATGAAAAGATGTTCAGCATCACTAATCATTCGGGAAATGCAAATCATAGCCACAATGAGATCTAATTTCACACTATTTAAAATGGTTATTTTCAAAAAAATAAAAGTAATTACTTTGTCACTCAAACTTATGGGTAAATAAACCTTTGTGTACTGCTGAGAGGAATGTAAAATGGTGCATCCACTATGGAAGATAATTTGGCATTTCCTCAAAAAACTAAACACAAAATTGCCAGACGATACAGCATCTTCACTCCTAGGTATTTATCCAAAATAATGGAAAAGAAGGATTTAAACAGAAATTTGCATACTAATATTCACATCAGCAGTGTTTGGTTTGACCACTTGAATGTCCATCAACAGGTGAAAGGATAAACAAATTGTGACACCTAAATACAATGGATATTAGCCTTTAAAATAAGGAAGTTATGGTAAATGCTACAATACGTGTGAATGTTGAAAACATGTTAAATGAAATATGATACAAGGACAAATATTCTATGGTTCCATATTCATGAGGTGGTGAAAGTGACCAAATAAGAAACAGAAATTAAAACAGTGGTTATTAGAGTCTATAGAGGGCAGGTAATGGAGATTTCATGTTTAATAGGCAGAGTTTTAGTTTGGGATGATGTAGATGGGTCAAAGAGATGGCTGCTAAACACTGTCAATGTATTCAATCCGATAACACTGTATAGTTAAAAATGGTTAAAATTGTAAATTTTACTCATATTTTATTGCAATTTGAAAAGAGAAAATCTTTCTGTTACTCTTTCTCATACTTGGTAGATGGCCTATTACTGTCTGTTGGATGAACATGAATAAGCACATGGTAATGGGAACAGAGACCTCATAGAAAGGGTGACGTTTGATCAATACCTTTGCACAGATTGAATTCTTATCAACTCATAAAAGTTGAATTTTTAAATTAGCTTTATTGAGTTATGGCTTTAATATAAAACCTATCCATTTAAAGTGTGACATTTTATTTAATTTACAGAGTGATTAAACGCACTGCATCTAATTTTCAAATATTTCCATTACTTGATAAAGAAACCCCAGACCTAGCAATGTAGTCCTTACCCTTTTACATGTTAAGCCCCAAGCAACCACCAAGTTCTCCCCATCTCTCCACATTTGCCTCTTCTGTGCATTGCATCTTAATAAGAATCACATGGCATATGGGCTTTATGCAGGGCCACTGATGATAAGTCAGCAATGTCAACACACTTTTCTCCACAGTTTGCAGAGTACAGACTCAGATGACTGGTTCCTTAGAAACAGAGGCCTGTGTAATGCAGTTTCTGTGGCTGGTACCTACTGGACTCAGGGTAGCCTTCATTCATCATTTGGTCATCTGTGCCATTTTCACAATCCAAAGAAAGCATCAACTAAAATTAACTGTTCAGTGGGCCACATGCTTCCACCAATGATACCAACACCTACTGGAGCCATTTTTGCAAACTGAAAAGCACAACACTATCCTAAGATAGAGCCATGCTATTAAGAGAATACTGTGTCCACAACAGACACCGATCATAGTACTGCAGGTAATAGGAGAACAGGCATCAGGGATTTCAGGAAATAATGTCAACAACTGCCATTAGATACAAAGGCTGAGTATGAGCTGCTCACCTTCATCTGCATTATAACTTAATAGAAATCTCACAGTAGTTCTGTAGGTAGGTGCAAAAATTCTTTCTTTTTGCAGGGACGTTAAGCAATTTGTCTAAAACCACATGGATAGTAAGTGGAAGGGTAAAGATTTGAACTCCACATAGGCAGTTTTTTGAGCCTAGGCTGTAGGAGAGTGGCAGACAAAGAGTGAGCTGGTCAGGCTGGATGTAGTGCTGTGTGAACTGGCCAGTACTGCATAGGTGCAGCTATTGCGATAAGAATTTCCCAGGTTCTCTGTACTTCCTCAGACAGACACTTTCCATTTTGGGGCCTCAGTTTCTTCCCTATGAAATCAATGTCGAGGCCTGCTGGTCTCTGAGACCCTATGATTTTGTACTCCCTGGCAGCATATGGTCATTGCTTCCTGTACCACATGATTTCTCCACATCAAATATTCACCCCTGGGCCTTCTCCTGGCTTTCACAGCTCCAAGGACAACAAAGCTTCTCATATTTTTTAATTGCCAAGTTATACTGTGTGCAGTAGCTTTCTCTTACAAATGGGGGTGAATTAAGATGGATTTTATTTGGAGAATTGCTTTACACTTTAATCACACACTGCCCTCCCCTTTCCCCTTTGATCTTAGCCTTTCCACAGTTTCTCAAAGTCCATATCTCAGCTTCACAACACGCAGGGCCTCCTTCACCACAAACTGCCATATTTCACTAGTGAGCTAGTGGAGAATTCATTTCATTTTGCTGTTCAGTCTCAACAGTGTAAAGATATATTCAGGGTTGGCATATTTTCATTATGGAAAAGCAAAGCTCTCAAACAGATGCTGCCTGTAGAGATTAATGAGGGGAATGGTTATTTATTCTGCTGCTTGACATTTTGTGTAGAATAATTCCTGAGTCATTTTATACTTTAACAAATAGATTATGAGTAAAAGGGAACTTAGCAATTTGGATGAGCACCAAACCAGGATTTGGGAACTGGCTCAAATTAACCAATAGAAATGAAGCTACTTTCCCAAACAGCAGTGGATGTAAAGATACTGCATAATAGCAGAGCTAGATGGCCATGGAATACACTGATTTCTAATGCCATTCTACACCACCCCATCTTTGATACCAAGCATACCTATCACTCTCAGGGAATTCAAAGGACACTCTCAAATTTTGGCCTATGAATTTAGTCAGCCAACTTTGTTAACATGAAAATACCATGGACCATTTTTGGTCAGAAACCCATATCTCCCTTTTGCTACATAAATATACAAATTCCACAACTCATTCTCAGTGTAGACAAGGCTAAGTTTCAGTCTGCCTCCTTTTCCATTTTAACCTTTTCCCTTAAACTGACTTATTTTTATCCTATAGGAGCCTTTCTGTTTCTGACATGTTTTCCCTACTTCCTTATAAACCATGTACTTGGCCAAAGAACATGTTTTTTTCCCTGACATCTTGCAGCTGTCATTCTACTCACCACACATGACTCCTATCACCCATGAGAAGCCATTTCTTTATCACACAAAGCACAGCCTATGATTTCTGACAGGTTTGGATGCTCTATTCAGCTCTTTTTGAAAGATGGGAAAAAAAAGAAGAAGAATCAAGGATCAATCAAGAACTAGGATTTATCAGAATATTCTAGAACTCAGAGAAATCCCTGGGAACTCAGACATTCAACATTAATTGTGCCCCTCTTTTGTACCATATTCATTGATAGTCTTTTATGCTGCTCTAAAATCTCTGACACTCGGAGTACAGAGGTGCTCTGGAAGCACCTCTGCTCTGGGTGTACAATTTCATAGAATAAAATCAAATTTGACATTTTCTAAAACTTGCAGAACTTAAATCACTCAAAATCTGATGCTATATTTTAAAAACAGTAAAAACAACTACTTTGCCAACTTAAAGATTTTAAAAATGGCAAAGACCTCACTGAATGAATTTATTAATACATGAAATTCAAACAGAGAAAGGTAAAAACAATGTTAGGAAAGTAATGGGAACCCTGACCTCGTGCTGCCCTTAATGCTGATGCTGCCCACCCAGCACTGCAGGCTGGTTCCCAGGCTCCCAGAAAAAGCAAGACCCCAGATGAGACATGACTTACAAAAGAGAAGTACTCTGCCCCCAGGGGAGTACAGTGTGAAGCAGCAGAGATAAAGACTAACCAACCAGCTTGATCCTGAGTGAAGACTATACCTAGGGAGAAAATAGAACAACTGGGTCCAAGACTACCCACATATAGACCAATAGCCCACAGGAACTCCCAGCTTGTGGCCTACATTGAGCAGAGATACTAACAAGAGAGATAACAAAACAGTTTAACAAGGCAATTGGCAAGATCACAGAATTTACAGATAGTGGGCAAATTAAAATTATTGACAGTCTAAAGCACACACTAATAAAAGAATAACTAAATAAAATGATGCAAAATATGCCTTACTAGCATAGAAAAGAATTAGAGTCCATAAAATACCCTTAAGTAGAAATTCAAGAGATTAAGATTTCTATTAAAAATCTGGGCAGCAGAAGGGACCAGTGTGAGGAGAGAGTCTTAGTGCCAGCAGCCAGGGCTGTTGAAGATGACAAGTTAGTGAGAGACAACTAGAAACAACAAGAGAATAAGAAAAAAGGATCCAAGAGCTCTTAGGTGATACAAAGAAGACTAAGACTAACAGGAATTAGCAAAAAATCAGAAACTAGCACAAATAGAACAATAGAACTGAAGTAACAGCTATAAATTTTCTAAATGAGACACAAGAATTTAACACATAACTGCTTCCATTGTTTTGTTTTTATTGGTTTTATTCTGCACTATTTTGTTTGATTTTATTAAGCCTGACAGTATGGACAGTTGTTTCGAAGATAACAAGAGGCATTATGACAGCCATTATTGACTTCCTTGTATTTTGTTTTAAAGTCATGTACCATGTTCATTGTTTTGTTTTGATTGACTCTATGCTGTTTTATTTCATTTAGTTTTATTCTCTTCAAAAGAAAGAAAAAGAATTTAACATACAGATAAGTGAGGCAAAAGAACCCCAAATAGCCACAATCAGAAAAGAACTTATGATTCTCATAGTTAAAATCCTGAAAATCCAAAAACAAAAACAGAATCTTAAAAGAAGAGAAAAGCAAGAAAAAACTTATAAAAGAAAAACTGTTAGAATTACAGCAGACTTCTCAATACAAACCTTAAATGCCAAGAGAGCTTGGAATAAAGAGTTTCAAGCCCTAAAACTAAACAATTTTCCATGCTGACATATCCTGAAAAATTATATCTCAAAATAGATGGAGAAATAAGATACTTTTATAATAAAGAGAACATAAATTTATGACCACTAAATCAATTCTCCAAAGGATCCTCCAGCATACCCTAGAGAGAGACAATGAAGCTGACAATGACAAAAAGTCTAATAAAGTGAACACATAAAGTAGAGTGAGCAGATAAATAGAAGGGAAAGAGAACCAACAACAGGAAAACAGACAATGAATAACCCAATACCTATGCATAATGACTTTAAGTGAAAATAGTTTCAATTCTCCAACCATGGACTGGCAGAATGGATCAAAAAAACAAACAAACAAAGAAAACAAACTGTATATAGTACACAAGAAACATGTTTAACTTCAAAATAAACTCATAGATTAAAAAACAGAAGAATGGAAAACAATATTCCATGCAGTAGGAACCCCCCAAAACAAGTCTAACTATCTTCTCCACAGAAAAAATAGACTTCAAGTCAAAGATGATTAAAAGATACAAAGATGGTCACTACATTTTGGTTTCTAACAGAAAGAAGTAACAATTATTATCATATATGCACTAAACAAGGGCCTACCCAATATCTTAGTTACTTTTCTCTAGTTGCTGGGACAAAATACCTGACACCCAAAATGAAGAAAGGAAAGGTTTATTTAGTTCACTGTTTCTGAGGTCTCTGTCCATAATCAGCTGATTCCAAGACAGGGTGGCATGACACTGGGGCAACACTTCATGGCAGCAGCCAGCAAAAGCAGCCAGAACAAAAAGAGGGGAAGAGCAAACATCTTTTCCTCCTTTATATTGTATGCAGACCACCCCCAGCCCCCAAGGAAGATGTAGCACTCACAAAATCTCTGTGCCCTGCTCTTACATAGAATGAGGATATTTACAAGGTAAGGATCCTAGCTTCCTGTTGAATCTCTAAGTACTACTCTACATAAAAGATCAGCTAGACATAAACACAATTATACTGGTGAAACTAAAAATCCACCATCTTAAGTAGATAAATCAACTAGACAAAAAAGTTAATCAAGAAATATCATAGTTGAACAAAACCTTCAAACAAATGGACTTCATAGATATCTACTGAACGTTCTATCTAACAGCAGAATATACATTAAGCAGCACTTGGGATTTCCTTCAAAAATAGACCACATACTAGCCAATAAATTAGCCTTAAGAAAATGCAAAATAATTTAAATTATACAATTAATATTACCAGACCATAGCACAATGAAGTTAGGAAACAATAACAAAAGAAAACAAAGAAATTATGTAAATGAATGGAAACTAAACAATACAGTCTTAACAACAGCTTACAGAAGAAACCAAGAGAAAAGACAGTTTCTAAACTAAATGATAATTCCAGTACAACAAAACAGGACTTCTAAAATACAGTGAAAGCAGTCCAAAGAAGGAAGTTTATAACTGTTAATGTACACGTTCTAGAAAAACAACAATTCAAACCCAAAGCTAGTACAAAGAAGGAAATTATAAAGATCCGAGCAGAAATAAATGAAATTGAGACAAAAATTACAAAGAACTAATAAATCTGAGAGTTGGATCTTTCAAAGATAAACAAAATAGACAAAACTCTTAGACAACCTAACTAGAAAAGGAGATAAAAGAACCAAATCAATACAACTAAAAATGAAAAAGTTAAAATCGTAATGGACACTGAAGAAACAAAAAGAATTAATGACTACTTTGCAACTGAGAATTCAGAAATAAATTCCTAGATACATATGAATAAGCAAGACTGAAGCAAGAAGATTTTTAAAACCTGAACAACAATAGGAAATGAAATCAAAGCTGCAATAAATAACCTATTAACTAAGAAAAGCTCAGTCCAGAAGGGTTGAATTCTGCAAAAACTTCAAAGACCTTCTAACATCTATGCTCCTTAGGATTTTTAATGAAATTGAAAAAGGAAGAGTACTTCAAAGTCATTCCTGGAAGCTACTAGTACACCGATTCCAAAATCAGAAAAGGATCCAATCAATAAAGAGAACTATAAACCAGTCTCTTCAATGAACACAGATGCAAAACCATTCAACAAAATACAGTCAATCAGAACGAATACATTAACAAAAAGATCATACATCATGACCAAGTAGATTTCATACCAGGAATGCAAGGAAAGTTCGACATACACAAATCAATAAATGTAATATATCACATAAATAGAAGCAAGGTCAAAATCACATGATCATCTCAATAGACAGACAAAGTCTTTTTACAAAATCCAACAATCTTTTATAAGAAAAACCACTGAAGAAAATGGGCATAGAAGAACTTTTCTCATTCTGATAAAAGCCACTTACAACCAAAATACTTCCAATATCACATTACATGGAGAAAATCTGAAAGCTTTCCCTCTACAATCAGGAATAAAACAAGAATATCCTCCATTATCACTTATTCAATATTGTACTCAAAATTAGTAAAAACAATTAGGCAAGAAAAAGAAGTACTTTTATTTGTAGGTGACATGATCTTCCATATAGAAGATTCCAAAAATACACCAAAAGACTCGTAGAATAAATAATCAAATTCAGTAATGTAGCAAAATACAAAATCAACACATAAAAATCAAGTGTTCCTGTTTACTAATAATATATCCACTGAGAAAGAAATTAGAAAAAACACCATTCACAGTGACACCAAGAAAAATTAAATATTTAGGAATTACCTAAGAAAATGAAGGACCTCTAAAATTAAAACTATAGTACTCTGAAAAAGGAAGTTGAAGAGGACATTTTAAAAAATGGAAAGCTATCCTCTGTTCATGGATTGGCAGAACCAGTATAGTCACAATGGCCATATTTCCAAACTTAATACAGATTTAACACAATCCCAATCAAAACTGCAAAAGTATTCTTCATAGAACTGGAGAAAACAAACTTAAAAGTCATATGGAACCAAAAGGGACCCTGAATAGCAAAGCAATCCTGGATAAAAAGAGCAAACCAGGAGTCATCACATACCAGACCCAAAGTTATGTCACAAAGCACCATGATAAAAAAAGCATGGTACTAGCACAAAAACAGCATGAGAATCAACATAACAGTATAAAGGATGCAAAAACTATCCTAGGTATATTCAACTGTTTGATGTTTGGCAAAGGGATCAAAAACACATACCCTAATCACATGGAAAATAATACAAAGAATCAGCAACTGGGATCTCATCTTACTAAAAATCTGCAGAGCACAATAACCTACAGAGTGAAAATGTAACCCAGAGTGGGAAAAATTTTTAGCCAGCTCTTCCTGAAAGGACTAATATCTAGAACATATAAAGAAATGAAAAAAATCAGACTTCCACAAATGTAAAGACCCAATCAAAAAATGAGCATCTAAAATGGATATACACTTCTCAGAGGAAAAAATACAAACAGCAAATAAATACGTGGAAAAATGTCCAGCATCACTGGATATGCAAATTAAAACAATACTGAGATTTCATCTCATTCCAAAAAGAAGACCTATTATCAAGAAATCAACCAATAACAAATGCTGGTGGGGCTGTAGGAAAAAAGGCACCTTCACCCGCTGTTGGTGGGAGTGTAGACTGGTGCAGCCACTGTGGAAATCAGTATGGCGATTCCTCAGAAAACTTGTACTAGAAGTTCCATTAAACCTCACTATTCTTCTTATTGGTATCTTTCTGTAGGAATTAAAAGCATCATACCACAGTGACTATGTGTCCTCACATTTATAGAAGCACTGTTTTTAATAGCTAAATCTTGGAAACAACCCAAATGCACATATCAATGGATAAAAAGATGTGGATTTTTTATACAATGGAATACTTTTCAGCCATAAAAAAGATAAACCTGAGATATTTCTAGCTAAATGGATGCATCCCAAGACTATACTTTTAAGTGAAATAAATTGGACACACAAGTACAAATATTACATTGTCTCTCTGGTATGAGAAACTGAAAGTATAAATAAGAAGCAAAATGTATACGATATTGAGAGCCCTTCCCAGTCCTCATCTCAGTCTGGGAAGTTTGTATTTGTAATCCCATGGAAAAGTTACTGGAATTCCAATCTATCACTTCCAGTACAATCTATGGCGAGAATAAAAACACTAAGACATATTTTTAGTTATGGGGAGCCGAGGGGGTCATTAGTCCAGCAGAGATGGTGCACTAGAGAGAAGGCCTTGACCCAGGTCCAAACCCAGGTTTATTCTTGAGTGGCTGGGGAAGGAGTAACTAGGAGAGTGGTGGCAAGTATGTGAGTCCCCTGAGTGAGCTAGGTAGTTAGCCTGGGATTATCTCTGCAATATACAGAGAGAGTGAGAGAGAGAGAGGACATGCAGAAGGTGTAATCTGCATAATGAGGTTTGAGGGAGTATCTAATGTTTTGGGGCTGGTGCTTCAGCTCAGATATGTAATCTTTTATGCCCTGGGAAGTCATAGCCTCTTTCTAAAGGCTGCATCTCAGCTGACAGCATGGAGCATGGCTCTCCATCCTGCCTGGCTGACACATGTTTTTTGGGAGTCATGGGATGGGGGAATACTGACCTGTCGCTTTGCTTTCAAGACTACTCATCAGCACCTTGGCCAGACAGATTTAGATTGCCTAAAGCCGATTGAGGGGATTAGGAAGTGGCCTAGCCAGCTCTGTGCATATCATACATGGAGGTAGGGCCAGGTTTAGCCAAAATGGAAACAATTGCTTTTTTTTCAAAGAAAGTTGTCCAGGTGGTCCTCCACATAGTAGATACTGTGAAAATGGAAGAAACTGTTCAAAAGGAAAGGGAAAGTAGGAAAGGCCGGGGGGATGAAGAAAGTGAAAAGAAAAAGTAAGGATAGAAATATAAAATGGAAGCAAAGCTTTGTAATAAGGAGGGGAGAAGAATTGAAGGGAGGGGAGGGCAATGAGGTAAAAGAGGAATCAAGACAGATCGCGCATAGGTACCAATTCCCTGTGACGAATGTGGTCATTCTGTAACTCTAAATTGTTCCAATAAATTTAACAACAACAAAAAACGGTGCTGGTAATACTGGCTCTCCACATCCAGAAGATTGAATCTAGATTCATATCTCCTACCATGTACTAAACTAAAATCAATATGCATCAAAGAATTAAATATTAAACTAGAAACACTTCACCTGCTGGAAGAAAAGAGGTAAAACTCTTAAAAGTCACAGACCAAGGGAAGGACTTTCTAAACAGAATCCCACTTGCACAAGAAATAGTCCTAAGAATCAATAAATGGAATCATATAAAATTGTAAATTTAATCCCCTTACATTATGAATGCTCTCCCAGCAAAAACAAACAAACAGAAAACCACCAAAAGAGTGAAAACATGACCTATAGAATGGCAAAATAAATTTTGTCAGCCATTCCTCAGACACAGAGCTTGTATCCAGAACAGCAGTGGTGACTGTGTGGCACACACGTCCCAGAGCACACACAGAGCCCTCTCTGTCCGCATGTGCACCAGGCTGTGCCAGCAACTGAACATCAAATAAAAGTTGTTTTTTTTTTCTAAACCAAAACTTTAGTCTTCAGGTTTAATTGCAGTGTTGGCACTTTGTAATAAGTAAATGGGTTTGGGGTTGCAGTTTGGGCACTTGGTTCCTAAAAGTTTCACCATCACTTGTCTAGTATATATAAAGAATGAAAAAAATTAGATTACCCAAAATAAAAGCCCCAATAAAAAGAAATAAGAAAAATCAAGACATTTCACATCAGAAGAAGTACAGATGGCCAATAAAATATGCTTGACACAGCAAATTAAAACAACATTGAGATTCATTTTACCACAGAAAGAATAGCTATCATCAATAAATCAAATAATAACTAACGCTGGAGAGGCTGCAGGACAAAAGGAAACTTTCTTTATTATTTATGGGAAAGTAAACTAGAACAATGAATTTGGAGAACAGCATGGAGATTCCTCAAAAAACGAAAACTAGAAATTCCATTTGAGCCAACTATTCCCTTTTTAGGTATCTTGAAACAGTTAAAGGCACTGTATTATAGTGAGTCAAACACACCTATGTTTATAGCAGCACAACTCATAATAACTAAATCTTGGAAGCAGTTCATATGCTATTCACAAAGGTTAATGGATAAGGAAAATGTGGTATTTATACATAATGGAGTACAGCTCTGCCATAAAGAAAGATGAACTTAAGTCATTAGCAGGAAAGTGCGTGCACCTTGAGACCACAATGTTAAGTGAAATAAATCAGACACATATGATTAAATTTCACAAGGTTTGTCCTACATGAAAAATCCAGAATTAAAGTAACAAACAAACTAAAAGATAATAGGAAGTCGGGAGATAAATCACTTGCAAAGGAGAAGGGAATCAAAAGATGGAGGGCATAGGGAGGGAGAGAAAGGATAAGAGATGAAAGAAAGGACTTGGGATGGACCAACTCTACACAGGCAGCGTAGACACGTGTACCGCCAGGAGATACAAAAACTAGGCAGAGGATCAAATGGTGACTAGAGGTGGGGAGGGAAGGGAAAACAAGCGAAAAATGAATTAATACGTGTTACATACATGTACCTACTCCCCAAAAGGAAGGTGAACATTATGTACTACACACATGTAATGATCAACTGAGGTTTTTACAAAAGGGTAATGGGTTAAAATTAATGGCAGTCACCAATCCTCTTCTTCAGCAAGTCCAAGAAATTCTAATCAAATTAAATAAAATAAATCCTTTCCTAGACCTACCATAGTCCAGAGAACACCAGAAACAGAAGAATTTTAAAGGCAGCCTGAAAGAAAAGATGGATCACTTTTATTCTTTAAAGGAAAAGCAATTAGATCACCAGTTCTCAAATGTTGTGTGTGTAACAGAAGCACTTGGTGGACTTTTTAAAACACATTCCTAGGCTAAGGCAGAAGGATGGCAAGTTTGAGGCCCACAGGGGGAACTTAATGAGCAGAACACACTTTCAAAAATGAGTGAAAAAAATAAAATTCTAGAAAAGATCAGGGATGTTTCTACCCTTAGTAATACTGCAGTGTGAGTATGTGAGAGAGAGAGAGAGAGAGAGAGTGTGTGTGTGTGTGTGTGTGTGTGTGTGTGTGTGTTGGTGGGTGCAGTCCTGAACTCAGCTGCAGAATTTGGATTCAGTAGATCTAGAATAAGCCTCAAAGGATTACATTCCTGATAAACTACAAAGTAATATTTACTGTTCCCGCATCCATCCATTCAAAACGCTGTACAATGATGGCTGCATTTGAAAGAGGAAAAGTGGAGAACAACAGACAATGGAATGATACCAAGTGAGAAACTCATTGTAAACCTAGTACTGATACCCAGAAAAACTGTCTTTCAAGTACAAGTGCAAAATAAAGATGTTGCTAGACAAAAATGGGAGGCTAGGAAGAGATTTTCAATGTAACTGTAGAATATGTGCTTCAGAAAAAATGAAAACTATTCCAGATGGAAGATCTAAGATGGAAGAAGGGAGGGTCCAAAGAAAAAATGTCCAATTTGGGTAAATTTATGAGGAAATCAATGTTGAACAAACTCTTTAATCTATAGAACTACAAAAATTAATTTAGAATTAAGATCGCAATACACAAAAGCAGATAGAACAAGATCAGAATGCTCAGGTTTTGGGGGGTCACTGAGGGAGTGAATCTAAAGTGCACTGAGTTCCCCGGCCCTTTGTACTTTGCGACAGGGCTCAAATAAGTTGTCAATCCTGGCCTCCATTTTTCAATTTGCCTGCCTCAACTCTCTAGATGATGGGTTTCTAGGTATGCTCAACCACACCCAGCTTAAAATGATCACATGTGAAACATGAGATGGTTTATTTTGTGTGGGGAGAAATAATATGCATTTAATAAATCTATAATTATAAAATGTCAGTGCATTCATCATAAGAGTAACAGGGCATATAATACCAAACAGTGGAGGAAAAGTTGTAAATGAGAAAAAGAAAAAAAAAGCCAAAGGAATTTACAAAAAGCCAAAAACAAGATAGAAGAGAGTTCAAATATATCATGTAATATGGTCAATGATTATTGACTCAATTTTTCAATTATAAACTATACTGTAACACTTGGTTAAAAATGTAAGATCCTCCTGTATTTAAGATATAGCTAAAACACACAGATATGAAAAGTTGAAAAAAGATAGTACAAAACAGTATATTAATCAAATACAAGTAAAAATATTGTTTTGGTCACTGTTACTTTCAAACCAAATAAACTTTACCAAAAAGAAATTACTGAAATTGATGATCACTATATATGTATGAAAATTTCAACTCAATTATTTTTTTAGGAGAGTTTATTATTATTATTATTATTATTATTGTACTGGGGATTGAACTCATGACCTTGTGCTTGCCAGGCAGGCACTGTGCCACCGTGCTATATCCCCAGCCTGGGAATCTATTATTTGGTAACCATTGTTTTAGACACAAGGTGGGTAGCATCAAAACAGAAAATTTCAAAACAAGAGAATTGCAATTCTAAGTTTGCATGTTCCTAGTAACATAAGTCAGCAAGCAAAACAATGAATGTGAAACTGACAAATTTATCATAATCATTTTTAAAAACATACCTATCAATGAAAAAAGTTTTAAAAAAGAATCAAATGCCACAATTAATAACTAAATTTAATAGAGAACTCCTTTATGAGAAAACACATGCATATATCAGTCCATGAGCAAAGTCTAATACTTTTCAAGCAACAAATATTACAAAGACTTCAGTCTCTGATCTTAAAGTTAGAACAAATAACTAAAATGCAAATGGAAAATAAATTCATATGATTTCGATTTAGGAGTGATTGATGAACAGAGAAAAAATAGATGCCATAGAAAAAGTGAAGATTAACAAAAATCAATCAATACTGATTCTTTTAAAAACAGAACAAATTAGCCAGAACAAAATAAAAACATTTATTAGAAATGAAACTACATAAAGGATTGAGATTTAAAATACAATAAAATTATTAAATTTATACCACCTAACTTTAGAACCCAGATGTAATGAAAAACCTCTAGAAAAAATATGAATTACTGTAGCTGCCACAAAATAAAATAGAAAACTATTTTCCTTCTTTCAAGCATACACAAACTCAAGTGATTTACAAGGGTGTTTTATGAAATGTTGAAGAGACAAATTAGAATCTTACATAAATTTTTAGGAAAATAGAGAAGAGGAAACATTGAAAGTCCTCCTGTGAAGTTAGAATAATCTTGATACTGAGACCAGAGATGCATATTACAGGAAACAAAAATTATATAAAAGTCTTACTTATGAACATAGACATAAAATTCTTTTATAAATGTTGGCATGCCAAATAAAGCAACATAGGGCCAAGAATTTAGCTCAGCAGCTCAGTGCTTGCCTGATAAGCATGAGGTTGTGAGTTCGATTCCTGGTAGCAAAAATAACTAAATAAAAATAAAGCATCATAGGAAATATAGCAAGATTTGAGTCATGTTTATCTCAGAAAGGCAAAAATTTAATATCAGAAATATTAATTCATTTAACCATGCTAATTAACTGAAGATATAAACCAGGTAACTGTCAATAATAGATAAAACAGTCAAATAATATAATGATTTTAAAAATTATTTTAAAGCATACAATTAGGAATAAAAGGAAATTTTTACTTCTCCCCCCATAAAAGTACAACCAACCATAATACATAGAGAGAAATATTAGAATTTTCACTTTTTATATCTGTATTACATAGAGAGGATATTACCATCCTTAATCTCACCAATTCTACCCCAAGTTATGTGGAGGGAAATAACCTGAGCAGAAAGATAAGAGCAAAGAAGCGAACTGAAAGGAGAAATTAAAGTGTCCTGAGTTGTGTATGATACAATGTAACTACATAAGACGACCCCACAAATATTTGTAATGAATTATTGGAAGTGTAGGAAAGTTTACCTACTTCTCCAGCAAAGGCTTACTGCGCATCCCCTGAAAGCGATGCCCTCGCTGTTCTGGGTGCCAGGAGTACACAGGAAATACAGAAGACAAAGTTGTCTGCCTTCATAATTTATATCGTAATGAAGGAAAACATGTAACAAAATAAGAAAATTACACAGAATGTTAGGGGTTCCCAAGGACAGAGAAAATAAAGCAGGGAAGAGGACAGTTTTGGGGACAACATAGAAAGGGAACATTTCAGCAAACTAATTCATTTATATATTCTAGAAAAATCTAGAAAATGTAATAAAAATGTCATTTATAAATTACCAAATATTTGTTGCCTATAAGTAAAAGTAACTAAAACATGTGCAACACTTTTGTTAAATATATGAGCAACTCTTCTGGAAGACATTTGTAGAAAAAGCACAGTTCACCCATGTATATAGCAGCACAGTTTTGTAATAGCTAAATCTTAGAAACAACCAAAATGCCCATCAACTGCAGAATGGATGAAAAAGATGTGATATTTTTATACAATGGAATATTACTCAGTTATAAAAAGAATGATCTTGAGGCTTTTACAGGTAAATGGAGGCAACTTGAGAGTATACTCATAAGTGAAATAAATCAGACTCACATTTGTAAGTATCATATTTTCTCCTTAGTGTAAAGAATAAATAATAATAACAAAGAACTGAAAGAGTAATAAGATCCAAAATGTATAATAGATATTGTAATAATGAAAGGGAAACAAAATGCTCAAAAGAAAAGAACAACTTGTAGGTATACACATATAACTGTATGTATGTTTAAGTGTGCAAGACAGACAACCCTACTACTAATTCTCTGTTAGTTCATCATAAAGAATAGTTTGTGGTGTCATTGTTTGATTATCTGTTCATTTTTTATGCTTAGATTTTGTAACTTGAACAACCACTTCTAAGATAACAATATGTAATATATTAACTAGTATTGATTTCTTACTGTTAGTTTTTTTTTGAAATTCTGTATTATTTCTACCCTTTCTTTTGTTTTTTTTTTCCTTTGCTTTTTAAAAAGCAAAAAAAAAAGGGAGAAAAAGCGCTTTTGATGGGGAAATTTTCTCAAAAGACAAACTAAAATATCAAATGAACACTTAAAGAATTTGAGTCCCAAGACTAAAATAAGGAACTCTTCCAGAATGCAACCAAAGGGGTGATCAGATTTGGTGGGGGGAGGGTAAGTTGACAAATGTGAAGACATGATCCAGAACAAACAAGCTTCTGATGGGAGTTCTGGAAAGAATGAGAGTCAATAATGAAAGGACAGCAGTGAGGAAGATAGCCAAGAACTGAAGGTAGCCAATAGCCTCCAACTTGAAAGAGATTTTTAGTTATCATGCAAGACAATAGCAAGAATACATGTGAAACTCTAAATACCTGCCAGAAAATACAGACAGCATACCTACTCTTTGTGGTTTTGTTTTTGTTTTTCTGTCTTTTTGAGACAAGGTCTCACTGTGCTGTTCAGGCTGACCTTGAGTTCACTTTGTAGCCCAGGATGGTTTTCAATTTGGAGCAATACTCCTGCCTCAGCCTCCTGAGAGCTGAGATTACAGGTGTGTGCCACCATGCCTGGCTAGAATATCTACTCTTGAACAAAGTAGATTGAGTTAGAGGCTGATTATACAAACAGACAATGACCAGATCATATGTAAAAATAGAAAATGATTCTTTGGGTCAAGAGTAATTCAAGAAGCTTAAGCAAGAACTAATTTCACCAGTAAATTCTCCCTGCTTGTCCTAAAGTTGCATCTTGATACTCAGCTCTCTTGGTTTTTTTTTTGTTTTGTTTTGTTTTTTTAGACAGGGTTTCACTATGCCATTCAGGCTGGCCTCAAACTCACAGCAATCCTCTTGCTGCAGACTCCCCAAATACTGGGATTGCAAGCATGTGCCTTTTATCTTTCTTATCTCTCTTCTTTGACACTTCCATATGCCAATCTCATTGTCCACCCTCCCAAACAATTTTCCAACAACCTTCCAAAAACTCCAAATTGCTAATTACCTATAAGATTCATCCTTGCTATGAGGTAAGCATTCAGGCAACTGGAAATCCTTGGACCTCAGCTGAACTAAGAACTATAATTAACATTTTCTTTAAGCTATATCATCTTCTACAAATGTTTTTCTAAATCTCAAATGCCACATCCTGGATGGCAAAATTGACTAGACTGATTCAGGAAGAGGACACAAAGGAATTTTAAAAAATCTTTCTTTTTGGGAAGCAATAAACTTGAAAGTCACAAAAGAGACAGAAAAGTACATCCAAGTGCCTAAAAGTTACTAAAACATTTCCTGTAAAATTTCTTGGTATCATCATTCAGTCATGCAAATAAATGTACAACAGATGAAACTACGGGAGCTTGCTAGGACAGAAAAAAATCCTTTTGGATGTCATTCAGGAATTAAAGGAGGTGCTGATAGCCATTTCATCTCATTTTGTCAGTGAAATTAAACCTGAAATTGGAGACCTAATTCAAAAGTAAAAATCAGAAAAGAAAATTACCCTGCTAGCTAACCTGTAACAGCTAGCAGAACATTTTGATAGGGCTTTTTAGAACAAAAATGAGACAGGATCTAAGGTGAATTTGTGTCTTGCAGATTAAAGAGCTATGTATCCATTCTCTAATCAGGTACCCACTAACAAGAACACTTCTAGCTATCACTCATAGAAGAAATAGTGAAATAAAGATTACCCCATCATATAAAAGAAGACAAAGTAATAAAAATAAACCTTAATCTGGGTCCATAATAGTGTTACAAGAAGGAAAAAGTACTCCAGATCCTGCCAGACCCTTTGACACTCAAGGTAAATTAACGATAAATATAGCCCTTTTCATCAGTTCCTGATGCTGCTCTCCCTGTAATGAACCCTGACTCCTAGCGACTCCTGCCGCAGGGCAGGCATCCCCACTGATGAAGAACATGCATTACTTTCAGCAGTTGTTCTCCTAGGAGATCCTAGCTCTCCCTTCCTCTCACCTTAGTAACTGTATTTACTATAACACCTGAAGCCCATCTTTCCCTGAGCAGAGGAAAAGCTCATAATTATCTTGCCTCAGCTAGGGAACCCTCTGTACCTCATTAAGTCTTACCTAATCTTATTAGATAAGTCATACCTTGGAATCAGAATAGGCTCTCCATTGGGATGTGGTTCCATTAACCTATGGTTGCCTTCCGAGTATATCCTCACCTGCATTGACATCATCTCCAGTGGCAGGACTTACTACACAGATTAGAGTTCGTCAGCCACCCAAAGGCCAGAGAGTAAATGTATAGATAACATTTCAGAGTAGCACAGGATTTTGGCATACTCTGGAAAAAAAGGTGAGGGGTTTCTCAGCTGCCTGGCACCACCATCAAAGATAAATAGCTGATTAAGGAACTTCTTTTTATTATTATTATTTTTATTTTAAAGAGAATAAAACAAAAGAGGACAGAACAAAGCAGATCAGAACAGAACAACATAAGCAACACAGCACTTCACAACAAGATAACTGGATATTAACAGTAGCTACCATAATATCTCTTTCTTTGAAATAGTTGAGCATAGCTTCACATACAATAATGTCAACCATTAAAAAAATAGAATAAAATCATTCAAGAGAATGAAAGCATTACAGGACTTCAAAATCAGATAACAGGAAATGAACAATGGCTACTATATCTCATTTTCCATAAAAATTTGTTTCTATTATCACACATTAAAATCCAATAAGATACAACATGATAAAACCAATGGAAATAGAAGAACAAAAGCATAGTAGGACTTCAAAGCAAGATTATATTAAATTAGCAATGGCTGCCATAATGTCTTGTTTTCTTCAAAGCAGATGTTCATACAATCAAACATAATAAAATCAAACAAAACAGAATAAAACCATTCCAACCAATGAATGTAAACATTATAAGACTTCAAAGCAATATAATGGTGAACCATGATTACCATAAAATCTTCTGTACTCTTACCATTTCTTACACTAGGGAGACTATATGGTATTTATACACATGAGTTTCACTTATGAGTATGGTCTCAAGTTGCATCCATTTACTTATAAATATCTCAATGTAATCATTTTTTATAGCTGAGTAGTATTTGATTGAATAAAAATACCACACCTTTTTTATCCATTCCTCAGTTGATTGGCACTTAGGTTGTTTCCAAGATCTGGCTATTACAAATTGTGCTGCCATAAACATGGGTGCACATATATCACTGTGGTATGATATTTTCAGTTCTTCTGGGAATAGAAGTGGAATAGCTGGGTCAAATGGGACTTCCAATCACAGCTCTTTGAGGAACATCCAGACTGACCTTCACAGTGGTTGCACCAGTCTACACTCCCACTAACAGTGCAGAAGAGTTCCTTTTTTCCCACAGCCTCTCCAGCATTTGTTGTTGGGAGTTTTCTTGATCCTGGTCATTCTTTCTGGAGTGAGATAGAATCTCAGTGTGGTTTTAATTTGAATTTCCCTAATGACTAATGATGCTAAACATTTTTTCATGTATTTATTTGCCATTCATATTTCTTCATCTGAGAACTGTATGTTCATCTTGGATGCCCATTTTTGGATTGGGTCTTTGAATTTCAGGGGTGTGGTTTTTTTTTTTTAATTCTTTATGTGTTCTACGCAGAAGCCCTTTGTCTGAGGGACAGTTCATAAGATTTTTTTTCCCAATTTGTGGGTTTTCTTTTCACTTGGCTGGAGATTTCTTTCGACATGCAGAAACTCTTTAATAAGACGTGATCCCAGCTATTGATTCTGGGAAGTATTTCCTGTGCAGTTTGGTTCTTGTTCATGAATTCTCTTCCTATCCCTAAGTCTTCAAGATTTTTACCTACTATGTCTTCCAACAGATTTAGTGTTTCTGTTTTAATATTTAGATCTTTGATCCTAGTACATGGTGATAGGCATGGGTCTAGTTTTAGCTTTTGGCATATAGAAAGCCAATTTTTCCAACACCATTTATTAAAGGGCTTATCGTCCTTCCAGTGAATGAATTTGGCCCCTTTATCAAAGATAAAGTAGTTGAGTATGTTTGTAGTTGTAGTTGTATCTTCTAATTTATTCCATTGATCTTCAGGTCTGTTTTTATTCCAGTACCATGTTGATTTTTTAACAGTAGCTTTGCAGTGTAACTTCAAGTCAGGGATTGTGATGCCTCCTGCCTTGGATTTGCTGCTTAGAATTACCTTTGCTATTCTAGGTCTCTTCTGATTCCAGATGAATTTTAGGAGTTATTTCTTTGGATCTATGTGGTATGTTAGTGGCATTTTCATTGGGATTGCATTAAATCTGTATAGCAATTTTGGGAGAATGGCCATTTTCACAATATTTATTCTTCCTATCCATGAACAAGAGATGTCTTTCCATTTTGTAAGGTCCTCTTCAATTTCTTTTTTCAAGGCATGATAATTTTAGCTCTTTTACTTCTTTTATTAGATTAATTCCAAAGTATTTCATTTTTTTAGATGCTAGTGTGAAGGTTGTGGCTTCTCTTATTTCTGTCTTGGTGATTTTGTTGTTAGTGTATAGGAATGCTATTGATTTTTGAGTATTGACTTTGTATCCAGTTATATTGTTGAATTTATTTATTATATCTAGGAGTCTTTCAATGGAGTTTTGGGGGTCTTCTATATAGAGTATCATGTCATCTGCAAATAATGATAATTTAACTTTCTCTTTTCCTATCTTTACTCCTTTTATTTCTCTCTCTTGTCTACTTGCTCTGGCTAGTATTTCCAGTAGTATGTTGAGTAGGAGCAGTGATAAGGGACATCCTTGTCTTGTGGCTGATTTTAATGTAAAGACTTTCAGTTTTGGGCCATTTAATATGATGCTGGCTGTTGGTTTGTTGTAGATTGCCTTTATCATATTGAAGTAAAGACCATCTATCCAATTCTCTGTAAGGTTCTTATCATGAATGAGTGTTTGACCTTATCAAAAGCTTTTTCTACATCTATAGAAGTGATCATGTGATTCTTACTTTTGGCTGTATTGATATGGTGGATTACATTTATTAATTTACACATGTTGAACCATCCCTGCATGCCTGGGATTAATCCCACTTGATCATGGTGTTTAATCTTCTTGATGATTTGCTGCATCCTGTTTGCAATATTTTATTGAGAATTGTTGCATCTATGTTCATTAGGGAGACTGTCCTTAGTTCTCTTTTTCAGTTGGGTCTTTCTCAAGTTTTGGTACTAGAGTAATATTTGCTTCCAGGGATGACTTAGGAAGAATTGCTTCCCTTTCAGTTTCATTGAAGAGTTTGAGGAGTGTCGGCATTAAGTCTCCTATGTATTTCTTGTAGAATTCCACAGTGAATCCATCTGGGCCTGGGCTCTTTTTGTTGGTAAGGATTTAATTACATTTTCAATTGCATTCATAGAAATTGGGTTATTCAGCAGTTTTACATCTTCTAGACCCAGCTTTGGTATTTCATATGTTTATAGGAATCTGTCCATTTCTTCTGTGTTATTAAACCTATGAGAGTAGAGGTTTTCAAAATAGGTGTTGATGATCTTCTGTATTTCCACAGAGTCTGTATTAATTTCACTTTTATTCCTTATTGCATGAATTTGAGTTTTTTCTTTCATTTTTTAAATAAGGTTGGTTAGGGGCTTATCAATTTTATTTATTCTTTCAAAGAACAAACTCTTTGATTCATTGATTCTTTGTATTGTTTTCTCAGTTTCTATTGCATTAATTTCTGCTCTGATTTTTATAATTTCCTCCCTTCTTTTGGCTTTGGGCTTGTTTACTTGTGTTCATTTGGTTTTCCAGATGTAGGAATTCACTGCAATAAATTTTCCTCTGAGGATTGTTCTCATTTCATCCCACAAATTCTGGTAAGTTTTATTTGTATTTTTGTTTTCTTATAGATATTGTTTAGTTTCTTCTTTAATTTCCTCTTGACCCACTGATTGTTCAAGAGTGTATTATTCAATTGCCATGTGTTTGTGGGGTTTTTGCAGTTTGTCATTAATTTCTAGTTTCATGGCACTATGATCCAATAAAATAATTTCAATTCTCTTGCATTTACTTAAATATGTTCTGTGGGCTAATATATGGTCTATTTTAGAGACTATCCCCTATACTTCTGAGAAAAATGTATATCCTGATGTTGTTGGATGGAACACTCTGTATATGTCTATTAAATCCATTTATTCACAGGTGTGATACAGTTCTGTTATTTCTTCACTGATTTTATGTCTAGTTGATTTATCCCTTTGTTCCAATGGTGTATTAAGGTCTTCTGTTATAATTGTGTTATTGCTTATTTCATTTTTCATTTCTGTTAATACTTGATTTGTATAGCTGGGTACTCCAGAATTTGATGCATATATATTTAAGATTGTTATTTCTTCCTCTTGAAGTTTTCCTTTAACTAGTATGTAGTGACCTTCTTTATCTCTTAAGATCATTCTTTTTTGAAGTTCACATTGTCTGCAAATGGAATAGCTATCCCTGCTTTTTGGCAGGTTCCTGTTGCATGAAGTATTGTTTTCCATCCTTTGACTTTCAGTCTATGAGTTTCCTTTTGGGTTAGATGGGTTTCCTGTATACAGTATAGGGTTGGATGTTGTTTCTTGATCCATTCTGCAAGTCTGTTTCTTTTAATTGGTGAATTGAGGCTATTGGTTAAGGAACTTCTATATGAAAACCTACTTCCTAGAGATGTGGTCATGATGAAAGCTGAGATTCATGCAAAACGAGATGATAAGAAAACTACAGGAAATGTTTCAGCAGACAATTGTGCCCAACAACCTACTTTAACCAAGGCTTTCATCATATCTGCTCTCTAAGGATGTATCTCTGGAGGAATTCAAAGAGGCCATTATTTTTAAAAAGTAACAATAAATACCAACAACAAAGCAACAAAATTTGTCACATCTTTTACAATATCTGAGACAAAGTGACGTAAGAGGTTGAAAATTAAGTGATGGAAAACATACAAGGCAAGTTTAAAATGTACTAATTTTGATGAAGTAGAGTAAGAGGCAAAAAAGACAAAATAAGAAGATTTTACATGGGTTAAAAAACATATTTTCACCATTAATGCTCTTACCTTGTTTTGGGGTGAAGGCCAATTTCCTGAAGGGTGTTTTTTAGTGTCTGCTTCCACTTGGGTTTGCACCTCCTCACTTGGCACTGGGTCTTCTTCTGCCCTGCTTCCTGGAGAACAACTCGCTGGCCATTCTCCCACCTGTCATCCACTGCTACTTCTTCTTCATGGTGTTCTCTTATTGAAACTACTCCCTTCCAGAAGAACCGGGCTTCACATTTTTCCTGTCCTCTTCCTGGGGCTGAAGTCTTACATTTCTCTTACCAACCCCAGCTTCAATAGACTGCCTCCAGCCTCCTCAGTCAATAGGTTTTGCTTTTCTACTTTTGTGAAGCATAGGCCTGTGATTTATAGCAATGAAAAGTCCCTGTGGAGTCTCAGAAACCCAGGAGCTCTGTTCCCCTCCACTACCCAGATCAGAATTGAGCATGTTGTGAGATTCTTGAGGATGATACCACCTATATAACCTTGCAACACCTATCATGTTTGCTACTGCCAAGGAATTTACACTCCTACCATCGTAAAAACCTACTCGTTAGGTTTGCCTCTAAAGTTCCTACCTGTATTTTCCTATGAGCTTCTGTGGTGTCTGCAGTCTCAGGTAAGCTGCTGCTCAGTGCTATTTCTCCCCATAGATCCCTTATGTTTCTATTGATAATGCTGAACTTCTCAGCTCTGTGGACCCAGCAGACAGCCACCAGTAAGAAATCCCTACACCCTATTTGGGTTGCATGAAATGACTTACCACAGAAAACCACCCTTCTCCACATGGCTTAAATAAAACTTGCTGCCGAGCTCCATCCTGGGCAACTGAAGCCTCCTGGGTTTACCTGTGATAAGGCCAAACACTGACTTTTACCCTTTATCCATTGATAAAGGCAGATCTAGTATACTTCTTCCTTCACCCCTAGTCAGTGTCCTGCTCTTTGCCTCATGAGAGAATAATAGCTAGAGTTAGAAATGTTTGTCTCCCTTAAACCAGTGAAACACAGACCATAAACATTTCAAGAAAGAAAGGGAGAGAGAGAGAGAAAGAAGAAAGAAAAGAAAGAAGAAAGAAAAAAGAAAGAAAGAAAGAAAGAAAGAAAGAAAGAAAGAAAGAAAGAAAGAAAAGAAAAATAATAAAAGAAAAGAAAAACATTTCTGGTTCAGCTGGCTGAGATTTGCCTGACTACAATGAGCCCACCTGTGAAGTCTGCACCACCTGTTACAGCTCCCCATCTCTTAAATTCCAAGGCAAAACCGTCCTGCCAAGACAAAGCTGTCTTTGAATTTCAGGTGTTCTTCTTTTTTTGTTTTTTTCTTTTTTCTTTTTAATTTAAAGAGAAAAAAAACAGAAAAAAGGTAGAAATATTACAGAATTTCAAGAAAAGAAGATAAACAGTAAGAAATCACTAGTTGATAAATTACATATTGTTCTTTTAGAAACAGTTTTTCAAGTTACAAAATTAAAGCACACAAAGTAGACACTCAAGCAGTGAGAGTGCAAACAGATTTGTTCAACAATCCAACAAGATCTTGGAAATATGGTCATCAATCCCACACACCTAAACATACATACAGCTATATCTCTTATAGCACTTCCTATTTCCTCTTTTTTTACAATAGCAATTATACATTTTTAAAACTTTATTTAAAGAGAACAAAAAAAATCAAAACAGAAAAAAGGGTAGCAACAATACAGAATTCTAAAACAAAGAAAGAAAAAAAAGGAAAATGAGAAAAATCCCGACTAAGAAATCAGTAAGTTATAAATTACATACTGTCATCCTGGATGTAGTTGTTCAAATTACAAAGTTAAAGGGTACATAGTAAACATTCAAACAGTCAGACTACAAACAGTTCTGCTCAAACATCCAACAAAGATTCAGCAATATGGTCATCTGTTTTACACACTCAAACATACATGCAATTATATCCCTTAGAGCACTTTCTTTTCCTCTCTTTTTTCCAATAGCAATTACACATTTTTGGTTTTATTACACTTATAGTTCTTATTTACCTTTTACACTAGAGGCATAATATGATATTTATAAATATGTGCGGCGCCCTTTTCTGTCCATGCCACGTCCTAGTCCATCCATGCCTTGTGACAATCGCTTCTCCAGGAAAAGGACACCGCATGTGGGAATTGGGTGCGGGGATCTTGGAATGTTTTGTACTGATAATTGTAATTTGTGTAGTTCACATGTATATGTTTTTATGTAATGCTCAATATGGAGTCGAGGGTGGAGACTCCAGAGGGGTTGCTGGAGGCCCTCTAGATAACCCCTTTGTGAGGACTGGTTGTGGGGTTTTGCCTTCTGTGAGTAGTGTGAGAGAGTTTATGCGGGAGCTTTGGGTGGGAGAGCTCATGGAGAAGGATTTGCGGGGTTCCTGTGAGACAACTGCCCTAAGACACTGGACGGGCAGCCAAAGATGGGCAACTAGGACACATATGTTACACCACCGGCCGCCTAAGACAGGCACAGGACCTATTGCTGTCCTGCAGGCCCATGACGGGTAAGGCCTGGTTGGGTTCATATGAAGAGTCCTTGACCCAAGACAGGCGCTGTCCTACAGGCAGCCAAAGACGGGCAACTAGGACACATATGTTATGCCACCAG